>QLNU02015003.1:119918818-119934511 GCA_006491805.2 Dysdera silvatica | reverse complement strand
CAAAATGTGGTAGTATACAAAGTGATCATTGTATACTTTCGCTGGCATTTCACAGGCTTTTCTGTTTTTGTTCCATTAAATTTCATCAACTAATTTTGCATGTTGAGCAGTAAATTCGAAAGAAAAGGACGAAGTCTTACGTTTATATTGCAGATACACAGGGTGTTCATAAAGGAAGTATACAATTTCAATCTTTTTTTATTTGCATCGAAATTTTAGTATCTAGAAACTTTATTATTTTTTATATAATTATGGCTAACAGTCAAAATAATTTTCTGAATTGTCAGAATGTCTCACTCGCGTTCTATTCTTCCCTACGATGGTGTGCAAACGAAAGTCCAGTTCACGTTCACTTCAGAAGTTCCATTCACGTTCATTTCAGAATGTCGGGTGCTATACTGGGAAACATTTCGTTAATGCACTAGAGTACGCAGGAGGTGCAGATGGGGTTTGTAACCAACCCCCCATTGCAATGAAATTTTGTATATTTAACATAGGAATATGTGAGTTGTAGCTCTGTAACCCCACAATTGAGCCTATAACCACCCTTATGAACTTTTTGCGTAGGCCTATGCGTTAATGCTCTTTTTAGGCGTATCAAGTGAAGTTACGTTTATTTTGTGAATAAAGAGAGACGTCTTTTGTATATGTTTCCGAAATTTCGTTACACTTTTCTTAATGATTTCATCTCCATGAATCATAACGTACAAGCAGCCTTTTCCTTTATTAATGCCATCATTGTTGTTTGCGGTATGTTTTACATTCTACTTCTTAATTAAGAAAGTTTTTACTTACACCTTATCATTTGTAATAATTACCATAGTATTATTTGTAATAATTACCATAGTATTATTTGTAATAATTACCATATTAACATTTGCGATAATTACCATATTATTATTTATAATAATTACCATGTTATCATTTGTTATAATTACCATATTAACATTTGTAATAATTATCATAATACCATTTGTAATAATTACCGTAATATCATTTGTAATAATTACCATATTGTCATTTGTAATAATTACCATCCTCTTTTTTTTCCCACGATATAATTTTATCACTTTTTCACAATGCGGTTTTGTCTCATAATAATTAACCTGTTACCACTTACAACAATTAGTACGTTGTTACCTATAATAATTAGCGCATTATTTCTTGTAATAATTAGAGTATTGTTACTTGTAATAAATAGTGTATTATTACTTGTAATAAATAGTGTATTATTACAGTGCTGGGAAAAGGTTTAACGACAAGCGAAAAAGCAGCAAATGTGGAAAATCAGAGGATATAACTTTATGCAAATGAGATTAAACTACCATGAGGTGGAACTGAATATTTCTTGATGGAATTTATTTTAAAAATCTTAAAACTACTTTTAATAGGAGATTTAATAGCGGATTTAATAGCGGATTTAAAATCGGATGCTATACAGCTTTGGAAGAAATATAAGGACATCAAGGATTTCTTAAGTCACAACCTAAATTAGCATATTTTATCTTGTTTTTATCGTAGTATTAAGTGTTTCAATTCGTTTTATGTAGTTGGTTTTACAGCAACTGTGCTCGTTAAAATTCCGAAAAGTAAAGAATTATTGGAGATTAGACGAGGCCAGACCCTTGGCTTCAAAGCACGTGGAATGAGTGGACTCGAATTTTGTGAAAAATCAATAAATCTAAGACTATTGTATATAATTTCTTAAATGATCCAGAAAACTACGGGAGAACAGGAAACATACAGGTAGGCTAGTTTCTGTTCTTACTTGTCAAAAAAGAGCCATGTTTAGGCAAGCTTAACATAAAAAGCAATATTCATCCCAAATTAAAAGTAATTTAGGATTTTCTTGTTCTAGCCGAACGGTACGTAACGTGTTAACGAGGAACATTCAATACTCAAAAATGAAAGCCCAAACACCTCTTACGAAAAAAACAGAAGCAGCATAGAGTTGAATTCGCTAAAAAACATGTGGCTATTGGAGGTAAGTGGAAAAATGCTGTGTTTTCAGATGAAAAAAGTTTAATTTGAATGGGCTGGACGGATTCCATCGTTACTGAAATGACCTTCATCATGAAAAATCCACACTTTCAAAACATCAATTCGTTGGTGGCCCCGTGATGTGGTGGGGTGGAATTACTCCTGAAGATGCTACCCCAATTCCTTTTCGTGGCCAAGAACGAATTCAGATGCTTGTCCAGATATACTGGCCTAAAATTTATGGCCTGTGGCACCGCTCATCATCTCAGAAAACTATATTTCCAACAAGATAATGCTTCAATCCACGTATCTGCTTCAACAAAATCATGATTTGAGGCAAATGACGAAAAGCTGCTTGACTGGCTAGCCAGAGGCCCGATTCAAACACCATGGAAAGCCTGTGGGGTATATTGGTTCGTAAGTTATACCAAAATGGGCAACAGTATGATAGGCAAGATGAGTTAATTACAGCCATCAAATTTGCCTAGCGGAAAATTCCAAACACTGTGTTAAATGAACTCTGTGGTTCCATGACTTCACGAATGATTCAAATCATAGAAGAACGAGACAATTTTCTAACTTTTTAATATGTTTTTGGCCAAAATCCAGGTTGTCCTTATACTTTTTGCCAGGCCATATTTACTACATTGTTTTTTTGTAAACAACAATATGTTCGTTATATTTTTTTGTTATTGAGCATTAAATTTATTCACTTTGAGTTCTTGTTGTATATGGTACTTTATTTACTAATTTGCATATAATTCATTAGATCTATATCGTGATTCTTAAACATTTTTTCCGGCACTGTGCTTGTAAGAATTAGCGCAATTTAGTCATGTATACGTAAAACTTTCAAATTAAATAAGTGGTATTCTATTAATCAAAGTCGCGGCTTTTGAAAGGATCTAAGTCCTTAAATTACAGAAACATCGAAAATGTCTATCTCATTGTTTTGCAAGTTGCCAAGCACCATGAGGAAAAGCAACAATAATTTTAGTTCACTAATATGTTATTTTGCTCAGTATACGGAAGTCGCAAATGCTTGTTTTGTCAAATAAACAAGTCCTTGTTGATTGCAAATGCAATTAAAATTCAAACGAGGAAAAAATAATATACGCTGATGCAACACAAGTACGTTTTAAGGTCACCTTTGTCCCTATCAATATTCCTAAAATAATAATTATTTTAGAAGTTAAACTCTGTATGTTGTTATTTATGAAAAAAATGATTTGTTTATTTTGGTTAGCATTTATTATATTCCCATATACAAAATAAGGACATGGCACTGGGGCAACACAATGGATGGTTGTTTTTCACCATTAAATAAAATATCGGTTTACTTCGAAAACAGCATATTATTTTCCTGGTTTACGAATGAAGAGTTAAGTCATCATCATCGACAATAACCATTATCAACCAGCAGCAGTATGGAGGTCTTTCTGCCATCATACATGCGCGCCGTATGGTGACAGAAATGCAGACTACCTGCCTTTAAGCGCACCCTGTCCATTGTGGTTGGTAAACTGAATCTACAATTTAACGTAGGATCAGGACTTCGATCTCTACAGCCGAAGTCCGGCGCCATATAGCACGACTCAATATGTCACCCTCCCAAAAGAGAAACCCCTCTTCAAGCTACTGCTCGGCGTTCGGACGGGAACCAGTAAAAATTAACAATTTTCTTAAAATATCATTCTACATTCTTCCCTCCATCTTTCCCGCCTTTGAATTAATTTAGCTTTGAGTTCTGACTCCCGCCCAGTGTTTTGTGTAGCTGCATACAGCATCACCTGTCCATTCTCTCTCCTTTCAAACGGATTGCACTTAAACACTCTTTCACTTTAGATTTTTATGTACCCCTTTTTGGGAATGCAGTGGAGCCATTTAGGGCCAACTTTCCCTATATTTCTTTGGTTTGCTCAAACGAAAATATCAACGGCTTTGAAACCTTTATTTGAATTTATAAAAAGTAATGAAATACGTCCCCGACACTTGGAAGTTCATAATTTCCAGGGCAATCCCCAAAGGGTACGCGCTGTGTGCGCCGCATTCTCTCAAGAAATTTTGAAAAATACCGAGTACGCGCCGCATACTCTCAAGGTCTCAATAAAGTTTTTGTATTTTCTGGTTTTAGGGCAATTTTCAACAAAGTTGTCTTTTTTTTTTCGTGTCATTTACAAACTAGAATGGAAAAAAATAAGGAGAAACCCCTGAACGCTCCAAGCCTAAACTAATATCATGAAAATGACCAGAAGAAAAATGAAAAACTGATGAAAATAGCAACTGCCACCTTTGGCTTGGATAGACGATAGACGACCAGTCAAATGCCAGCCAGCGCGGAGCAGTGACATCACCAAGTCCAGTAACCCCGCAATTTCAATATTCTTTAATTAAGACAGCACTTGAAGGTTAGCAGACGTGAGTCCTTATAAGTCCTTCCAAATCATCTTTATTTAAGTGGTCTTCCTACTTTGAAAGACTAAATAATATGAAAATTTTGACTGTTAGTAAAAAGGAATTTTCTTAAAAGCCATTATACAGAATTGATTGATTTTTTTTTCAAACACTCATCATATTCTGGATACAAATGCAGAGTAAACGTTTGATAAATATTGTTTTCTGTTTTGTTTTATAATTATTTTAATATACTCATTTTTTAAATAATTAATACATGTTGTGGTATTGCGTGCATGATTATGCATTATTCTTCATTTTAATTACTTTTTTCACAGGATTGTTATTTTTGTTGTTGTTTTTTTGTTACAGGATTTGAACCTAATATTGAACCAATTAATATAATTTTTGATTTTTTAATACATATTTAAAAACTAAAATTTCATAATTTTCATACAGTTTGAATTATGTACTTTGGTGTCATATGATTTACATATTATAGTTTTGGGTCATAATAAAGAACTAAGTTATACAAACAACAGTGCCAAATTTTTAAAAAATATTATGAACGGTTTTTGAAATATCCTGCACGAAAGTTTAAAATAATGACTTTCGAGAAAAATGCATTTAAAGTTTCAGTAAGATAACAAATTTACATTAGAAAACTTTACGATTTTGCTTACCGTGAGCTCATTTTTTAGTATTTTTTGATGCGGTTTGTCTTTAAACATTCAGGAGATTTTGGAGAATTTTTTAAAATAGTAAAAAAATTGATTTTTTGAAAGTTTCAAAGTAGAGAGACCACTTAAAGTAATCATTAAATATATTTTTGTAATAGTGTATTTTTTAGCTTTGTTTTGAATTGTTCAAGCGTTCTACTGTTCCTGACGTCTTCTTCTATATTGTTCCATACCCTTTTTCCTGTGTAATTGACATTCTCTTGTGATTTATTCGTTTACTTCTTTTTGGCATATATAGGTCTTCATTTCTTGTATTATATATATATATAATAGTTTGGGCTTATTTTTCAATTTTATAGTATCAGAAAACTTACGTTCGTTTATTCTTTCACACATGTATACGGCTATTTTGAGTTTATAAAAGTTTTGAACTTTCAGTATTTTAAATTTCTTCCTTATATCTGAATTCATTTGAGATGTATTACTACTTCATAATTTTTCAATTGTTTTATTTTGCATTTTATTTATCTTGATCTGCTTGACTTTGCCGATTTTCCCCACACTGAATTGACATAAATTAAGTGGATATTAATTAAAAAATAATATAGTTCTTTTTTATATCTGTTGTTAGTAGTTTGTTTGATCTATGTATAATACTCGTACCTCTTCGTATTTTTTTCGTCACTTCAATTATGTGAGGATTCCAATTTAAGTCCTCGGTTATTGCTACACCTAGAAATTTTGGCGTCGATTTTCTTTCTAGTTTTGTTTTATCTATGTATAGATTATGATTTTCCCTGAGTTCAAATTTTTTGTTTTCATGCTTAAATATTAAGTAATGAGTTTTTTCCATATTTACAAAAAAATATTATTATTGAACCATTCTGCCATTTTTACAAATTTAGTGTTCGTTAGATTAAATAATTCATCCAAGTTTTTGTGGCTAGTAACCCAACTTATATCATCAGCAAATAGTATTACTTCATTAGTGATATTGAATATGTCGTTTATGTCTAGAATAAACAACAGCGAGCCTAAGATTGAACCCTGAGGGGCACCTTCATTTGTCTTGTTCATTTCAGATTATATTTTATTTATCACTGTTACTTGTTTATTTTGCTGTAGGTAGTTTTGTAGTAAATTGCGTACTTTACCTCTGATTCCATAATGGTTAGCTATTGTTATAAATTTATCCCTGTTTATGAGATTAAAAGCCTTGCTCATATTGAAATAGATATCTATTGTATATTCGTTTTGTTCTATTTTATCGTGAATCATTGTTATTGTTTTTAGTATTACGTCTTCAGTAGTTTTATTTTTTCTGAATCCATATTGATTTTTATCTATGAATTTTTTTGATTTCTAGGAAATTTGTTAGTATATTGTAAAACGGTTTTTCAAATATTTTGGCAAAGATTGGGAGTATTGTTATAGGTCTGTAATTGTTTCAATTTGTTTTTCCCCTTTTTTAAATATTGGAACGATTTTAGCTATTTTCGTGTTGTTTCGGGTATATTCTTTATTAATCACATGATTGTAAATTATTGTTAAGGGTATTAAAAATTTACTTTTGCATATTTTCATTATTCTTCGTTGAATATCATCAATCCCTCCCCCTTTTTTTTCATTTATTGAGTCAAGTTCTTTCATAATTTCGTATTTCGTTACGTTATCTATTACTATGGTACTTGATATCTGATTTGTTTTATTTACTGTTATTTGGCGTTCATCAATATTATATTGTTCTAACATATTTATAAAGTTTTCATTCATTGTATTGGCCATTTCAATGTCATCTGTTATTTCATTTCCTTCTTTTATAATTTTAGTTATTCTATTTCGTTTATTCTTTTTTCCAAGTAGTTCATTTATAACTTTCCATTTTTAGGGGGGATTTTTATCCATTAATCTATCTTTATAATATTTTTCTTTTATTACTTTTATTATTTATTTGTCATGACTCTTGTCTGTTTAAATTTTATCCAGTCCTCAATATTCATTGTTTTTAGATAATTTTATATGCTTTGTTTTTATTTCTTTTCTCATTAGCTTATTATACCATCTTTTCCATTTTTTTAATTATATTTTGTTTTATTATAGAAAAACACTTATTATATTCCTGCGTTGTTATTTTTAAGAAAAATTCATATTTATCTTCTATTCCATGTGGGAGTTTCCCTATTTTTTCCCCAATTTATTTCTAACATTATTTCTTTGAATTTGTTTATCTGTTTCTCTCCTTATTTTCTTACATATTTTTGCTCAATTTTATGGATATTTTCTTTGACTGATATTATTATAGGTTTATGATCACTCAAGTAAATGTCTAGTACTTCAGATTTTATATTGCTATTGTGGAAATGGTCTACCAGTCATAAAGCTCCTTTTTCGAATCTTGAATTTTGTTTAATTACATTTATTAACCCCATTTGTTCAGTTATGTTAAGAAGTGTTTCTTTAATTGTACTTTTTTTCCTCAAGTCTATGTTAAAGTCTCCAGCTATATTTAAGCGGTTTTTTTTTATCTTTCATTTTTTCAATTATGTTTTCTAATTGAACAAATAAATTGCTTATGTTACCTTTTGCGGTCTGCAAATTGTTATACATATGTTGTTGTGTTTCAACACTAATTGTCTCTATATCGAATTTTACGTATGAGTCTTGAATCATTTGTTTCAGTTCTGTTTTATCATGTTTGAAATATACAGTTACTCCTCCTCCTTTCTTACCTTTTCTTGTCACATTATAGTCTTTATAGTTAGTTAGTAGTATATTCTCTTCTTCTTCTTCTTCTTCTTCTTCCTCTTGTTCCTCTTCTTCTTGTTCCTCTTCCTCTTCTTCCTCCTCCTCCTTTTCTTCTTCCTCTTCTTCTTCTTCTTCTTCCTCTTCCTCTTCTTCCTCTTCCTCCTCTTCCTCTTCTTCCTCCTTCCATGTTTCAGTAATTATCACTATGTCCGGTTCTTGAGTTTCTTCTATTATTTGTTCAATATTTTGTCTATTTTGTTCCTCACACTTCTGGCGTTGATTTGTAATATTTTTTTGGTTTGTTAGTTGTTTTTATCCGTTTTCTTTTATTATCCCCGTTTTCCCTGATCTGTTTATTTCATTCCTTTCCCTTTGAATATTTTGACTCTAATCACGCATTATTTTCTCGAAGTTTCACAAGGTCACTTTTGTTTTTTATCTGATATATTACCGTATTTTCATTTTCTCTAACTTAAAACTTTCCTTTAATATTCCATACGAACTTCCAATTATATTCTCTCTTAAATTTGAGTGTTTCTGTCAATATTCACCTGTTATAGTCAGTTAAGTTTTTATTGATAAATATTTTTCGGGTGTTCATAACATTATCTGCATTTTCATCGTCATTCCATTGATTTGTTAGTCCATTTCCTAGATTACTGGGTTTTTTTTTCCTTTACAGATTTGATCGTTTAGTTTTATATCTTTAAATATAATTATGATATTCCTAGGTTTGTTTTTACGTCTTCCAAATCTCTAAATAACTTCTATAACTTTATCTTGTATTTCAATTTCTAGATTTTTCCATATTTTTTCAATAATTTTTTGACATTCATCTCCCTCGTTTTCTTCTACTCTACGTATCATATCTTCTTTGATACTGGTCCATATTAACGAGTGTTCCTTGCAATATGTCCATATTCTTTTTTGTTGTTTCGTTTCCTTCTATCAAATCGATAACCTTTTCAGTCATTTCATTTTCTCTTATTTTATATTTATTTAGTTCTTCCCATAGGTTTTTATTGTATTCTGTTTTTTTTATTTCATCCAGGATTTCCTTCCAACCAACTTTGATTTGTCATCATATCTTTGCACATTTTTGTCATTCCTTTAAAGTTTTTATTAACGGACTCTCTTTCTTTCGTTATTTTTCCCTCAAATCCTGAATGAATTCAAATAATTCATAATAAAAAAAATTCACTATTTTTAAAAAAATATTTGAATGAGAAAATATTGTGTTGAGCATTTCATTGTCCTACATGGCTAATAAAATAACCTACATATTATACTCGCGATTTTCAAAAGACATAGGGGTTTTAGTCTAGGCAGACTTTTTTTTTCATAAGAAGTTTTGTCATGGAGACATTTTCGCAGCGAAGATGTCAATGAAAGATTTGATGGAAATGGAGCAATGAAAATTCTACCTGGAATACATCCTACCCTGGTCAAAGTAACCTTATCATCTTAACCCTCGAATGCTAGCAGGACAAATACCAATCCCCTTTAAAGGATAATATTATGTTGGCCATCTTTGTAATGCACTATTTCGAAGTAGGAATAGAGCTCGAAAAACTTCCTTCGAGTGACAGAGACAGTGGCGTAGCTGGATATCAGGCTGCAGCGCCGTGTATCGGTGATTTTTGCACTAAATATTTTTTTAATAAATCTCGAGCATGTAATCTGAAGTGTCTGCCGTTCAAATTTCATATCTCTACAGCCCATACAACGCCCTACACAGCCCTCTGAGTTGGGGAAGTTTAATTTCGACAACCCTGTATATACGATTCATAAAAAAATCCCTACATTATCCCTATTTGCATTCTGAAAAAAATTATTTTTGCTATTCCAAATGCCTTTTAATTACATCCTGCTTCTAGCTTAAAATTCTCAGAATCAATATTCATTGTGCAATACGATTTGAAGCAGCATTACTCAGATAAGGGACATAAGTAGAAAGAGATCTTATAACGTCGATCAACGTTTATGACCTCTAATTTCTGCTTATAAACAGTATTTGTTGTTCAAAAACGGCCATTGTTTTTTAAAAGCAAAAACGGATGTGATGATTAAAATAATAGAGTGAGGCTGTACCTCTTTAATACTTATCATTCAACAAATCTCTTCATACTTGTTTTCCATAACTTTCTATGTGTTTTTCTCGATTCCTTCTATAACCTTCTACACGTATTTCTCTGTTCTTTCCTAGTACAAGAACATAATAATAATTAAGAAATTATTGTCTCTTCAGATGTTCTGGCTGATTGCCACATCTATTGTTTTATCCTCATCAAGAACTGGAAATCCCGAAGTTGTTTACAAGTCGTTTTGAAAACACCTACTTGTAAACACAATTATAAAATCTAAAATTAGCTTCAAGTTTCTTCTCATTGTCTGTAAGTTTACGGTATTCTTAAAAACATGTCAAAGAAGAAATAATGAGTTTCATACTGTTCTTGGGTATAAACAAAAGATATATATATATATATATATATCATCGTATACTTAATATGTGCTGGTTGTCCGCAGCACACCTTCCAAATAATTCCAAATTCTTTGAATTTGTCACTATTATTAAAGAAATATAAAATAAAAATATGTAATTTTTCGAAGTAAAAATGTCATGAATTTTCTGAATTTCAACGAAATACATTGATTTTTATTGTAATAAATAAAGCAATCGCTTAGTACAGTCGAAACTGCGTATATGTAACTCGAATATATGTGAAAATCACATATATGCAAAAAATATCGATCCTCAAATTTTTTCCTATCATTTTAATGTTATCAAAACCTGCTTAATTGCAATTTTATATACAGGAACTGCATGCATGCAAGTATTTTTGAAGCCAAACGAATGCTTTATTATAGAATTTAAACCGGATACAGTAGAAACTCGATTATCCGGACCTTAGTCATCCGGATCTTCAATTATCCGGACGCATGATAAAGGGAGCCTAGTTCTGCGCAATGAAGCGAAACGCATAAAAAAGGAAAACACGTTCAAGAACGGCCATTTTGAGAAGCTGTATCGGGAAAAAAATGGCTTTTTGCTTTCAACACAAGAAAACGAGTGCGATTCCCGGCGTGGGAGCTCAATTTTTCCTTCTTTTTCTTTTCTTTTTTTTTCAAATTTTAATTTTCCACCTAATAAATAAAATTTGTTTCTTAAAAACGTTGCGAAACACGTGTGGAGAGAAAAAAAAGTTCAAGGGCAAGCATTTTAAAAGATGGTGTCCATGAAACCGTCTTTTATTTATATATTATTTATTTATTATTTATATTTATTTATTTATTATTTATATTTATTTATTTATTATTTATATTTATTTATTTATTATTTATATTTATTTATTATTTATTTATATATTTATTTATTTAATTCAAATTTTAATTTTCTGAATAATAAATGAAGTCTGGTATTCTGAAATGAAGCGATACACACATGGATAGGCAAAACACGTTAAAGGTCAGCCATTTTGAGAAACAGCGTGAGAAAAGAATGTCCTTTTGCTATCAGAACAAGAAAACGAGTGCGATTCCCGACAGGGGACCGCAATTTTCCGCTTCTTTTTTTAATTTTAATTTTCTATCTAATAAATGATGTCTAGTTCTGTGAAATAGAGGGGTACGCTTACAGAAAGGTAAAGAACGTTGGAGCAAGCATTTCAAGAAACAGCGTCGTTAGACAGTCTTTTGCTTTTAACGCATGGTAACAAGTACGATTCTAGAGATACAAACGGTTTTTTTTTTTTTTTCAATTTCAATTTTCCACTTAATAAATGCAGTTCGGTCGAGCGTGGATGCAAGGAGTGCGATGAGGCAATCGCCCACCTCCCCTTGTTCCAGGGTTATATCATGGAAAGTGAAATGAAATGTGCTGGGCACTTGGCCACAAATAGAAATCGGAAATAAATCCTTCCCCCGAAAGATTTATGGATCCGCCCTTGTTATAATTTTCATCTTATGCAATCTCTTTTTAGATTTCAAACACTCTTTGAATAACTTTTGCACGAGATAACTAGCGTAATTTTTTTTAAGTTTGTTTTAGGTGAACAATAGAAATATACAATAGATGGATATGAAATATATATGAACACATATATAAGTATATTTCCAAAACATGAAATATCACATCTGTCATATTAGCAACTATCATAACATCTCAAAAAAAAAAATAAATGAGTAACATACGAAGAGATACGCAGAAATATGATTTCAAAAATGGGCTTCAACAATTTGCCTGGGCAGCAATGAAAAAAGATGGAAAGTCTGACAAAGCCCACGCTGCCCAGATGCAAATGAGACCGCACAACAACAACACAATAGTATAAAAATGGCGTATACTTACATTCCATATCTTCACACAGCTTTGCAAACAACCTAACTTTACGAAGACAGTTTTTTGTGCAGTTTATAAACTTCGTAACTTTTGTATAAATATTGTGAGGATTCTTGCTCATGTCTTTTACCCAATAGCTGCTCTATGAAGCATGTAGTGAGTCCAGAGAACTTCATGTGCTTCCTTTAAAGCTAATGCTTGAAGACCTTGTCTTGACATTGGCTGTGCTACGCCAATACAGAGCCCAGTGCTGTGATTGATTGATTGATTGTTTGGCTTTTTTATGGCGCAAGAGCATCTGGGCTATACTGCGCCAAACACGGTAAAAACCAATGCTGTGATTGCACTTTATGCCATTCTTGTCAAAAAAAAAATTCAATTATATTAAAAATTCCATTGGACATGGTCTTTTCAGCAATGGGATTGTAAAATAATATATCTTCTATTATATTAGCTTCCGCAACATATCGAACACATGCAATTAAATGGGCGTATTTAGCTACATTAGTTGCCTCATCTACTTCTTTGGCGAATTTTGAAGTACGCAGTCGAGAAACTAATAAATCGCAAATGTCTTCAGATATATCATCCATTCTTTTGCCAACTGTATTATCAGCAAGCAGTATTTTTCTTAACTATTTCGCGTACGATTCCTCGAACATTATATTAACCATTTCAATAGCTGCTGGAAAAACTATAGTTTCTCTTATTGTATATGGCTTTTTACATTTCGCTATTCTGTAAAAAATTGGTACGACGCTAGCAATGCATTTGGTGGAACAGAAATTGCTTTCTTGAATATTTGCTCTCGTTTATTAAACTCGTCTAATTTTCTTTGAAAAAAGTATATGGGCTTACTAACGTATTCAGAATGTATAGTTTCAGGTGCCTTTTTAATTTTCCTTGTCTCATACTGTCTTCAGCTCAAGCTTTCGTACAAAACAAATATATTGATTTTTAATAGCCATCTATAATAACACTTATAGATCTTAATGGTAAATAAGTTTAATCGTATTTCTTCTCTTGGATTTCAATAATTTCTTCTTTGGGCCTTTCAGAGAAATGCGAGGCCCTTCAAATATATCTTATATATATTGCGTTATCTAGTTGAGGCCCCTAATTTTGTGAGGCCCGGGGCAGCAAACTCTCTTGCCCACCTCTGATAGGCCCTGGGCTTAAGAAGCCCCAAGTTCTAAGGAGGGCTATAGAGCTTTAGGGACTGTATCGTCCCCTCACAATCCAATGCTCGGTATAGTTCGTTCACGAAAAGTAGTCCGATGGTACCGTTAGAAATAACGGGAGCTGACGTCACAAACGGCCTAGCCGATTACAGCAGAGGGGAGGACGTCATTTCAGAACTGGTTTTTGGCGCAGACAAACGTTCGCTAAAATCCAGTTCTGAAATTGGGTCCCCCTCTACTGTAATCGGCTAGGCCGTTTGTGACGTCAGCTTCTTTTAATTCTAATGGCACCATCGGGCTACTTTTCGTGAACGAACTACACATTGCATTCAATTTTAATTTTCGGTTTTATAAAAAGGGTTATATTTTACCCAAAGGGACTAAGGCAACCCTAACCCCCTCTAGTTACGTCAGTGGCTGTATTTCGGTAAATATAAAATATTTTTGAGAAAACAACTCAATAAGCAAAAAATTCGATCTTGCCTATCCTCGCTTTCGCAACTTTTTCTGTAATCGAAAATTTGCCACCGTCGGCTTCAACCTACTTAGCCTATTATAGCCAATTTTTCAAGAAAATTATAAAAATACTGCATCTTAACTCGAAATCGATGCTACTTGAAAAAGATAAGAAACTGTAGATCATTGATAAAACTGAATACAATGGACAGGTAGGCCGATAATCACTACTTAAAGGAGTAAAAAGAAGGCAGTTTGTGTAAAATATGAGATCAGTTACCTGCGCCAAAATGCGTGTAATCGACATACTGTTAAGTTATGTTATGTAATGTAATACCGATCTGATTAGATTAGTAATTGTTGATTATTAGATGTTTGTTAACAATTAGGTATTGTTTGGTTTTCATTGGATAACACACTCATCTTGCTTATTTTGTTCTTTCCTACTTGCTCTATCTTTTCTTCCATCATTGTTTCTCATTGTTATCATACCTGTATATGGTACGCATGGATAACTATCATTAAGTTTAACGAACTCAATTGCTCAGCATTTCGGAAATTTACAATAATTTCACATTCTTTTTAGGATGCCAATTTTCTAGGTATTCAAAAGAAAGTAATTTGAAGCTAGTTTTAATAAATTTCTTCTGTCCAAAATGACAATATAATGACGAGATGTTTGATCGTTTGCAAACCTTATCCGTTCAGCTGTAGAGTTCCTTGAATTTTTGCAGTTTTGCGCCCTTTCTTTTTTCTGCTTTATTGCGATTTCATTTCAATGAGTACTCCCATGTTTGAGACTCTGCTGCACGAAATAGCTTGCTCTAGTAATTTCGAAAGATGAGAAAGATCTCGAAAATGATGAAACGTTCATCTTTGTGACAGTTGATACCTTTTTCTTTATCGCTATTTATTTAGCCTTCGAGATATAATCGATTATTTACGTCTGAAGACACACACACACACACACGCATATATATCGGTATTTTTTATCGATACTTTGATAACAAAAACAGTTTAATATCATTTGTTACCACGTGCCCACTAAAACCTTTAAGTAAGTGGTCGAATGCTTACTATCTACAGTCAAAACACTTTCAAAATGTGTATATAATAATGATGCTAGTTTAGAAATGGTAAGTTCTAATTAGCAATTATAAATTGTTACATTATGGAATGAGTATGAAGCGGGATTACATTCTATAGTGCCGAATAGCCATGGGCGCAAGAACCTGGCGCGTTCAGAAACCTAGGACCTCAAATATAAACTATATTTAATTTCATATTTGCAACTTTTGTTATTTAAAAACTTAAGTTATTATTCTCATAATCATACACAAATTTTCTAAAAATGCTAATACGGTCTTTGCAAATTTCCATCAAAATCCTCTTAACATTGCAATATAAAATTAGCTCTCCACTATTTACTCTCTTAATGAAATGAGTCCACCTGCTGATGAAAACCATTTTGGTGGGTGGGAAAATAGGTGCGCTAGGAGCACCTCCCCCCAAAAATAACAAATTCACACTTACTGCAGGTTTCTAGGAATAGGTCCACATTGATATTCAAGCCTTGTCTCCTCCCCCTCCGAAATCATTTTTCAAGCTTTGCGCCCTCCCCGAAAACAAGTTTTGGGTCCGCCCATAGCCACTGCTACCTAAGCAAAACATTGACAGCTATACAGCGTTACTTCCCGTTAGAGACACCTCCGGATAAGGGACACCTTTATTTAGGGGACGATTCCTCAAGTCTCCAGTATATCCATACATCAATCCGTGTATCTAGGGGCAGACTGGGCCGCCGGCCATCTGGCCCACGGGCCGGTGCGCCCTCATGAGCGATAGGACTCGCGCCTCCGAATAGACAAAGATTCGCGCCCTCCTATAATCAAAGGTATGCGCCCTTTGGGTGGTCCCC
>QLNU02015003.1:119884024-119918718 GCA_006491805.2 Dysdera silvatica | reverse complement strand
TAGTGTATCTTTGTGGAGAGTTTAGAAATTGTTACAGGCAAATCAAGCTACTGCTCTGCAAAGCCGTAGACGGGATTTAATTTCGGGGAGGTATTTAAAAATTTTTGCAAAATAACAAATAAGGATATGTCACCTTTTATCGTAAAGAAGAAATAGAAATAGATCAGTGGCGTTAGAAAGGGATGGGCTCGAAGACTCAAACACTCCTCCCCATTGCATATCAAAATATTTTTTTTTATTTCTCAAAAACCGCGTCACACAACCTTCTTTGAAGCCACTTAAGCCCCTCGCATAGCCCCTTGAACTCCGTCCCTATGAGTTTTGAATTACTGTGCTACTAACGTTGATTATACAAAAATAAATGAGGAAATACTAATTTTGCCTTCAGACATCATTGTAATTTCTTACTTGTAGTTTTGCCATCAAAATTTAATTTTTTATAATGTCCTCCCTTTTATAGAAAATTGTTTCTATTTTTTCCCTTTCTTTAAAATATTTTCAAATTAACTGCCTACGAAACGAGACCTTGCGGTCAGAATTTTGATAGTTCAAGGTTTAAGAGTTGGGTTTTTCCTCCCCCTTTTTACAAGTTTGACAAGTACATGTACGTATTTTCACTGTACTGTTACAAATATAGTTTCGGGGGGGGACCGATCCCTAATATCCCCCCTCTGGATACCGGCATGTGGCTCGGTAATTTTTCAAGTCTGTTTTATCACTTATGTAGTTAAATTATTGTGGCTGCGTTCATGGGCGTTCATATGGGGGGGGGAAAGAGGAGTGTTCGAGCCTCCCCTAACCGTTCAAAAATTTTATTTGCCTAATTCTGCTATGCATTTAGTTTCAAAGGTTTTACAAGTAGGTTTTAAAATAAGGTACTTTTTAGCTCATTACTAATTGTCAAGCAGTATCAATTATTTTTGTAGCATTTTAGTATCTTATACATTCACTAAAATTTTTGACAGTCTTGAGAAGAAAGTAATAATATTTCTCAGCCTCCCCCCACCCCAGAAGTGCTCATATGGGCGCCAACGGCTACGTCGCATTTGTTTGGTATGCCAACCAGAGACTCATTTACAATTTTGCTACCTACAGGCACCAGTGGCGTAGGCAGAAAGTTCATAAGGGGGTTATAGGCTTAATGGGAGGGGTTACAGAGCTACAACTCATATATTCCTATGTTAAATATACATTTTGTATATTGCGATCGGGGTTACAACCACCAAACCCCCCCCCCTTGGCTACGCCTCTGATAAGCACTGGTATGTTTTTTTCCTGTAGGCTGATATACTTTGCCGCCTAATCTTGCCAAAACTAAAAATATAACAGAAATGTTGGCTCTTTCGTCAACTTCTTAAATTCACGCCCCTGGTCGTTATTTCCAATTCATCTTTTCACAAGTATTTACGAATTGGCCCTTTTTCAGCCTCTTTCGTGGCGGTGGCCATGATACAGGCCTGCACAAAAGTTTAGACACAGAGGCAAATTATAAATAAAAGCGAGAATTTGCATTGAACTTCGCCGATATTGTATCTAAATAATCCTAGAACCAATAATAAATTGTGCAACTTAAAAGATTACCAAAAGTACTGAAACAAAATATCCCAACACCGTAATATTGGAATCTGCATGCCACAAATGTTTAGGCACATATGTCAGATTTATGCAAATTAACGGCGCGAAGTTCCCAAGTGATCGAAGGGGCGTTTCCCAGAGTTGTTATATAAGGCCTGAAATAATTTAGAATGCTTAGAACGATGCCGAAGTCAAAGCAATTTACGAATGACGAGATTTTGAAGATTTGGAGGCTGAAAACTAAAGGTAAATCTGTTACTCAAATTTCTGTTGCATTGAACCGTTCAAAGCGAGGCATTTATCGAGTGTTATCCCGGGGTGATCAGTATCAACCAAAATCACGATCTGGGAGGCCTCGAGTGACCAGCATTCGGGATGATAGACAAATACGAAGATTGGCTTCAAATGAAAGCCTGTCTGCAAATCAAATAAAAAACACGTTAGCAATGCGAGTGTCAAGAGAAACCATACGTAGAAGGATTGTAGAATGCAGGCATTTGAGATATGCAAAAATGCGCCGCAAGCCCTGCTTGCAATTACATCATAAACAAGCACGACTACAATGGGCAAGGCAGCACATATCATACAGTGACGAATGGCTGCAGGTGTTATTTAGTGATGAAAAAAAGTGGAACTTAGATGGTCCCGATGGCCTTTCGCACTACTGGCACGATCTTCGAAAACGCCCCTTAAGTCGGTTCAGCAGACGTCAAGGAGGAGGTTCAGTCATGGTTTGGGGAGCCTTTAGCTTCAATGGACAGACTTCTTTGGCGTTTTTGAATGGAAAACAAGATTCCAAGGCATACCAGGCAACTCTTGAAAGTCACCTATTACCTTTTGGCGAACTTTTATGTGGACGAAACTGGGTTTTCCAACAAGATAATGCGTCCATCCACACATCCAGGTCAACAAAAGAATGGATGAGCGCTAAAAATATTACAGTTCTCGATTGGCCTGCTCTTAGTCCTGACTGTAATCCCATCGAAAATGTATGGGGCATACTAACGAATGTTGTGTATGCCAATGGAAAGCAATATCCGTCCGTTTTAGAACTTAAAAAGGCTATAGAAGAAGCGTGGTTTAATTTTGAACCAGAAACCTTTCAAAATCTTGTGCTTTCAATGAACGACCGCGTATTTAATCTAATACGAAGTAATGGTGGCTACATTGATTATTAAAATTGTTCATTTCCTTATGCAAGTGCTAAAATTTATGTTTGTGCCTAAACTTTTGTGCCACATATTTTACTTATTTTAAGTTATATATTGCAGCAAGTTCGCTACTGATGTGATTTCTGTTCTCAAATTTTTAATTTGCATATTACATGTGTTCATACTTCGTAATATTAAAGTTCCTACTTCTTCAGTTTTAATAGTATTTTGTTATACTCAAATTTGTGTTGTGTCTAAACTTTTGTGCAGGCCTGTAGCTCTTCTCCCTGTATCAGTACAGTAACCCACCGACTTAACATAATACGCGACTTACATAAATTCGCAGTTATGTAATAAATCTCGAAAATTACAACTACTAGCGCGTAAGTAATACAAGTCACAGCAAATGTGACGAATGGTAACAGGAAGTGATGCGGTAACAGGCAGTGAGTTTTGGGCAAGTGCTCGAAAGCCGTAACGTTCAAACTAAAATCAACTAATTAGAAATAATGATTCCGTAAATAATCACTTCTTTTTTTCCGACACGTACTTCTTATATTCAAACAAAACAGTAAATAATGCTACTTAATATTTCATTTATAAATAATACTGTGTAAATGTATATAATAATAATAATAGTAATAATAATAAATATTGCAGTTTCTTATGAAGTTATACTTAAGCAATTTACAAATTCAACTTACGTAGAATTCAAGTTACGTAAAGAAAGTATTACATACATAACTCGGGGGATGACTTTACCTAGTTACGCTTCTAAATATAATAACTGAAAATCAATAATTCAAACGGCCACCAAAAAATTTAGAAAAGCCTTCGCAAACTTCTCGGTGGCAAATCTTTTGTCGTAAATTTGCCACCCACCCGCAGGCTTCAGCCCACCTAGCCTATTATTAAACCTTTGCACTCCACTGGCTCCGCTGGAGCGACATTCAGTATATGGCTTTGAATTCCTTTGGCTAAATAGCCTGGAGTGCAAAGGGTTATGTCCTCCACAGATGCTAACAGTAGCTAAGCATTTTGTAAATAATTTTTCAAGCTTCTGTTCCACCTCTTCTCTAGCCTTTTTCGAAATACCTAATATAAGACCATCATCATCACCTGTTACTGGATATTATTGATGGCCGTTGATGTAATTCTAGTTATTTCCAGTTCAAATATTTTTCTAAATTTGATGAGACAGCCAGAAACTATTATGATTATTATTACTGTGTTCTCGTTTGTTTGATTAATGGTACTAGGGCAAGACCGTAGCCAGGATTTAATTTCGGGGGGGTTCATAAATTTTTACAGCATGTATCGATACAATTACAGCATGCAAGTCCGTAGCCAAGTCCCATTAAAAATTTAATTTCGGGGGGAACCGGTCCCTAAAATCTTCTCCTGGATACGGGGAAGTACTAGGGCCTTGATTTCATATGGCTTCGAATCTCTTTTACATGAGAAATCAAACCACAGAACACAAATCGGTAGAAAGCATTGCACTCGCTTAATACCAACGGGATCAGTTCCTAACCCCACCCCACAGCCGACGAGAAGGGGGCTGCAGCCTGGGGGCCCCCTGGTGAAATCTAAGGTCCCGCGTTGGCTGTCGGCACCCTTGCCCCACCCCATCAGATATCAAAATATAGTCTACTTTGTAACATCGGGAGGGAAAGAGAAACATTTGGTTTTCCTCAACGCTACTTAAGCTCCACCATAATTTTAAATTGCTGCGCTACTGATGTTAAGCCTAGAATTTTTCAACATGAGATAAACGCATACTCCAGTATAAACCCGCGGCCAAGAGGGAGCGCTGGATGGGCCTGAACCCCCACTCCCGAAGTCTGTTGAAGCGCCCTTTCAAACCTCCAATCTTTAAATTTCCCTTCGTCACGGACGTATTTTACCTTGTGAGTTATTTCAACCGATTTTGCGCCCCTCCGCGACTGCGCCGCTGGCGTGGGCTCTTCCTCACCACCCACTAACTACGTCAATGATCCTTATCGTTATAACTTTGCAATTTAAAGAGCCCTGAAGATAAAGAAAAATGAACTCCCTCTATCTTAGACACGTGCAATCACTCTAATTTAGATACGCACATAACACTTAGATGCGCATAGGCGTACATGGTAAGAATATTTCTTGAGGAAACTAACTAAGGCAGCGCAGTGTAGATACAAGAGTAGAAATGTGAATAAATAGGAAGTCGTGTCTTAAGAAAGGAAAATTATCTTCTGCAATGAGTGGGAAAAAAAGGACGCAGCCAGCAGGGAAAGCAGAAACAGGATAAGGTTTACCATGATAAGGAAGTTTCTTGACAGTGACCTTACCATCTTCGACGTCCAGAACAGAAAGCAGTGGAAACGTCGATGTCACGTCATTTACCCAAAGTAGGAAACCAATTACAAAGAAGAATTTTGCGATTCTAGGAACTTTCTTGTTCTTCCAAGTCATGAACTTTTAACATCCAGTTACTCACACAAATAATTCTAAAAGTCCGTATTCGACCCATGGGTCAATGGTCTACTATCCCTGTTAGATCACAGTTATAAAAAATGATAGAACTTGTTCAGTAACTTGTGTTTACGGGACAGTTACGTATGAAATGCGTAACACTAAGAAAATCTGGTTGAAAGCTGAAGGTCAGCTAGAAAAATGTTCTAGAAATTTAAGGTAACCATAGGTCAAACGTAATATCCTGTTTATCAGCTCGATATGTTAGTCGGGCAGACGTTCGCAGAAGCTTCTATATTTTTTTTTCCAAGCAATCATAATTACCTTTCGGATAAAGCCACGTGCCGCTCGTCCTAATAGATAAGCGTCTAAAAAAGTTATGCATCTCTTTTTCGAATACGCTGCCTTTCTCTTGAAGAAAACAAGTTTCTGATTGGACCTCGATTCGTTGACGTCATTGTACGCAGTCAACAAATGACGGTCTGTAGATAATTAGCGTCATCCGGTTAGACAACGGGGCTTATATAGAACATTCTTGAAGCTTAAGATTCATAATCATTGTGGAAAGCAGAAGCGAAATTCCATTGATTTGACAAACCAAAAAATTGGAGAAAAGTTTGAGCTCTGTCTTGGTTGCAAAAACAGCACTGGGGAACGGTTGTGACTTTTTGAGGAACTCTTGTAAAAGCAATTTCCAAAGGTGAGTAATTGCAATTGTGTGGGACAATCTTCCCCTTTTAATTATGCCTTTATTAGTAATCTCTTAGATTATACTTCCTTGAGTTGAGGAAGCAACGCCAATCCGTACCATACCCCAGTGACCACAGAAACAGGTTAGGTGCTAATCTTTTTTCATTTTTAAAAGTCGAATTTCGCTGTGAAAAAAAAACAAAAAAAAACTGAGATTTCGACGATCTGAAAACTAATTATTTTCTTAAGTATGAATCGACGCTTTAAAGATCTCTGATATCTCGTAAAATTGAAAAATTGCTCTGCGTGACGAAGGACAATCTGAAGTTTCTGTGCTCGCTTTGATAAACAAAGTATCAACAATCAGTATCAGCGTCCTGACTTAGAAACTCGGCAGTTGATTTCCGATCTTTTGCGATATCAGGCGCATTGAAATCTGATAACACTTCTCGATCTTCTGATGCCAACTGTTTTATTAATATTAATAGAATTTTTGCCAAAAGTCCTACGTCGACGTCCTAATTATTTTTATTTTTTTTTATTTAAACATCGAAATGCAGTGACTTGTTATTTTACGCTTACGGTTTTAATTATAAATTTGTCTTAGGTAGTCCGTATCTTCTATTTATTTTATTTACTTTGTACTAAACATGGCCAAGGGCGGACTAGACCGCCGGCCAACCGATCCCCGGACTCAGTGCGCCCTTATAGACTTCAGGACTTGCGCCCTCCGAAAATCCAAGGTATGCGCCCTTTGAGAAGACCCAATAGCCACTGGACATGGCGATGCCATTTTGGCCTTGCCTTCCGTGAAGAATCTGGTCAAGATAAATCGAAGCACCACTAAACCAATACAGTCAAACCTCTAGAAGACAAACACGCTTAAAGCGAATTGCTATAAACATGAACCATTTTCTGAAGTCCCGTCAGATTGTATAGCATACTATGCTTTCTGGATAAGACGAATTACTTTTAATACGAACATATTTTCTGTTCCCCTTGGTGTTCGTCTTAACGAGGTTCGACTGTAGTTTGGTACGGTAATGTCTCGACATTTTTCTTAGTTTGGTATTGTGATAGAACATTTAAGTTGGAACAGTGGTGTCTCAGCACATATATTTTAAGTTCATACAGTAATGTCTCAGCACATTTATCGTAGGCTGGTACAGCAATGTCTCAATATTTTTAAGCATGCATTCAGAGTGGTAATTTTCTCACATACTCTTAGTTAATTAACGATGTTACGTTTTCTTTTCTCCTTTCCAAAACACTTGCGTAATATTTTCTATTTTACAAGTTCTTTTATCATATCTTATTCCGCTAAAATCTAACTCCTTGTTTATAAGTAATATTAAGCATAGCCAGACGAAAACTCCTGCTACATTTAAAACCACGCTGAAGTAACTTTACTAAAAAATAGCAAACCAGTTATGTAAAATAAGTAGCAGAGACGTTGACAATTCAATGCAGTACATATTTACAACATTTCAAAGGCGCATCTAATATTTTCCTTTTAAACCCAAAGAGTACCCAATGAACTTCACCTAAAATAGCCTTTTCTATTTTTTATTTTTATGGCTTACACGTAATCGCAATCACTAGACTATTTTCGAAATAACGGCGTGTTAACTGAATGTGAAGAACTCAAGTGTTTTCCTTCTGTTATGTGTTTCCTTGAGACCGTAACTGTAATCAGTGAAAACAATCTTTTGTTGCAATCGTTGACTTTATCGTTGTCTGTATCTTTTGATCTAGCTAGTAACTACATAAGTTTCTTAATACAATAAGCCCTCGATTTTACGAACTCCTGATTTTACGAAATCCTGATGACCCCCAGAAAAGTTCGAAGTATTCATAATTAGGGATGATCTTTAGCTTTTTCTCCGGAATATCCTTATGGACCAGCACAACACTTAGTGAAAACGCATAATTGGCAAAAACGGGTCCACTGTATATTAAATATATTTTGTGTTATAATATTGGCGTATTTTTTTTTTTTAATAATAGTGAACTGTGGTAGTATTTTTTAATATATTTGTATATTTCTGCTACAAAGATTGAAAATAAAATACACCATTGTCTATGTCTTTAACTCTGATTGAACTCCTCACTTATTGGAGATCAGAGCTCAAATGTATTTGGGTTCTTCGAGTGTGTGTAGAAAAGACAGCTTAACTGTTCACTTATTATTATTAATTCAGCTCTTCACTTATGGTAAAGATAGCTTAATTATAATTTAATTCTTCACTTAATATAAAAGAAAGATCGACTATAATTATGCTCTTCACGCCTTTGGATCTCTTGGGCCTCTTTTTAAATAATAAATCAATATTTTTTTATTATAGTCATTTAAATAAATCCATGCTTCGTCAATTGTAATAAATTTCTTCCATCAATTTCCTGCTAAATGATTTTTATATAACAATCTGCATCTAGTCTTCCACTCAGCAACATGCCGAGGTAGCAGACGATAAACTGCACTTTTTTTGCTTTGATTAAATTCAAATCTTTATTAATTTATTTATTTATAGTTGATGCTGATGTGTGCACAGCTTTTGTAACTGTTCTTTGAGGTTTTGGATTTCTTGTAAAACCGTAGACTGCACTTTAGAAATGTTAGAAATAGTACGAACTTTTTGGGGATATTTCTTTTGGATTTTTTCCTCTTGACATTAAAGCTTGACTATTTTTTCATTTTACATTAATAATATCACTTATTTTATGCTTTGAAACTTGAAAACCATGCTTCTCACGTTGTTTTTTAATTATTGGATGTGAATATTTCTCTTCGGAAAGGAAAAAATATATAGCCTTTAAACCATAGCGTCCTTTTGTACGCCATTTCACAGCACAAACTAAATTTTTTTAGAAGCAAACGGTTTTTCACTTTGCAGGTAATAGCGTGTGGCCAGATGGTTTTTGTTTTTTTTTAAATTTAAAATCAAAATTATAATAAATATGTGTTACACTCTGTGTACTCAACGTTTTTAATTATGAAGATTACCTTCATTTCTAACGTGACATTCATTTCTAATCAAGGGAAATAATTGTTAGTTAATTGTGGATTAATTGTTAGTTTGTTGTGAATTAATTGCTAGTTTATTGTGGATTGTTAGTTTGTTGTAGGCTTATTGTTAGTTTGTTGTAGACTTACTGTTAGTTTATAGTGAATTAATTTTGAATTAATTGTTGATTAATTGTTAATTAATTTTAGTTAGTTCTAATTCATTTTAGTTAGTTCTAATTCATTTTAGTTAGTTTTAATTCATTTTAACTAATAGTGAATTAATTGTTAATGAATTTTGCTTAATGGGTAATTAGTTTTGAAGTGATTGTTAATTGATTGTGAATTATTTGTCAATTAATTGTAAATGAATTTTGCTTAATGGGTAATTAGTTTTGAAGTGATTGTTAATTGATTGTGAATTATTTGTCAATTAATTGTAAATTGATTATTACTTAATTGCAAACTGATTATTACTTAATTGTTAATTGCAAACTGATTAGTACTTAATTGTTAATTGCAAACTGATTAGTACTTAATTTTTAATTAATTGTGAACTAATTGTTAATTAATAGTTAGTTAATTAATTATGTGTTAAGTTAAGCTTAATTATAATATATTAAGTTAAGCTTAATTATAATGTATTAAGTTAAGCTTAATTACTATGTATTAAGTTAAGCTTAATTATTATGTATTAAGTAAAGCTTAATTATTTTGGAATGGGTTCATATCGCTGATATATGTATTTGAAGATTGAACTCTGTCATTAAGAGCAAGAGTAACACTTTCTCTATTTAAGGTTGATTATCTTAGAATACGGGTCAGTAAATTGCTTTTAGATAAAGGCAGATACCACCAGCTAAAAAATTTTGCCATTTTCAGTCGACCATGGCAGTCAACCTCCCATCCCGATCTCAAAACACGTGGCGAGATAAACTAGCTGCTTTGTAAGATGATAAACTAAATCATCCTTATTTAGTACATACATTTGGAATTTGCAGAAATGGCTGAATCTGAAAAAAAAAATTTTCAACATTTACATTATGTAGTTTTACAATACAGTATTTGCAAGATACTTTTGTTACAATATTTAAAAGGTATCATTTTTAAAATATCTACAATATATATTCATTACAATATCTACAATATATATTCAGTACAATATCTACGGTACATATTCATTACAATATCTGCAATATATATTCCTTACAATATTTACAATATATATTCATTACAATATCTACAATGTATATTCATTACAATAGCTACAAGATATATTCATTACAATATCTACAATGTATACTCATTACAATATATACAATATATGTATATTCATTACAATATATATATTCATTACAATATCTGCAATATATATTCATTACAGTATCTACAATATATATATTCATTACAGTATCTACAATATATATATTCATTACAATATTTACAAAACCCATCAGTTACAATATTTACAAAGCACAACAGTTGCAATATTAGCATAATACAACGGTTATGATATTTACAAAATACATCAGATATAATATTTAAAGATACATTGATTACAGTATTTACACGATATGTTTGTTTCAATATACAAGATATATTGGTTTCAATATTACAAAATATATTTGTTTCAATATTTACACGCATGTCCGCATCCGTGGGGGGAATCTTGGGGTCCGGTTCCCACCCCCCATAATTAATTTTTAATGCGATTTGGCTACAGCATTGCATGCTGTGACGATCTAAATACATGCTGTGAAAATTTTTGACCCGCCCCTCACCGCCAAAGAAATTACATCCTGGCTATGGTCTTGTTTGCAAGAACTAAACAAAATTTGAGACTGTGATGTAAACAAAATTTGAGACTGTGATGATAAATAGTTTAAAAGCAGTTATTGTAAGCCGGTCATGCGAAATCCCTCATTCTGTGACCGAAAGTGCTGCCCTTGTTTGTGCCGTAGCAACAGAAACTAATACCTTGCACCAACAAGGCCCGAGTTCAAACATGGCATGGACGTTTGTAAATATGTCTTAAGCTGGCGGTCACTCTAAGTCGTTGATCCCAGCTACGCGAATAATATAGCGACGTAAAGCGTAGAATAAAAATATAACATAAAGTCAATGCAAATTGAAACGGCCCAACTGCTAGTTTCGTCAAATCTATATTTATATTTAACCCCACATTATGGAATCTATTTTTCATTTACTTAACGAAGTTTAAATTATATAAATTATATAAATAATACTTATGGAAAACCTGGCAGGGGGGACAGGATTTAATGTCCCACTAGACAGTTTAGTAAATCGGGCCCTTCAATCAATAATGATAAGCTAGGTTTGTTTTGTTATTAAAATCTCGAACCTGAACCCTTAGGATTCCAGGGCCCTGGACATTTGCCCCCACCCCTGCCTCCGGCCATGTGGAAAACTGACCGGCATTTTTATAAAAAAAAAGTTAGTCATTCACTGGAAATAGGAATTTTGAAATTCTAGTTTGAGCTATGCATATAAACAAAATTTTGCTTGGTTAAGCTAAAACAAAAAACTCAGTTAAGCTACAAAAAAAATTTTAAGTCCGTGAGAGGATGCTAATATTGTTGCTAGATTGTTTCGATTAAATAATTTTACTGCTTTCAATGAAGAATGTGTAGACTGTTAGGTAAATGCTTGCTTTTTCGAGAAGAGTTTGCTGTATTCAAACTTGAGTTTTCTGAAATACAAGCTAGGTCACTCATTTGAAAATTCCCGCGTCATAAAAAATCACTAAATTATTGCGTTGCAAACAAACAATGGTGAGTCGGGCGTGGTGTCTTCCAACTCTAATGCAAATATCTGGAATGAATAAATGCGGCATAAGATTATGTTATGCAAAATAATATAAAGTATTTTATTTAGGACAGTGGAAAAAATAATTATTAAACTACTTAATTATTATAATTATTATATATATAATTATTAAACTACTTAAAGCCTAGATACATGATGAACATAAACAATAAAATCTTTTCAAGTTGCTAAAGAACGTGATTTGTCACAATAGAAGTAGCGTTTTTTAGCACAATTTGCTCT
Source organism: Dysdera silvatica (assembly GCA_006491805.2). Lineage (NCBI taxonomy): Eukaryota > Metazoa > Arthropoda > Arachnida > Araneae > Dysderidae > Dysdera > Dysdera silvatica. Next base: position 119,906,775 of record QLNU02015003.1, on the reverse strand, counting down.
TACTGGCATCCCTTGAATCTAAAGAAGGAAAGACCATCCTCATATGTAGTCCTGGTGAATTCATGTTGTTAATGCTACTGAATTCGCTATGACCTACACACTACCTACTTACTAATACTCTTGTAACAAGTCATGTAAAGTATGTTCACTCAGGAGATAGTACTGCAACACCACATCGCGTTCGTGTGTTTAATCTATTCAAAGCCAGCATTTTTATCTGGTAACATTAAAGAGATTAAACCAGACTGAAGAAATGGCTTGAGTTACCCTTGAATGGTTTCCTTTTATTTCTTACTTTCTCCTTTTCTAACCACTAGCTTTGCTGTGCTTACTCCAGCCGCGAGCTAGTATCTTACTACGTATACCGTATCAAGCGTCACGCCACAACCTTGTATGACCCAATTGACTCATTAGGATCCTTCTCATGCTCGATTTCTTGAAGAAACCTTCAGACTCGTCAACCTGCCACTGAATATCAATCATCTGTTATCGCAATTATCATTCCATCTTCATTTTTCTGGACGGCATCTCACTTTCATTGGTACCAAGTTGGTTATCGAAACTGAGATATCGGAAAAACTCTCAGCCTTTGTATTTAACGTCACTATTCGCCTTGATTTTTCTTTAATTTTCATGCGAAAGCAACACGTCTTGGAACAATGACGTCAGTTTTCAATTCATGAATGTTATAACTTAGTTTATAACGGTTCAACTCTGTCATTAGGTCTACTTTTGTCCATTTCCGGGCAATCTGTAATATACGTCATTTGTTGTGATATATTGATATAATTCAAGAGTAATATACAAGTAATTAGTGGTGTAATATACAAGTAATTAGTGGTGTAATATACAAGTAATTAGTGGTGTAATATACAAGTAATTAATGGTGTAATATACAAGTAATTAGTGGTGTAATATACAAGTAATTAGTAGTGTAATATACAAGTAATTAGTAGTGTAATATACAAGTAATTAGCAGTGTAATAGACAGGTAGTTAGTAGTACACTATCCACGTAATTAGTAGTGTAATATCCAAGGAATTAGCAGTGCAATACACAAGTGATTAAAAGTGTCATATACAAGAATTAGCAGTGTAATATACAAGTAATTAGTAGTGTAATATAAAAGTAATTAATAGTGTAATGTACAAATAATTGTAGTGCTTCATATTAATGGCCCATCGATGTTATGGGTTATTATATGTTATTCAAAGGTAAAAGCCACCATGGTAAAAATTTATCTTAGACCTGTTGCCAAGAAAATGCTCCACTTCTTTCCAGAAGTGCACATCAAATAGCAACACATGAGGGAGAATAAAAAGTAAATAAGTATTACTGATAAAAGGAATTCTCGAAGAAGATAAGTTTGTTTGTGGAGTGCGAAAGCATGAACTGATAAAAAAATATTCTAGAATGATATTTATAATAATATTTTTATATCTTTAAAAACACTTTCTCTAAAACCGAGTGGTAATTTTTTCTGTATTATTGTAATATGATAAATACACGGAGATAAGTAAATGATAACACTTTAAAACTGGTGCACGATAGTATTATTTGAGATCAATTATGCCTCATAATTATGAAATCAATAGTGGCTTCTGCATGACAATTGTTTCCGAAGCTTGTGTTATTTATCTATTCTCTCTCCCCTCCCTCTCTCTCTCCCTCTCTCTCTCTCTCTCTCTTTAGAGAGAGAGAGAGAGAGAGAGAGAGTGGGGAAGATAGGAATAGTTATTTGTATCTTATCTGCAGCTTGATATATTGAATAAATTTGTACAAACAGTATGTGATATTGTAGAATGAACCTTTATTGATACTGAAACTTAGACTTTTCAGTGTATGTTAAACTGCCGAGCCATTTTTATGAAAAAACAAAAGAAAGCATTGCAAAATGCCCATCTTATCATCATCATCATGGGTAAGATGAGCCCCACGTAGATATAAGATGGGCATACCAGTTCATATCAGTTATAATCTTCCCATATTTGGCATACGAAATGTTTAAATCCTTTGGCTCCATCACAAGTTTTGTGGAACCATGTATTGCACTCTTGCCATAAAAACCGCTAAACAAATATTAACAATTAATTTTTCAAAGTTTTCAATATCTTAGTCGCAGATTTTTACCCCCTCATACGTCCCCCTCTCGTGTCCCCCTTCTCACTTCCCGCCCCCCCTCCTAAACATGCATCAACCCCGACAATATAGTGTTAAGCCCGCACACTAAAGGTTTTTAAAATAATATGCCAACAACATATTACTTCGGGAGCCCATCTTACATACAAATTTTGTGCTCGTCTTACCCATAATATGAAATTAACAGTTATGCTATCATGCCGTAAAAGGTTCACGATACATCGCTCACTTTTTATGTCACAAGTTAACTTAAATGGCATATTAATCTTCCCTAAATGTTTCATGTCGCTTTCGGAATAATTACACGAAATAAAGCTTACCGAAGTAAGCATAAAAATTATAAAAAAAAAATCCTTACCCTGATTCATTATTTGTAATAGTATTTTTCCTCGTGAAAAACGCCTCACATTGTGCAACTGTCCTCGATGTGCAAGTGTTCTCAGTGTGCAAGTCCAGTATGGAGGAAGCCCATCTTTTCACACAAAGATTTGAGTAGTTTGGAGTTCGTTGAATCGTACATAATAAAGCTAACAACTTTCGTAGATTGAGTGACCACTTCCTTCAATGACAGTGTTCCTCATTTGGCTATTGGACTTTCATATTATTGTCTCTTTGTAAAGCAAAACTCTATAATTTTGTTTTTGTGTTTCATTTTAACCTCTTATTTTTTAGTGTTTTCCACCATTACTAATATTATTTGCGTGTACCCCCAACTGATCTAGGTTACATTAGCCGTATTATTTGAAAAACTGCAACATCAAGGTCGCGATCTGAATTTTCATTGACAACATTTTCCCATGAAATGATTTGCGATCTGTCACGCCAAGGCTAAGCGATTAACTGACCATTGAAAAGTGCGCAGAATTATTAAATATCTCTCTACGTAACTCTAATTCAAACAGTTGTTAGTTTGTTATTGGAAGTTGTTTACGTTTTGCGCCGGAAAAGTCAGCGTTAAATAAATAAAAACAACTTTTACATAGTTTCGCGCGCAAAGTGTTTTCCCTGCCACTCACTGCAAAGTTTGAAGACAGGTGATTGATGTAGACCTTGGTTTGTGAGTCACGGACTGCCCTCGGGACGATTGTAAAATTCGGACTTGAGCTGGGTCTGAAGTTGTAATGGAGAAAGTAAGAATTATACACTACCTGGTAATTGAAGGAAGAATCTTGGAAGGAAGCAACATATTCTGTAAACCCACGTAAGAAACAAGAACACATCCCAAGATGGATTTAAGCTTTGGTTGTTTATACTCATTTGCATACAAGACAACTAGCGTTTCAATGACGTTTCCCACCTTTATAAATTTCAATGCAGCATTTGTCGGAAAACAATTCCATTGACACCTGTCAGAGCTGAACCTCTTTTGACGCCCTTCCCATTGAGGCTCTCTGGCTCTGCTGTCAGCTTTCTTTTAACGTTAAAGCTCACTTAGCCTATATTGATGCAAAATTTATATCATTTTGCACTTAGCATCGTGGTACTCTCTTTGCAGGTAGGGATTTGAATCCGTCCTCTTCGACTTCCAACCCCTGTGATCCTTCAGTCAGCAAGATGACCATCGATGCTGTTGTAGACCAACTACGAAAACTAATACCTTATGATTCCACGGAACTTACAGAAGAACTGAAATTAAGGGCAAAGATTGAACTTCATGAAAATGAGGAGCCAATAAAGCAAAATCTTCGAATGCTACGGGAGACGCTTGATGGTAAGTCCAGCAACTTGCATCAAATTCTATAGTGTACCTCGCCAATTACTTCCATAGCAACGTCAGTGTTTTATGTATGTATTCATTTTTATAGAAGACAACGAACTAGTTTACCCGAATGATGATGATTTTCTTCTTCTGTTCCTAAGAGCCAGAAAATTCGATGTGAAAAGAGCATATCAACAAATTAAAAGTTACTTCAACGCTCGACGCAAATATAACGAATGTTACGATGACTTTGATATGAGTACCGTCCAGAAAGTTTTAAGGAAAAAATTTGTCGGATTTTTACCATACCGAGACCCAGAAGGCTGTGTCGTTCTTGTTATCCAGCCCGGTAAGTGCGCCTCAGTATCTTTTCTCTTATATGTTTAATCTTACGGTGACCCGTTGTCCACCGGTTTGAATTTTTGTGTTTGAACCTCGCCGGTATTGAACGCTTGCTGTTTTTCACTCGTATTCTGAGGTGTCATTCCTCAGAACAGTGTTTTGCAACCATTGGGCCTTGACTTTAATTATGATAGACAGCGATAAATTATCCCCTAATTTTTCATTTTAGTTTTCTAAGCAGTCTTCGTGCATAAATATTTTACAGTGGAAATATTCTGAGGGGGATAATATTTGTGCATGTGTTGAAAATCTCAGACAAAAAAGCCTAAATAACATCTGTCTAGCAAATACTAGTGACCAAGTCGCTTATTATTAAATATGAACCTATTCATGACTGATCTGGAGAATTTTCAGACCTCGAAACCTTTCGCTTTCTTTCTTTTTGGTTTTACGGCTCAAAGACTACAGTGGTCATGCTGCGCCGGGACCTACTGTTTTCCGAGGAATCCGAACCTCTTAAGGCCTAGGGAACCAAACCCCGGACTACAGTGAGCAGTGCGATCTTTATGAGATCTCTGAGTAAGCGTTCTTTTTGCACTGCTGGGAGTCGAACCCGGATTAGCGGCGCACTAGGAGAACGCGTTACCACACTGCGCCACCGCAGGGCTCGAAACCTTTCAACATGTTAACAGAAATGAGCTCAAATTAATTTAATGGTCTTGATCTAAGAAACTGCAATATGCTAAAAAAACTGCTGTGGTTGCACCACAAACACAAATCTTCCATCTTTAGGTGGTCTAAGCTCCAGTGTTAGATCAAACGAATAGTACCTTAAATTCGAAACAAAAACATTTAATTAAAAAAAGAAATCTCGAAGTTTGCTGGCATTATATGTAAGAAATATTTCGTCTGTCCTGTTGCATACAATCACAGAAAGACAGAATTCAAGAATTCGCAATTTCATTTCTGTATTTATCTGAAACTGTACCAGAAACTAACTGTGTAAGAAAATAAATGTACGGAAAGTACAGTGTAATCTGTCCATAGCTATGCTCAAGTGACCAGGAAAAGATATTGTTGTAGACAATATTGAATTTGAAGCATTCTGTACCCGCCCAAACATGTAAAAAATATAATTACAAACAAATTATCATTATATGCAGATCCCACTGTCTCACCAAATTTTAGTAAAATTTTTGATATTTTTTATTTCGTCCGAAATGAAAAATGGGGTGCAATGTTTAAGCTACACAGCTTGCATTTCATAAAAACGTTTATAAAAAAGTCCACAAATATAAAATACAAGTGGGGAGACAAGACATTTAAATTTAAAGAAAAAAATTATTTATGTATCCTAAACTTTGAAAAATTACAATTGTATTGCAAGAAGCCGTAGCAAAAAATTCCTACTGGTTTTCTCAGGATATAGGAAAGCGTCACACCATATAATTTCACTTTGTAGCAGTTAAATGGAATTTTAGGAGTCAAGAAACATATTCGTACTCTCAAAAGTCCTATTGACAGATTTTTTAAGGTTATCTTCTTTTTTCTCCATAATTAAAATCCAATATTATCTAGAAGAATGAGATAATAATCGCGAGTATGAGGTAGATAATTTTAATAACCTATCAATATTTACTTTTTTTGGTGTGTTTTTTTCACATTATCAGACAGTTTCTTCGATCGTGGATAGTATTATTTCGTTTAAGTGTTCTCGCTTAGTCGTTGTTATATTTTTTATTGTTGTTTAATTTTGTTGTTTTATTATTGTTACATCTTAATTTTGTCGTTTGTTAATGAAAACGTTTCATTTGCTGCTTTTGCATTTGTGAAGTGGGTGAAAGCACTTAAATTGTAAAAACAAGTGCATCCGGGAATAGAGGAAAAACATTAAGTACACGGGCATATTTCAAGGTAATCAGCATGTGCTTTCTACCAAAAAGCCTCACCCTTCTAATTTTGTGAGTGTTGCTGCTAGAAAAATTTGGAACAAAATCTGATTTTACAAACATAGATGGCAATTTTAGTGGTTGTGTTATTATTGATTAAGGATTTAGTTCTACCAAATCTGAAAAAGAACCTATGCTATGTAAAATGCCATGGAACTGTTGTCATAAAATGCTCACCTGTGCATGGCCTATCTGCTAAACTTCCCATATCCTGTGATAACTGTGATGAAATATTTACATTGCCTGCTTGGAGTGGAAAAGAACATTGCGAAGATAAATAGACGATTCACTTATGCTATGCGCCATAGGAGATTCTGCATCGAAAAGCTTTTGTGCACTGGCGTATGCAAGGAGTATTGATGGTTGCTGTGACCCACCATTGCAATGAAATTTTGTATATTTAACATAGGAATATGTGAGTTGTAGCTCTGTAGCCCCGATTGAGTCTATAACCCCTTACGAACTTTCTACGTATGCCTATGCTTTTGTGGGGTAATAGATCTGCATCTCCCAGATATCCAGAAGGCTTACGAGACCATCGTAAAGAAAACAAACATTAGCATAAAACAAAAACCATCGCCCAGCAAAGCATGGTGAAAGTTGTCGAGAAAGAAATGAGATTAGCGGGATCCGACGATATTTATATTAGTGGTGACGAGACTTGGAAGACCCGTGGCTACAGTTCCCTCGCACTAGCATACGCACGTTTATTGCCAGTGAGAACGGAAAAGTGAGACACTCTCGATAAATCGTCTACTTGCAAAGGCTTCTAGCAATGGGTTGAAGAACGGAAGGGCAAAAGCTATGAAAACTGGAAGAAGCAGCACAGTGAAAACTGTTTGAAAAATCATAATGGATCATCCAGGAAAATGGAGGTTGATGAAATGATTGAATTATTTCAACATTCTGGACAACAAAATGAAGTGCATTATTTAAAATATGTAGGAGACGGTCATTTCCGAACGCTTTCTGGTATTAAAATTGATGAACCATGTGGCGAATAACCCGTTGTTAAAATTGGGTGTCTTAGACATATTCAGAAACGTATGGGGACCCGTTTACGTTAGTTGAAACTAGATATGCGAAGGAAAAAGTGCAGCTATGGTAAGCCTTTATATGGAAAAGGCCGATTAACCGATGCCGCCATCGACCAACTTACAACTTTTTATGGGAATGCCATCAGGCAACATCCAAACTCAGTTCGAGAAATGCAAACTGCTATTTGGGATATGTGATACTGTCGATCTCCCTCCGATGAAAAACCAATCCACCGCTTCTGTCCGAAAGGCAAGGATTCATGGTGCAAATATAGGGGAACTGTAGAAAATGGTAATACTCAAACGCATAAACATAAGAATTCCTTGCCGACTCCTGTCATGGATCAAACCAAGGGCATCCTTTAAGGAACTTTCACATCCAAACTTACTGTTAAGGTATCTGGGTGGGAAAACTCAGAACTGCAACGAATGCCTGAATTCGTTAATCTGGACATTTTGTCCAAAAGTCCTTGATGCTGAGTGTAACATTGTGGAAATAGCTGTCAAAGAAGCAATCATTCTTTTTAATAATGGACAAAAAGGGCGGTTACAAACTATGTCAGCTTTAGAGCTAAAGCCTGGTGTAAATGCTCAAATTGCCGCGTGTATTGCCGATAAAAAAGAATTTAAAAGACAAAATTTCTAGCAGAGTCGAGCACCTTAGAATTTCGTAGGGCTGAAAGGCTTAAAACAGAATCTCAGGGAGAAACATAAACTGACCGAAGAAAATATCTACGCACCTCTATGAACACTTTAACTTTCTAAGCATGTATAAACTGCTTAATTGCTATTTAAGGGGAACTTTAAAATTTAACGTCGTTTTTATAAGAACATGTATTTTACATGTTGAGCGCAAGATTTTTTCAAAACTATCAGACATAATGTTCTGAAATTTGGAACAAAGATACATTTTACTGAGCTCTTTTAATTAAAAGCACAATTAATCTAAATTTATGTAATTGTGTTTATGTTGCTTACTTCAGTACTCAGAATTTTGACAAAACAGATTTCTTTATGAAAATTTAAAATTATTGAAAAATCATAAAAATAAATTATGCATTTTTAAAAATATTTTCTGCTTCCATATTAAAAATTTAAATGTTTGAAAACATATAATGGTTAAATAGTTAATAAGCGTTAAGTTTTTTGCACATTAGATAGTGCGCAAGGAAACGTAAAATTTACAATGCTGCGAATGTTATATGGTGAACATTAACTTATTAATAAATTAATAACACATACACCTCCCCTTGCTTCACCCTATGTGTTACATAAGTATTTAACTGTGATTAAAAAAGTAATCATTCTACCTTTTATGGTTTTTATACAATGGGTTATTGAAAATAGATCTCCAAATACTGTGATTTTAGCATTTTAAAGGTCCTGTCTCCTCTAAGTAAAAGTCACAGTACAAAAGCATTGACGAAATCATTTAGCTTACGCATATGATTCTAAATGAAGTTGTTAACATATCGTCGAAAATGGTATATTCAATTACTATTTCGTTGATTAACAACAATTTTACCTTGTTTTTCAGGAAAATGGAATCCCCATGAAGTCACCATGACTGAAGTGATGAGGACCCTAACTTGTGGGCTCATGCAAGCTATAGTCAAACCTCCAACCCAAATTACTGGGTTTAGAGTCATTGTCGACTTCAAAGGAGTTGGCTTCAATCACGTAACGCACTTGTCAGCCAGTTACCTGTGGTTATTCGCTGACGCACTTCAGGTATTAAACGTTCTTGTCAATTTCATGAGCAACTTTCTTCACTTTCAACGTCCTGTGTCACAGAGCCACCACAGGGCCTTCTTTCACTGTTAAGGCCCTGTGGTGGCTCAGAGATAACGCGTTTATTTAGCGGGTCGTTAATCCGGGTTCGAGTATCTACGGTGCCCTGCAAATTGGTTAGCGGCTAAGTGCACACTGTAGTCCGGTAGTGGTTTGTTCCGCAGGCCTTAAGAAGTTCGGATTCCTCTTCAGTAAAATGTAGGACCATTGTCCTGCGTTAGCGTAATGGTAGTAGTGTATTCATCCATTGCGTCATTAACCTGGGTTCGACTCCCAGCGGTATCGTAGGACAGTCCTACCCTAGACCAGGTATTGGTTACTTTGGCAACATATGTTTGGATTCCTTGGGAAACTGTAGGCCCCGACGTAGCAAGGCCAATTTTACCTGTAGGCCCGGGCCTATAGCCCTGCGATTTTGAGGCCTCACAGGAGCCTAGTGTTATTGAACTTTAGGCGTTATTTTGATCTTGTTTATTTACGAATATCCGATAAAATTGAATATCGAAGATAATGGGCTTCAAAGGAAAGCTCACAATTTATTGATTGAATGCACGACGTCCACGTTCTTTAGGAGCCCATTTTATTTTTCAGGCCCAGGGTCCATAAAGACCTTAATCCGGCATTACGGCATGGTATAACCTATACTGTCTGTACTCCGTAAAAATTAACAAACTTTCAAGTCTGCTACAATTCCAAACTCTCTCCTGTTGATGTTTTTCAGTTGAGGATTTTTCTTTTAGCCGTGTGCCAACCGATAGCTGGAAGGGTAGAAAGTGAGATGATCACACATTTTGTAAACAACACATCTATTAAATCATCCAAAAATATAAATGAACCGAACTGATTAACAATGAAATAAAAAATACCTTCTCTCTATTCCCATATCTTAATTTGTTCGGATAAAGCCGATTTAACTACAATATATTCAACTATAATTTCAATCGATATGTATTAAAATTTTTATAATTAATTGATTTAATTTAATTTTTTACCGTAGCATAAATAATTCACATATAACTATACGTAACATGCAACTTAAGGAAATATGAGAAACAAGCTAAAAATAACCTTAAAACGAGAATTGGGATGAAACTGGGTATCTATGATCTTGATTTTGTGTAAAATGGAAAACAAAAACCGCTGATTCTTTTAAAAAGTCCAAACGAATTTTACTTTGCTAAACCGGCGATAGATAATAATAATAATAATAATAATAATAATAGCGAAGTTATGCCCGGATAGTGAGTAGCTTTAACTTATTCAAAAGAATTAAAAGTTAACATCGTAACTCATCAATAACTTCCGTCATGTGTCTAACTTTCGTGTGTTAACTTTCACGTGTGTCTTTTCTTGCCAAATTCAAAATATAAACCTCAAATTTAGCTTTACCCTCTCCTAATTCGAATTTTTTAAAATGAGGCCAAAAGCCAACGTAAACAGTCTCCCCCCACCCATACAAACTATTTAATGTTTAATTCATGTGATGTCCTCAATGTGTATAAAATAAATCGAAATCGGGGATGCGCATGCCTCCCATTCCCCTCTTTACAAGACTGGAGGCCCTAAGTTTAATCGCAAATTGGGGAAAATTGCACAACTCTGAAATCTAGATTCCAATCTCAGAAAAAGAGAGTGAAAAAATTGAGGAAAACGAAGTTCGTAAAAAAAGGAGAGAATGTATAACCTTAGTTCATAAATCGGAGCAGAAATTAACATTAGTTCTGTGGAATATTTTTCGGGACCAACACGTGAAAAAAAGTTCGTAAATTGAAAGCTCGTAGTGGCACTTGAAACGGGGATTGGTCCTGATTTCGTAATGAAGGACTTTTCGTTACAACTGCATTATAACAACAATGTGCTGTGTGTATATATATATATATAATTTTTTTTAATTGTATCCCTTTAAACACCACCCTTCCTTTATAAATGTTCTGTGTTTGATATTCATTTGAGCACAGGTATATTTAACGAAGTGTAATTTGCTTGTGAAAAAGATGCAATAAATATAATTTGTTCAGTGGAGACAAAAAATGATTTTTCGTGTTAAGCTGGAGCCAACATTATCCTTGATAGAAATTGATCTGTTATGTATGTTTCCGGCAGCTGTCTTGTATTGCATATCAAGGAACGATTATCAGTATAAGGTCAACTGCTTAAGACTGAGAAAGTGTAAATTTCCAAGGCAGTGAATCAAGGTCCTTTGTCACAAATGAGTGGATATTTGCTTAGATTATAAGCCTTCGATATTAACGAATCTTATTAGACATACGTACAGGTATGAAAATTACCAATTAAGTGGAAATTGATGTGGAAAAATATAAATACAAACTTTAAAAAACGGAAACTATCGATTTCCAATATGTCGTTTTTGCCGAGCAACCAAGCGGAAGTCTTGCATTTTTGCAGAGGGAAACTTGGTCGGCTGTTTCTTCTGAGGATGCCCCGCATAACACGGAGTGAAACCTTAAGTGTTTTTAATAAACAGACGCGGCGGAATATTCCGCAAAGCTTTATAATGGATATCGTTTTGCATTCATATAAAATTATGCTTCATCGTAATATGCAATGAGAAGGCAACGACAAGATTTTTTGTTTATCAAAAATTTAACTTAGAAAATTATATTTATTTATTTATTTATTTTGTATCAACCCATAGAAGACATAACAATCAAAGAAGTTTATTTCTGATGATATATCATCATGTATGTCCTTAATGCTAATGACATATCAGCCTATAGGAGTAATCGTTACTAATAATACATTAGCTACTATGAATAATTATCGTTACCAATAACATACCGGCATTTATAAATTATCGTTACTAAAGAAAATTTTACTTTATTTATTTATTTAGAACTGTTTTCCGGCTCGATTTCGTGCTGTTCATGTTGTTAACGAGGGAAGTTTTTGGTCGTGCATTTGGATAATTCTAAAGCAAGGTCTCTCCAAAAAACTTAAGGAAAGGGTAAGATTTCATTTTCTCCTCCTGACTATAGATGGCGCGCGAGAAGATATTACTGATTTTTGACACTTCAGTAGAAACTGGATTATCCAGACTTCAGTCATCCGGATCCTCAATTATCCGGATGCCCGAAGCTCCCCGTGCGAAAGAGGAGAGGTAGAGAGTAGGAGGGGAACGGCAGCCACGATAACGGAAGTCCCTTCTGCGTGGCACGTACCGGCTGGTCGAAAGGTTCTTTTTATGTAGTTTAAAATTTTTGAAGCGTCATAATTTTTTTGCATACAGAGAATATGTTTAATGTACATCAATGAAGCTGTCGTACCACTTTTAAATTTTCTTTTCTCAATTTTTCCTGGTTTTCGATTTTCTATATATCTATTTTTTAGTTGCATTCGGTTAATCGGATTTTTACTTATTCGGGTGTCTCTGGTCCCAATTAGTCTGGATAATCGAGTTTCTACTGTATTTGAAATTTATACAACATTTGTATGAAACATTCACAAACATATACACATTGATTTAATAATAAAAATCAACATAGATAACATTTTAAAGCATTATATCTTTGCGCAGTATAGCCCAGATGCTCTTGCGCCATAAGAAATCCAAACAAACATTAAATCAAACAACAATGTCAATCAATCAACGTTTATTGGCGTAGTGATACCAACGCCGATGGTATGGCGTGATTAGATGGTGAAACGTTCGAAAGAAAATAAATATTTCTGCCTTCGGTGGGACCTGAACCCACGACCTTCCACTTGCCGGGCGGAGGCTCTACCCACTGAGCTACGAAGGACAATATATAATCTCTTTACGAACGTATATATATTGTTGCCAGTTATTTCGCAGAATGGTGTAGTATGGACAGCGATATGATTTACAGCGAAAGAAGACACTACATAATGCAACTGTAAACATGTCAACACTGTATATATTTAGTTTCTGTAAAATCACAAGTTAATTTACCTTGCAAACGATTCTCACAAATCCGACTTTATTTTAGCAAGAGGAAATAAGACATTGATGTGACCAACCTAGCTGTTACAACAATAAGTTATGTAATCACAAAAGAAGTATGCAACTTCAAACGTTACTTGCCTCGAAACTACAATAAATAGAAGCTAAATTGTTCTTTTAATTACCTGGCAACAGTCAAAGTACTTTTTTCTGCGTACTTAGAACGTCTCCACATGATAAACAGTTCACATACTCTCGTTTCTGTTACATTCTATGAGAGTATGTGAACTGTTTATCATGTGCACGTCTCCACATGATAAACAGTTCACATACTCTCATAGAATGTAACAGAAACCGAAGACAACCATGATGGCATAGAAGGCTGCTAGTGCAACATGGTTTATGGAGACGAAATCACTAACACAAATCCAACGTAACTTCAGAAATATATACAAACGAACCAAGAGCGCCAAGAGCAAACGCAGGCCCCTAGATTCACTTCGACCAGACCCATCACCCCTTCCCTCGGCCGGACCCCTCCACAGCATAAGTCCTTGCCAGCTCGGGCCCCTAGACTTCATCCAGGTCCCCGGGGCCCTAGCTCCTGCTGCCCTCCCCACTCGTCGGTTCTGCCTTTACCTGCAAAATAAATGTAGCTGCTGTTGATTTGCTTAGAGAGCACATCAACGAAGCCTTCCTCAGTCTACTAACACCCGACATTTTGCAGAAAACGTAGATGGAATTAAACTTTCTTTTACATTCTACCGAAGGGAACAACGGAACGCACCTGTTGGAGACATTAAAATGTCTCCAACAGGTAGCAGGTGTCTCCAACATGCAAAAAACATCTTTTAACTGTTAGCTACATGATTAATAAAAGAATTAAGTTTCTAGCTATTGCAGTTTCGATGCCAATAAAATCCAAAATTGTATACTTCTTTTGTGAACACCCTGTATTTTTAAAACAATTTTAATGTACCATGTGAAACAAGATTCTTTAAATGCTGTTCATAATAGTCTCCACTTTTCTTTTAGTTCCTGTTCCACGGTAAAAATATAAACAAGTTGCACAAGCATTTCCCGACCAGTATTCTTCCCGAAGAATATGGTGGTGAACTGGGTCCGTTCGACACAGCGGAATGGGAGAAAAGCATGAAAGAATTTGAATCCTACCTGGTGAACCTTTATGCCAACTACGGTTACAAGAAGAATTAAAATAGGCTAAACTGAATCAGAGCAGGACTTCGGTGCACTTACCTCATTGGCTTTCTTCAATATGATAAAGCACGCAGCCAGCGTGCTGTTCATTCATGTACATGGAACAAAGCTACAACGGTACACAGTGACTTGTACCCAGGCCCTCCGATGGGATAAGGGAGGCCATTGCCACTTTCGTTTTCGAGGGACCTACCTTTGACAGGGCCAAGGACCAGAGTTATAGACCCCTGAACGATTTAGCAGATAGGACCCTTGCCCCCTCCTAAAACACTGTCCATTTTTTCCCAGGATAATTTTTCGTGCTGCGTTTAGGTGTATTTAATATAATAATAATTTTAAAAAAGGAAAAACTAAAAGTTTTGCGCTGGGTCCGTTATGGTACAGGGGCACCTGGGCCTCTGCCCCTGCCCCTCATTTCCATGCACCTGCCTTTTGAGCCAAAACTGGGAAAAAATGACTAATGACAAATGTCAATAATATACAAGTACTGTAATTTGAACATATAGGGTAATGGCTGAAAATGTATATGATGAAAATATAATAAATGAAGAAAATGTAATTTGTAACGCAAACTACTATTGACTGTTCTTAATTTTTTGATGAAGTATAAGTATTTCTAGCTTTTTTTCAGTGAATGCATTGATAATTGAAGAAAAGTTGAACTTTCGTGCTACATCATAATTTATGTTGAGCATAGCCAGTTCATTAAATCTATCTTGACCCATCGTTTAGCGGTGAAAATTTTTAACTTGTTTGAGCACATTGAATGTTGTTTCACCTGAAACCACTGACATAGGAAGAGCCAGAAAAATCTGTAATGCAAGGGGAACATTATTTTTTTCCAAAGGCAAAATTTGGGGCCTTCCGATAAAGAAAGGCCCTTGTCATATGGCCCCGTTGACCTCCTCCCCCTCGGAGGCCCTGCTTGTACATATGTTGTGTTCCCTTGATGACACATTTGAGACTTCATTCCATTATTTAAGTGACTACTGCGCTTCTGTGATTGCGATTTTCCAAAGAAAACATTTGCATGGTCGTGATAATAACTTTAATTGGTCTAATTAAGCAGCATCTTGCACAGAACGTTATTTTCACGTATTTGGCAAATTTATATTGTTCGTGTTGTGCCGATTCAACTCCCCGAGTTCTCTGGATTCAGTTTTTAAATCGCTCGAATTTGTTAGTGCAATCCCGATTATAGACCATGTGTCCAGTGCATTCATACCAGCCGAGTCCTTTAGAATTGTTATTTTCTGTAATCACAACATTTTTAAAAAGCAATATATTGCATTCGTTCGTATTGTGACATCAAAGTCACAATATTGTAACGGTTCAAGCAAAGTAGCTTAAACATGAAGCGTCAGGCAATTATTGACCGGGACTCATACTTTAGCCTAGACTTCAAACCACCTTCCCATTGTAATAAAGTGGTTTCATCCCATGGAATCGAAATAGATTGAATTTTTACATCACTGTGAAAAATAGAAATGATTTCTCTGGTTTTCAAAGTCGATTGTTTATTTAATATGTATGCTGTTATTTGCAGATCTGCCTGTGGTCTTGAAATCTCTGGTATCACTAAATGTTGAATACTGTGTTAAACATGAATAATATTTCTTTTGTGCGCACCGATTCATGCGGTGGGTCTCTGGTTCGACTCCAAGTCAGAGCGGTGTATTTTTTCTTCTATACATGAGCTCTAGTTTAAGCATGGGCGTCAAAAAATATTATCCATAAAATTTCCCCATAAAAAAACAAATTACAAAAGCTATGCCCAGTGTTTTTGTACGTTATTCATTTGGCGATTGTGTTAACACTGAGAAAGCTGATAATATCTTACAGAAATATGTGAAACGTTTCAAAATTTTGCTGTTTGAGTTCAAAATAGGGTGAATTTACGATTACCCGGACTGGCGTGTAAGGGCAGAAGCGGGTCCGGATAACTGGATGAAATAATGAGCGGCCACCTCATTGTACCAAATACAGTTGAACGGCAGTTATCGGAGCTCTGAAGCAGCTCTGAAAAATTTTGTGAAATAATGTTAAAAGGACCATGTCACCTTGATTGGCGCAAAATTGGCTCAGAATTCACCTTGATTGGCCATTGCTGTCCTTGCGCCATAAAAAGCAACCGACCGACCAACCATTAAAAGGACCAAGAACTGGTCACCCTGTTGTACAAAATGGAGTACAGTGGGATCACAGTTATCCAAAATAAAACAGGTCCAGATATTTGTACGCGTAATGATGTTGTTGAGTAAGCGGCCATCTTGTTGTGCAAAATAAAATACAATGGAATTACAATTATCCAGATGAATAGGGACCGAATCAGGTTCGCACAATTGGTTCGGTAACGATGTTAAAAGGGCTAGTAAGTGACCACCTTATTCGTCACTAGCTAAAGTGACTCCAATTGAATAAGAACCAAGGTGCAATCCATTAAATTATCAAGATAATGGTATTCCGGATAATTTCGATTATCCGGATGCTGTATCTCGATGAAATTTTTTGTATTTTACTAGCAGATGCTATTTTAAAAGGTTCTGATTTAAAAAATTTAGGAGCGATGTTAATACTGAATTCAGTCACCATTTCACTCGGTCTGTTTTGATGCAAGTAAACGCACAATATCGTAGAGGTAATGCCTTTGCCAACCATTTAGAACATCCGGGTTTTGAATTCACCTGTCCCGGGGACTTCGTTTTTTTTCCTGCCGGTCTGTATTTCGAGGTTTGATACACTAAGTGAGCGAAGTTCAGGTACCCTGAAAGCCTATAGATCCTAACGCAGCATGATATCTAAGTGCCCTTGCTCCATTAACACACAAAATACGTTGATTCAACGTATTTGGACGCAACGTATCCTATAAAATATTTTCATAGGATACATTGCGTCCACACTATTATAGCAAAATGGCCAGAAATATGTATTTATATCAAGTCTATGTTTATTGTATGAAAAATATTTGTAATTGCTCAATTGTTGATGAGGGGTCTTTAAATGATCGTTTCTGTTGATGCGCAAATTTAATCAAAATATAATCTTTGTTATATGAGCTTGTAAATAAATGTTTTTATTGTTGTCTTGCTTCCGTTTTAATATAAAAATGTCTCAAGATTATTTATCAAGTATTATTATTGTAATATATGAGGCGTTAAAAACAATAGCGGTATAAGTCAAAAAAATGAAATTTTTGTTTTACGTCCATGGAAGTATCCTCTGGGATGGCCTTGTTGTCTGCAACACGGGTATATGACTATGATGTAATTAATTGCTGCAGGATAGCATCCAGTTGCTGTTCGCCAACATGAAACTGGGTGGATCGATTAGACGCAAATCTTTCCGTATCTCATTTTAAGCAAAACTGGACTTGTACCATTGTTGTTTGGACGGCCTCATATCTTACAGACTTTTATCCTCCCAATGAATTTACTCAAAGCAATTTATACAATTTCTTCAGTAGAATACTGGTATGCGCTATGCAATAATGACATGTTACAACTTGTGCAATTTTATTCAAAAATTTTACATGCAGCTTCAATTTTAAATATTTAGCAAATGCACATACATTTATTTATTTAGCGAGTTAGACATGCATTGTTAAATTAAATAATAATACCTAAGAATTAATAAAATTTTAAATAAGTATCTGCGGTGGTAAAGGCTGAACAATTAACAAAATTACGAATTGAGCCAATAAATAATGGACATTTTTAACCAATTTCCGTTATTTATTCCTTCTTCCCGCAAGGAGAAGAAGAATGTCTGACGTCTGTAGCTTAATGGTAAACACTTAACCGGCAATCAAGTGATTGTGAGTTCAGGTCTTACCAGGAGTTGATAAATCATTCTTTTCTTTACGAGTAATTCATCTTCTACCAATAAGCGATAGTTCGTAAATGGGATAGAACTAACTATTAAAAGTGGTGAAACTAGCTATTAGAACGAAGTATTAAAAAAATGGAAATATTCCAATCAACTCATTCAGTTTGGATTTTGATGTACCTTAGATGCAATAGACTATTATGTAAATTACTGCGTACAGCATGTAGTAGACTTAAAAGTTTAAGAACAGAATGATGCTTTACGTTAGTAATTCTGTATAGACGGCCCACTAAAGGTAAAGACTGGCCCGGGTACAAAAGGTAAGGAACTGAATTTTTTTTCCAGGGGTGATAAATTTTTTTTCTAGGAGGGGGCACAAGATCATATCTCAATGCTATTTTATTGAATCAGAAAATTTCTAGAGGAGAGTAAGCCCCCCTTCCTAATGTCTATGTAGCGTGTAAGATAATTTCGTTGTCATATCTTCTGGCCCGCTGAGCAAAAACAAGCATCCCAAAAATGGCCCGCGATGGAAACTAATTGAGAACCACTGCTTTACATTCCAGAGTCTAGAATGTAAATTATTAATTAACGTGGTGTAGAAGAACATATCGCAACGTACAGCCAGGCTCGTAGCTAAAGGCTTGTTACATTGGGGCTCTGAAAGCTATGAGGGCTTAAAATCCGTTAATGTTTTATATAGTTTGTGCCAAAACTGCTATCTGCAGGCAAAAAAGAAGACCGGCTTTCAGCTGAATTCGATTTCATTCAATAGCAAGTACTGAATTCCCCAGGTCCCGCATCCACCGTATTCTCCAGATATGGCACCCTGTGACTTTTTGCTCTTTCCAAAAATTAAATCCCACTTGAAAGGAAGAAAGTTTCAGGATGTCGCGAATATCCAACAGAATGCGTCGAGGGAGCTGCTCGCTATACCAGAAAATGAGCGCCAGTCTTACTTCCAATAATGGAAAAAACATGGGATGAAGTGTGGGACTTTAGAAGGGGACTACTTCGAAGGAGATTAAATGCCAAATCTGCAAGTACTGTAGTTTTTTGTTTAACCCCAGTCCCGATACCTTTTAAACATACCTCGTATACTATACTGGCGATGTGTCGAATCGTTCGAAGATCGAATCACTGAACTGGTCTTTTCGTTCATGATAGATGGGCACAGTCTTCATCGATTCATTCGATGAACAATCCAGCACTATATTTAATATCCCCTAATATTGTGAGACCCGAGTGAGCAGCCTTTCCTACCGCCACACCCCCGATAGGCCCTGAGTATATACTCACTTTCCAAAACATTTTACTAAACGTTAATCAATTTAATTTAAATATAACTATTGAATTGTTTAATTGCTTTGTTCTATATCTTAAAATATAAATTTCGTTGACAGGGAGCGTTCTCGTAAGCCCCTTTGGGGAGGGGGCTGCAGTTGGTCTTATTTTCCTATGTTAGCCAATGTTAATTTTTGCTTATTGGGGGGGGGGCGGAGGGTTGAAATGGCCACAAACAATATTGCTGACGTAATACATGAACGCTCTCACATTGTAAATTTTTTAAAAGAAACTATGGAGTTTAATATATAATATTGTAACATAAATCACATATAGATGGCGACACATGTATAGGCAACTTATTTCTAAATATTGTTAATAATGCAAAGTATTAGGTGGAGAATTTTTAATTTCACTTCGCAAAGATAAATCAAAAAAATTCATATTTATCTTAATTTTGCAGTTAATTTACTGGCAGCATGTTTGGAATAAGTAGCACATATATACAAGGCGTACGCCTACTAGAAATGTTCGAATAGACAAAACAAAATGTACATAATCCTGTCGATCTGCTTTACCACTTCGCCATCTTCAAATATAACGGAAAACTATGGTATATATGTGGGGGGGGAAGAAAACATTTATGATCACTTTATGTGCATTGCTCTGTTTTGCAAACGAAAAATGAAACACCATGAAGAAATTATCTGTTTTTATTAAAATTAAATGTACATCCAGCACATACGCAGGTAAGGAAATGATAAAAAATTCAAGGCCGTAGGACCCATCAGTGTTTAGGAATTGCACATTAAATGTTCAAATCAATAGTTGGTGAAATCCTCCCTAGCGGCGATACATTCTTCTATACGTCTAGGTAAGGAGTGATAAAGGTTCCTAATGTCATCCTGTGACACATTCTGCAGTCATTCCTCACTCGTTGCTCCAGATATGAGACATTTTACGGTGCCCGAATCTGGCGGCCTACCATGTCCCATACATGTTCGATTGGTGAAAGAAAAGTGAAGTGCCAAAGAAGAGTATCAACAGTACGGAGGCAGTTCACAGACATGAGAGCGTGGCATTATCTTGTTGGAAAATGGCCGCAGGCTGTCGTGTCATGAAGAGTAACGCAAACGGTTGCAGGATGTCATCAACATATCGTTGAGCTTTGAAAGTTGTATGCAGGATGACTAGGGGTGTCCTGCTGTCGTATGAGATAGCACCCCACAACATCCCACTAAGGGTTTGTTTTACAGAGGCACAAAATGGCTGTCTGCCACTGTAAATCAAGAGGTGGTTAGGACCTCTGGCTCGGGAGCCTCCACACGCGAATCCGATGGTCATCTGCTCTAAGACTGAAGCGGGATTCATCTCTGAACACCATGCGATGCTAATCTGCTGGCAGCTATGATGATCGGCTACGACACCACTCCAGACGACTCTGTCGATGGTGTGGGGTTAAAAACAGACGTCTTAAAGGCCGCTGTGAGTGTAACCCCACCTCATCCAAGCCTAGTGAGATGGTGGAAGGTGTCGCGATTGGTATGGAAGAGACTATAGTACGTTGGGTGGCGAACAATGATGCCGCTGAGTCAGTTCGGGTCTTATCGCACAACCAACCGACCTTGCCTCGAATTCGTGCACCTTGGCCTTCCAGAGCCTTTATTCTGCCGATAAGTTCCTCGCAGCAACCATTGCTGCCAACACCCTTGAACAGCAGTGTCCGTACGGTGCAGGTGGCAGCCTATTGCTCAGTAGGACCATCCTGCTTCTCACATCCCGATTATGTGACTATGTTCAGAGTCCTCTAATTGGTTATAAGGTCTTCGACAACGTCCCAACGTCATTACTGGTTGCGTCTCCAGGGAACTGCAACGCTGATAACGAGAAAAAATAAACCGTCTGCAATTTTTACCTCTTTTATACGATGCCAGCTGAGCAGTAGAAATGCGCGCTATGATTGAAGTTAACACTCATTGGCTTTGAAAATTTAATCATTTACTTGATCTAAAGGAATTTGCATGCGAAATTTTGAGATGATCGGATAATTTTTTAGGGGTGTTTTGTTTTCGTGTGTATTATAAGATAAAATTGCAACGCAACTTTTTGTCAAGAGATTTATTTTATTTGACAACGAAATCTTTCATTTTTTCCCGATGTTTGAAAAGGGGAGGCGCTTTCCAGAGAGGACAGATCAACAGAATTCTACAGTAAATATTCGAAGAATGCAATTAAAAAAAAAAGTACGCCGCCTTTTCAGTGATGAATTTAAAAAATCTCAAGTCCTAGGTTCAAACTCTATAATCGTCTACATCCTTCCTTGCTCCCTTGAAAGAAAGGGAATATTAAAAAAATTGTATTCTTAACACGAAGGGGATTTTTCACATAGTTGTTCAAAATATTAATTTAACTATTAATTTCATATAATAACTAACCATTTATTTTTGCGTTCTCAGCTTCCTTTTCCGCCCCACCTCCCCCAATAAACGCAATCCCTAGAAATGTTCCCTAGGTGTCTAATTCGAAATCTGTCACTGCACCTTTAAAAATGTTACGCTCTTAAAAATTTACCGCCCTGGGCACTTTCCCAACGTGCCCATTTATAAATCCGAACAAGGTGGGGATGCAAAAGACGACCCTTCGTCTGGGCGGCCAAACCCTGGGCGACGGCAGACTATTTACTATATTATTATATTGTCTTTGATCGTTGGATCAAAAAGAACATTAGGAAATGTTTTATTTCATGAGAATGAAAATCAATAAATATTTCCCTTTTGCACGATAGCTGTTGAAAACTATGTATATATCGATAGAAGTTCTTTACATCTGGGATTAAGCTAAACCCCTTTCCCCGGATAAATATGCCTATAAAATTTTTGATCAATCTATATTATTCTTTTATTTTTTCTCATCTTTTTTATTGTTTATCGGTCTGGGGATACACTTCACAGGCTAACCAAAGTAGAATTTAGTCATTACAAAATAAATTCTTCAATATTATTAACCATAAATTACCACAACCAATGTCGATCCGTGAGGTTCCGCAAAGATTCAATTTATTAACTTTTAATCAACTTTTAAATTATAAAATTTTGTTATTAATGTTTAAAAAAATTAAAAATACTAATCTATTCCAATTGATTTACAGCAACCTACACATAACTATCCAACAACAAGTAGACATAACTACAGACCTCAATTTTCTCGTCTGGAGCTGGGTTGCCACAGAGTGGGTTCTTCAGGTCCTAAATTGTGGAATCAGCTGCCTTCTAATATAAAAGAGATAAATTCCTATTCTAAGTTTAAGTCTTTAATCCGGATCCTCCTTACTAATTCTATTTAATCAATCGCATACTTAATTTAATTTTCGCTGATGTTTGCGCAGTGATATCCCATGGGGCTGCTTTGGCTATCTGGTATCTCCTGGGTGGTGCAGGCTTTGTCAGACTACGTCTTTACCTGCGCTACCCAGGCAGACATGGACAAAATTTTATTTCACAGTATATTAATTAATGTATTGATATTTTTTTTTTAATTAAATTTGA
>QLNU02015003.1:119858403-119883542 GCA_006491805.2 Dysdera silvatica | reverse complement strand
AACATCGCCAAAAGGAACGTTTCCACGAACTGGGGGTCACCCCTCCAATTCCCATAAGGTGGCCTCGTTGCTATGTTGAACACTGTATAGCTTAGGAAATAAATCTCTTTGTGTTTCCCTGCCCTCTCAAAATCTACCCGCCCACCGAAAGCTGTACTTTTTTGAACGGATTGAATTCATTCATTTTCTAACACTCACTCAAATTCACCTGGCAAAAACTTTTTATTTATTTTTGAATGGGCAAATATTTTTATTTATTTATTTACATTTTTTTTTAAATTCAATTGATAAATGGTAAAAGAGGGCAGCATGATAAAATTACAATTGACCGGAGGATGGGGAGTCGAGCCCCTCCCATAAATCCGCCTATGAACTCTTTGTACCAATAGACCATGAAACTCCTTGTACCAATGAACCGTGGAAATTCTTGTACCAATGAAGCATGGAGCTTCCGTACCATGTGGTTTATACACGGTTAATATCTAGCTGGCTTACTGGGTCAGTAATCCGTCTACCCTGCCAATACAAACAAACTCAAATGCTACTATTCCACTGTAAGCTAGCTGTATGTACTCCTTAACACAAATAGCTCAGCTAAAGGAGCCTTATTATGCAGCTGTATAAATTTTCTTCACTCTGACAAAATCCCAATAGTGTAAAATAAAATTTTTCTGCTATTCCCTTTATTTTTTTGTCCTTTTTTTGTGCTACTCTGCTATTATTTTTTTGTTATTCGCTTCTACTTTCGATGAAAGGCGTATTGCACCTCATACCAGATTAGGATAATAGTTAAATGAAACCACATTTTAATAACTTCGCGACAAAGCGAATATAAATTGGGTCGTCTGCGACCTCACATTCAAAGCCTCCTGATAACAGTGAGGGTTGTAATTATGACTTGCACTTAATTAGTTTGGTGCGTAATTAGTTTTCTTTACAATCACATCTGTTTAAAACGTTTCCTTCTACTTTGAGCGTGAATTTAACTTGGAAATTAATTATTAGATATGTTGATAACGACAACTTCCTTCTACTTCTTTTGGTTGGAATACAATTACAAGCGTAATTAGAATGCAACATTCTGCAAACCATGTTTCAGAAATGAAAGCATAAGGTTCCGCCAATTTGCACTAAAACGTTATTACACTTTTACATCCACTTTTGGAAAAATTTAGGTCGGGGTTTCTTAAATTTTTAGAGATGGGGATAACCAGTCTTTTCTGTAATCCACAATCCTACGGAATATTTTATTAGTATAGTCACATCCTCTACAAAAACAATAGCACATTTGAAGGTGTGGAAGTATGATTTCTAAGTTTTGAAACGCAGACGTTACTACCGACAGACAAACTGAATTTATACGCATATATAATAATATAAAATGCTATAATATAATTGTGTAATATAATTATGTATATAAAAATGTATACATTTTTCCTTTGATGGAGAGAGATTGCGAATTTTCCCTTTTCATTTTGTCATTGACTTTATAATGTTTTCGAATGTGTTGCTCTATTGCAAAAGTCGCCAAGCCATGACACGCGTGCCAAGTATGGCACGCGGAGTGAGTTTAAAATAAAACTCATTGTAAATAATCCCCTCCCTGAATAAGTATTTAATTCTCTAAATTGATTATTAATTTGCATCCTCTTAAATTATTTATCATTAATTTTCATTCTCTTAGTTAACTAATCCATTAATTTTCATTAACAGTTAGCTAGTAAACTGGACTTTTACACTTTGGTGGGTGTAGTCCACTAAGTTAAATTACAACTGGAGTACGGACTCCCTATTCAACAGCCCAGCGACACCTGGAGGAGTTCGGTCTCAGCTCTGGTGGCGTGCGGATGTCTGTCCGGGCTGGCGGGTGTTGGTTCCAGCTCGCTTAAGACGGAGTGCTTGGGATATTCACTTTGGCCGCCGGGTGGCGGTGGATGGATGCCTGCTTCTGCTATTCTGGGACCGGACTCCGCCCTCCCTCGTAATTCGGACTTCGTCGCTAGGGCCGTGCTTGGCCTTCTGTCCATGACGGGCGTTCGTCATTGTCTTCGTCCGCTGCGATCGCTTGGGGGCCAGCTTTCGCAAACAGTGGATGATAATTTGGTATGTAATGCCTGTCCGGACTATGCTGGTCTCGCGCGCCCTGGTTGCGGGGAATGTTTTACGCCTGTTCGCTGCCGCTCGCGGCACCTCACCCACTCAACGGTGTCCGGTGGTCTCCTGTAGGAGTACCGGCCGGCCCGGGGTGTTCTTCCGCGCCATCCATCTATTTCGGCCGCTCTTCGGGGCGGACTGATCGTGGATGGCCTCCGGTCGACGTTGAATGACGACAATCATGTGAGCTGTGCGTCTCTGTACGCCTGTTTCGATCGACAATCCCCTGCAATGCCCCCCCCCCCCCAGTGGCCCTTCTCGGTCCACTGGTCGTCATTTTATGTGACAAAAGCCAGTCTGGGAATACAGCGCTGCCCCATTCGGCGGCCACCTTTCCCATTACACTTCTTGCGAAAGAACACACACAGCGACTCAGCCGGTTTTTTGCTGCGGAAGGATACACTTCGTAAGTGAGTTAGGCAGACAATCCGTGAACGAACACGGAAACCTAATCTCATTAATAATACCCGCTGTTAAAAATTTACATTTAATTTAAAGATACAATATTTCACAACTAGTGTGTGCATAGGCGTAACTTAGGGGTTAAATATAGCGTAAACTGGAGAGAGGGGGACAAAAACCTAAAATTGCAAGGGTATGATTTTGCCTCCTTTCTAAAACAACTGTGGGCATGTGGTCCCCCACTGCCCCCACCATATTGCGCCTATGACTGTGTGTATTTTAGATTATCTTTTTTATATAATGTATGATATATATGTGCTTTTTAAATTCGAAAATTATGAGTTCAACTTTTATATACCATATGTATGCCGTAGAATATTTTTATCACTTTCTAAACTAACTAATCTTTGAAGGTTAATTAACTAAAGCATACACTAATGATCATTAATTTATAAATTTGTAGAAAAACACAAAAATAAGCGTTGAATATCGGTCTGTTAACTGAGTATATAGTTCTCAACTAAAATCCAAATTATTCTTACTTCTTAATACAATTTGAAAATAAAAGACATTTTCACCAAAAGTCCTGCGTTATTTCTTTGCTTTACATTAACTTAAAATGAAATAGTTCCTTTATTTTTTACCCTTAAAAGTATCCGTTAACATCACAAGTCCCATTGAAGCTGGTTGTTTGCCTACCGCGTATAAATAAAGGAGTGATGCGGTCCTTCGAAAACGGAACGCTCAGTCTGCACTCCAGTTGTAATCTTCGAGTACTCGAAGGTTGTAATACAGTGGTGTAGTCTGACACGCGGAAGGATATTGCAGTATTACTTTGGCACCACACCTTTAAAGGGTTGCCGGCCCCTTCACTACCAGTATTGCCATAACAAGACAATGTAAAGTATCTCCAGAAGACTCCATAATAACAGTTGTTCCGACAGTAGCTTAAGAGTTAAGAACACAACGTTTCTGGAGCCAACTACTTAATTTATCAAGTGAAGACGGAATGAAGAGAAAACGGGAGGTTTAGGTTTATATACGTTCTTGTTTGAAATCCCCATCAATGGAAAATTCGTGTGTGGGACTTTCCATGTCAGAAAATCAATATTTGTAAAACTATATATATATATAAATAAATGAGTGATGCACAACGCAGCCATGTATTTGAAACGAAATTTGCACAAACACAGTTTTTTTTTATTTAAAGCTGGTAAACTGTCTCTTTAGAATTGTTTCCATCTAGAAGAATTTTTGGATGAAGATGGAAGGCATATCTTTGCCGAAACAATTGTAAACACAACTTGTGAAAAACTGCGTTTAAGTAAATATTGATTAGATATCTCAAAAGCTCAAAAGAACCTTACAGTACTCTTTCCAGACCTCGAGTTGGAAGAGGCCATTTGATGCTATCCGATAAGGTATCCCCCCACCAAGGGTTTACTCATATGCGGGTCTCCAAAAGTAGCTATCCATATTAACTTATGACTTCCCCATGTCGTATTTATAAATGGGCAAGTTGGGCACTTGCCCAGGGCGAAAACTACTAGGCAGAAGAGGCAACATATTTTTTTTTTTTTTAGTTGCAAATTATTTACCGTAGAATTCTGTCGATCAGCTCGCCTTGAGAAGGCGCCCCCCATCTTTTATTTTCTAAATATGAAATTCTGAAAAATTGCGTGAAACAGCCCTGCCCCACAAGGCCTGATCCAAACAAAGGAGGTACGCCCCACCCCTGAGAATAATAAATTTACATTAAATATGATTAGTTCCAAGTAAAAAAATACTTAAAATTAAACTTAAAACTGAAATTTTCAAGCTTTGCGCCCACTCTGAAATTTTGTTCTGCACCTGCCCTTCCTCCTCTTCTCCCAATATCCAAAAAATCGTCGTCAAATAAACTAAATTTATTTATAAAAATATCGTTATTTTATCTTATAATAATGCATATAAGGTAGGCTAATCATAAATGTCGCTCCTTCCCTATCTACACGATTTTTCATGATATTTAAGGTGTCGGGACGACACAGTCTTTTTTGTTTCTGCTAGTACGGCGAAAGGGGGCATGGTCATAACTAGTTTCTAAGTCCAGGGGGGGCTAACCCATTTGCTAAGGGGGCTAAACCGTTTACCTCAATGCTTAGAAGAAATTTTCTAAGGGGTTATTCCCCCCCCCTTAGTTAAGTCAATGGAGGGGGCACCAAAAACCTTCGGTCCCAGGGGGTCTGGTACTCTAAATCCGGCCCTGGGACTTCCACCCTCTTCAGTCTACCTTCACTTGACAGAAAGGACAGACTTAGGAAAACATAAACACGATGAAGAATATTTTATGCGTTGTTTGTTATGACTGTAATAAACAATAATCTCACGCTGGCGTCCAAAATCTCCAGGTCTTCGAGAAATGCGATCCATGCTTTTTTTCACAAATCTACAAGCTTCTCGCTCATTAAGCTACGTTTTCAGCAATTGTTGCTTCAGCAGAACGTGGTTTTTCATCGTTAGACCACCCTCAAACTTGCCTTCGAACGCGGATGACAGAAGAGAAACTTTTAATACATACCCACACACAGAAATATTCATCTTGATATAAATAAAGTGATTGAAAAATTTTCAAAGAGACAAGATGGCTTGACTTCGCACTAAACTACTAAACTACACAATAATTTTCAACACCCACCTATAAATATAATATAAATTATTAAACTACTCTACACAACTTTTACTAAAATTAATTTTTTAAAAAAAGTTGCTTGTTATAAAAAAATTAAAACAATTACAATGTTTTTTACAGTTTAAATTTAAACTTGTTCTATTAATTACATTGTAAATTATGATTTTGGTTATTGTATATGTCTCCTTTACTAGCTTATCCTTCTGTCATACTTAACTATTAAACCATACAGTTTAATCAGTCCAACTTTAGTTCATTGACGTAAATTAAATATTTTGGCGAGTGTAAAGGAAGGCTAGTATTATAACAACATTTATTTAAACTATCAGTTCAAAACCAAAAATCCCCCTCCCCGGTAAAGGCCCCGAAACCACCCCCCTGCCCGTAACGACATCCTGGGTCCTCCATTGATAGGAATCGACCATTGGTGACCACGTTTTTGCAGTTGGTGAGTAGTGAAAGATTTCCTACAAGGTTTCTGGACTTTCCTATTAACGCTTGTGAATACTCTTCTTGTCTGACAAAAAGTATTCGCCGCGATGCGTCAAGCCCTGTAGCTATAACGTTTCTGGTTGTCACTGCACATAAGTTATGTTAGTCACTGCATATGTTTCATGATACTCACTGCATCTAACGTCAATGCATCAATCAATGAAGCTAGTGCATACGAATCACTATAAATGCTATAAAATATTTAACGCATATATTTTTGCACATTACTCAGTGTGAAATATTCATGTCAATCAATTCAAACAGTGTATATTGATGTTGTTATAAAGGTAGGTGGAATCCATTGGAAGTCAGCATGAAAGACATTATGAGAGCATTGACGGCAGGCCTCATTCAAGCAATTGACGATCCTGCCACGCAAATTACCGGATTCAAGGTTATAGTCGATTTCAAAGGCTTTAGCATGAAGCATATTCGTTACTTGGAACCGACATACCTGTACATTATGGCTGGTGCAATGCAGGTAAGCGACTCCCATTTAAACGAATCTCTTCGTATCTACCATTGAGATATCCACATCATTGCAAATTCTCCCTATCGCTGCGTAGGTGGTCCTTCCCAAAATATCTGGACAAAAGCGAATTCGATTATCCGCGGTAGTCGTGCCGCCCCATTATCACGAATAATAGGGAGTCAACGGTATTTGTAAAACAATGTGGCCAGCGTGCTCCCGGGACCTACAAATTTAGTCCCGGAAGGATTTTTCGCGTTCGTTCGTTTGTTCGTTCGTTTGTTCGTTCGTTTGGATGTTTTATGGCGCAAGAGCATCTGGGCTATACTGTGCCAGATTTGTCAAGTACTCAGAATATTTTTAAGTATGAAACATCAGTGTTATAAAAAATAACGACCGTATAAATCGTCGGTTGGGGGTGGGGGAGGAGTTGTTGCGAGTTACATAACTGTCAGAAATACTCCACTGTTAATTTAAATTGGTTCATATTTTTTAGGTCTTGAACACAATTTGCTCATGTGTTCATCTTTATATGGATCCTATTTTCGCGTTCATTTCTATAAATCATCGAATTCACAAGAGTGTGATATTGTTTTGTTTTTGTTTTTTCAATGGTAAGAAATTGTGATAGTATTATTTTTTTTTTATGTTTTAATTCCATGAGACATGTCAGGGGTCTGTCCATGAGACATGTCAAAAATGTGTCCACGAGACATGTCAAAACTGTGTCCATGAAACACGTCTTAGCAATGTATCTCAGCTAGGATGAGGAAGCTAAGATTATTTCACTGGCAGATTTTTACAAGATCCTGGGTGAAGGACTTTACATTATGGTCTAAAAAAGTCTTTTAACAGGGGGTTGTACATACTAGGGCGGAGAGTAAAAACTTTTTCTTTAAATTCTTGAGAATTTCAGCAACCTTTCCTTTTAATTGAAACGCTTCTTCAAATATAAGAAAGACAATTCCCTTATCCTAAAAATGTTCAATTCATGCAACGCCGCAATTTTTATAAGATCCCCCAGCCACCCACAACTGAGGAGAAGAAACGAGAAGAAACTCACCCCTCCTTCGCGGGACTTTATCACCCCTCACGGCCACGGGCTATTTCTGCATAAGTCAGGACCTTTAAATTTCCAGACAACATACTGCAACTACGGGACACACCAATCGCAAGCTTTCCGAATTCAAAAATTTTCTTCGTTCAAACAGTTCCAGTGCATAATTTTTTTTTTTTTTCTTTCGCCGAACTGATTCGAGCCATAGTGTTTACCAAACTTGAACAAAGCAGCGCGCCAGTGATTTACAAACGTTCCTAAACTCCGCCATACAGTGAACTTAATCGCTAAACGAACTTCATGTATGTAAATTGGAATATTTAGTTTTCTCAACATGAAAACCTCCATGATGACTAACCACAGGGTAAGCTGAACATCTCTATAATACGCGAATTCTAAAATAATGCTATTTATCTCATGCATGCGCGTTTATGCAACATTATTTGATATCAAAGTTTATATCAGTTTGAATTGTAAATTTCCGCGCATCCGAATATTGCATGCCAAATTACATAGCATATTTTTTCCGCCAACGAGGCTTGAGAAATATTTATCGCATGCTAATATATGTTCAACATATGCATAATTACGACGTCAGTCAAATTCATGTTCATAATAACTCATCTGAGTTTCTTAACTTTGCTATTCAAAAACGAACCCTTCTTTCAAGCTGCTAAAAATGTAAATTATATACATGCAGTCTCAATTCTTGAAAAATGGGTACACATTTTATACCGCACTATGGCAAAACATAATTTGTTATAAAGAATTAACTCATAATTATTGTAACAACTCGACCGCATAACAAGTGCATGCCAAACCGATTAATGCTTTAATGCAAACGATCTCATATCAACGTAGAGTTTTGTTTTTCGCACATGCCACACAAACAGTGCCGACCCAACTTGCAATGTGCAACAGGTACGCAGTAAACTCGAAATCGTAACAAAACGTACACTCAGCTCAAATAGATGCATTACGACGAACTCCAATGCACTACAAATGTACGCAACGCGCCAACTTCAAACGTTCCGTGTTTAAAACACATGCGACTTCGCGCAGCGAAGGCTCGAACGTCTTCAATTGTCTTTGCAACGATCAAAGCAGCTGTATTGCAGTTCAAATGGACAGAATGGCTAAACAAACGATTTCTCATTGTGATCAAATCCGACTTTCTATCACAATAACCGCACCAAGCCGCGTACGAATTACGCGCACCACTCACGCGCACGACTTTTACGATCAGTAGCGTTTCTTTTCGTAATAACCGCGCGATCAAAAGCCGCTGTTACAGTCAAACAAGTAAGTCCTCCACAGGTTTGAGGCAACCCCCGACTCACAGCGCAGCAAAGCCTCCAACTAGGAGCAACGAAACCACACTTTGTCACATTGAAATACGTTTTGTGCGAAAACTAGCCCTCAACTGAGGCCGCAAAATCTTTTTCAACGGGCAACAACCAATTAGCTATTTATCTGCCTTTAGTGAATTGCATACAGTCTGTAGAATCTCGCGCAAAGCAAGACAATTGACGCCACTTCGTGAGCAACATCCATATTCTACTATGCCACACAAACGCTTTTTCCATGCAAAACAAATGTCCTCCCGCATAGAACAGAGTTCAGATGAGTAAAAACTGACAAGCAATATAGTTTGATTTGTAAATAAACCGAATATTGTAAATCGTTAGCAGCGATCTGTCTACGTCACATACGCGGTATACCATACTTCAGTAATCGCCCCATTAATTACTTCTGCACTTATTTCGTGGTATCTTTGCAAACGCTCGATACCAATCGAGGGGGACTGACGTGGCGGTTCCTCCACAGGCTCATTCTAACTCTGTTTCGCGCCAAAATTCCATTCTCATGGACATTTGGCAATGAGTCACACGTACAACCAACTCCTTGGAATTTCCACCAAAAACGAAGGATACAAGCATTATCCAACTTCGAACCCTCTCCCATATATTTTCATTTAATGGGCAAAAACTGTCAAGAAAGACAGCTCAACGTTAACATAACTCACAGCAAGTTCTCCCCTCTGTGGGGTCAAACTGACCAATAGAAATATATATAAACTATTGCGTCAGTACTCAATTGTCCAATCACGGTCCACAAAAATCATTCGAAGTAAAGTTTTGGACCGATCAATAAATACTCTCTTGCTCCTTAACTTTCGACCTGAAAGGATGTTCGCTGCTAGCCGTGATAACGATCCTCAATATGTAACTTACGCAACCTAACAAACGCCCGGCATCATGCCGTGGCCAGTGTACGCTCTTCAACCTCCAAATAAATATTATATTTAATGTGCATCCTCTCTCTCTCTCGTCTACCTGCATTCGAAGCTATGGAAAATACTTTCTGAGATAACAGTCAAACTATGCCGCACGACGTACGCCACCCGGCACCTGGTCAGCTGTCCACACACACTACAGCGCAGCAGCAGGCATACCAACATACCTCGCGGCAGGTATTATCTTACAATAAAAATATTGCGCACACGAAATCAAGGCCATTTGCGGGGAATTCCCCTATTAAGTTCAGTTTTCTCATGTCCTTTCATTGTAGTGTGACCGTTGATAGAATGTTCTGCTCATGGCACTTTCTAACTAATTCAGGTATTCATTTCTTGAAGACTTAGGAGTTGTGACACATTAAGGCATGTCCAATATTATAGACAGGTATAAGATAAGACGAGAAAGAAAGAAATAGCGCATGGAACGGCAAATCCAAGATTTCAATTGCATTGCCACCAATAACTTAAAATGACTGTGTTTTGGCGGTCAAAAAGATCAAACTTTAATTCAGAAGAACATATGTGCAAGAACGCAGCATCAGCAAAGAGTGCTTGAAGAATACGTCACACTAATAGAAGAACCTGGCTGCCATTATGTAGGGCACGTGTCACCGATAACCTCTTCTGCTAAAGACATTACTGAAAGTACTACGAAATTTTGCAAAGAACATATTGATTTAACTACACTGTCAGCATTAGGAGGTGATAAGGCCGCGGTAAACACGGGAAATAAGGGTGGTGTTTTCCACCGTATAGAATGATTTTGTAAGAAATCCTTACATTGGTTCGTATGAGCACTGGTTCGTATGCCGGCTTCATGGCAATGACCTACTGTTCAGGTATCTATTGTAGTACTTGGATGGCGATACAACTGGCCCTAAAACGTATTGTGGCCCAATTGGAAAACAACTTCAGAATTGTGAACTTTTACTTGTTGTGGACTTCAAAAAAATTGACACCGCAGTTCCTTCTACAGACAGAACTGGTCTGAGCACAGACCAAAGATACCTGCTAGATATCTGCACTGCATTGACATGTGGTATTTGTCTTGAGAATTTGTCCTACAAAAATCCCTTAAATCTTTCCTTTCACATGGATACTGGTTGACAACTGCTAACCGAATCTTGCGTGTTTATATTGGTACACAGGATCCTTCCAATGCACTACAAGCTTTGGCTGAGTTTATCATGAAGGTTTAAGCAACTGCGTGGTTCAGAATCAAATCGCACCCCAACTGTACGTGGTAGATCACTAAATCTTTGGAAAACAATTCAAGCTTCACGTTAACTTACAGACAATCTGAAGCTAGTTGTGGATCACGTCATCCAAATAAATGGAAACTTTGGTCATCCTGAAGCAATAATCCTTGCACTGCTTGTTGATCCAGACCAGAATGTGCGAAAACTTGTCCTCCGCAGGATTTTGAAAGCAAAAAAAAACCGGGAAGCAGGAGTTCGTGTGTTCCAAATTTCTGCACTTAACTTTAAAGCTAAGTCTTATGTGGATCTCATAGACTGGCAGACTTGCCAACTAATGGAACCTCCGATTACCACTCACTTGTTAAACGAAGACCTAGTGCAACTGATAAAGTCTGGCAAATGTCTAGTGTCGGAATTGGGAAACATGAACTTCCCATGCCACACTCAATGTGTTGAAAAGGGAGCAAAACTGACGACAAAAAGCTTCTCTTGCAGTCATCGGGGAGACCAAGCCTGATGGATATATCAGATCCAGAATGGAGTCAAGGCGCATGATGCCATCGTTGGAAACCAAAAACCAGTATAGAGCGAAAAATATGGAAACAAGGGAATAGAATACGCTTAATGCATATTTGCAACTTGTATTCTGGAACTCGAAACACATTTATACAAAGTCTATATATTGTGTGAGTGATAAGATTTATTGTTTAATGTTCATGATTAATATTTACGAATAATCTAATTTTGGTAAAACAAATGTTCAAAGCTTCATAAATTTTTAAGCAAAAATGTTCCATTTCTTACTAAATTTCAACCCCTAAGTTTTCTACACTTTTGCATAATTTCGCATATTTAGATCCCAAAGCGAAACGGAAGGCTATTTATTTTATTACTGTATATATTTGCACTTATGTTTCTTATACGCTCTTCCAACTTTTTCGCGCTAGCGGGAAGAGAAAATCGGAAATTAAAAAATCACTGAAATGTAAAAATGTTCATCATTTTCGGCCATTTTGGCATATTTAGACCCCAAAGTGGAACCGAAAGATATTTACTGATTAATCTGAAATTTTTTACATATGTTTCTGAAATCACTCCACAACTTTTCCGCGCTAGGTCAAAAAATTCCCAAAAAAAATTTTTTTACTCGCCGCCCTAGTACATGCTCCTTAGGACGTACTTGAGTTATTTGATAGTCATGTAATAGGCCACCATATCAAATTACATTGCCTTTCACACCCTACGAAGACGTAGTAATAATGAGTTTATCAAGCGTATCGTTAATCCCTGTTCGATTCACAACACTGAATAATAAAAAACAAACTTTCTAATACTAGGTATTGAATTACTCGTAAAGAAAAGAATGATTTTCAGGCTCCTGGTGGGACCCGCACCCACAACCTTCTGATTGTCGGTCAAGTGCTTTACAAACTAAGCTACAGGCGTAAATCATTTCCTTTCTTATGAGCATATATAAGGCTTTTTACGAATAAGTTTGATATTAGTGTTGCAGTGCTGTGACTACTTTGTACCCAAAACGACGTCAAAGAAGCAAGAATGAACTATAATTAATACTATTAAATCAACATTTTTTCTCTCACGTTAGCCAATTATATGGCAACAATAAATGTTAAATTACTCGTAAAAAAAGAAAGAATGATTTTCCGGCGCCAATGGCTTAGTTGATAGAACACTTGACCGGCGATCAAGAGGTTGTGGGTTCGTGTCCCACCAGGCGCCGGAAAATCATTCTTTAAAGAAAAGAATAATTAAAGAAAAGAATGATTTTACATCTCTATTGTTGCCACATCATCGGCTAATAGAAGAAAAAACAAATTGTTGATTTAATAATATTATTTCTACGACTAACTACTCACCATAGTTCCGAGTTTTGTTTCCTAGGCATTAAGAGGTTAAGATTTCTTAATTAAACTTCAGATGAGGGGTTAGATCGGGAGAATGTAAATCGATCTACAGCCTTGCAGTGGTGTAGCGTATTCGTCTACAGAGTCCTTAACCAGAGTTCGACTCCCAATAATATCGCAGAACACATGACATTTTTCTGTTCACTGTAATCCGAAGTAGTGATGGGCAATTACGAAATGTCTTTACAATCGAAAGAATCGCAATCGAATCTTATTTACAATCGAGTCAACAATTCATTCGTCCTTGAACTTAACAATTGAGATGTTCAATTGAAATCGCTAGTCGGCTGCCAAACCGCATTGCGTATGCGCGTAAACATGACTGAATCACTGCTGCACGTTAATCGAGAAACTGGTTCCACCATGCATGGTTACGCGATGCATCGAGTCAGGTTTAAAAATCATCGAGAGGTTTCAAGATGTTCAAATAATCGTGACGATCAACTAAAACTTCTCGCAATCGTGCATCACTAATCCAGAGTTTGGTGCTCTTGACAGAAGAGGCTTGGGTTCCTCGGAAAACTGTAGGTCTCGACGCAGTACGGCCTTTGCTATCTTTGCGCTATACAAAACAAAGCACATTGGAACTTGGCAAAGTGGACACCTTGGTAAATCGACCACCTGAATAGCGTGACCACTTTTTATAAGAAGGAACAGGTAGGGACTTAGTCATGCCTGTACTAAAGTCTGTCGTGTATAGTGACTACCTCTCTTTGGTGGCCATTGCAATCCAGTCCTAAAGGTGGTCAATTTAGGCAGGTTCTGCTGTATTGCATTTCTTTTTGTATGCAACAAATTGCGTTCCATCTTTTGTGTACTTAGTGGTATTATTATGTAGTTTAAGTTTTAGTAGTAGACAACTGAAATTTTGTTGTATACAATTTTATAGAATACTCTTTACATCTGATTACCAATAGTCTTCGTATAAGCATGATGAATACTTTTTTTTATAGTATAAAAATAATCATAATATTTCTGCTTTTAAAACATGTGGCTTTTGATCTGCCCCTTAGAATTGTTTTCCTGGAAGGTTTCGAGCTATTCACATCGTCAATGAGAATTTTCTCTTCAAGTATGTTTGGGCCATTCTGAAGGTGGTTTTGATAGAGAAGCTCAAAAAGAGGGTGAGTCTTTGGAACTTTACAAAATGTAATATTTTTGACATGTCTTTGAATACCCGTTAAAAATTAAGTCGTGGGATCAAAGCATAGAATATATCAAATCTTGTAATTTGAAATCACAGTTAACTAACATTATCTAACTATTTTACACAATTATCATTAATTGGTTTCAGTCAGTGGGCAATTAACGGCGAATTAGCAATTTCTCATCTTAAGTTTTGAATGTAAGTGGGGTAAATATCTAACAACAATGTCAATCAATCAACGTTTATTGTATGTAATTTTATTTAATATTCACAAAAATCAACGAAACGGAAAGAAACATTTTAAAACTTATTCCTGGTGTTGATTTCCCTGTCTTTTTCATGAAAATGTAGCTAATCAACTTGGATTTAGTCACGAGTAGGGAAAGTGCAATAACGAAGGCCAAATACAGGCCATAATTCCTGCATTAATTATTTAAGTAATGTTAACATGAAAAAAAAGCAATCGTTGTGGTGAAGTTTTGAGGGTGGGAGAGATGAATGTATGCCAATGTTTTACTGTACGTTTGTCATATTGATATTTTTGACGTCTTGATTCTCTCAAACTGTATGACATCACTTCCTTTCATAATTCCAAAACAGTCTACTATATTTATTAAACCATGTTGGATCGCTAATATGTCTGCCATTTTATGTTTAGTTTTTCTTCCATGGAAGCAAAGTTGAAGAACTGAAAGATCATTTCCCAAGGACTCTTCTTCCCCAAGAATATGGTGGTAATGTTGACCACTTCGATAACAAAGAGTGGTTGGACAAAATGGATCAATTTGAAGAGATGATCATGAAGTCAATGAACTATGGTTATCACTACAGGAAAGAAAGCTGTCTCCCAGAGATTTAAGAAGAAATTTGCAAAAACTCTGCAATATTTCACAACCATTGTAACTTTTTTATTGTTTAATAAAGCATTTCCAACATATTTCCTTATGTTTTGCACTTTTTAGCATTCCTCAGATTTCCAGGGCGGATCCAGGATGTTATTACGGGAGGGGGGGGGGCAATTTCGGGGCCCTCACCTGGAAAATTTTTAGTTTTGGACTATTAAATAGTTTAGGTAAATGTTGTTATATTACTAGCCTTCCTTTATACTCACCAAAATATTTAATTTAAGACAATGAATTAGAGTTGGGCTTTCCTTTAATTAAACTATATGGTTTAGGGTAGATTATAGTCGAGTATGACAGAAGGATACGCTAGTAAAGGAGATATATACAATAACCAAAAACGATAATTTACAATGTAATTAATAGAACAAGTTTAAATTTAAACTACAAAAACATCGTAATTATTTTACTTTTTTTATAACAAGCAACTTTTTAAAAAACTTGAAGTTTATAGTGCAAAGTCGAGCCATCTTGGTTTCTTTGAAAATTTGTCAATCACTTTATTTACATCAATATGAATGTCTCTGTGGGTGTGTATTAAAAGTCTCTTCTGTCATCCGCGTTCGAAGCCAAGTTTAACGGCGCTTCAAGGATAAAAAACTACGTTCTGCTGAAGCAATACTTACTGAAAACGTAGTTTGAAAGGCAAGTAGCTTGTAGATTCGTGGAAAAACGTCTTGATCGCATTTCTCCAAGACTTAGAGACTTTGGACGCCAATGTAATACTTTTGTTTATTACAGTCGTAACAAACAACACATAAGATATTCTTCATCAACTTTATTTTTTTCCTATTTAAGCCTGACGGGGGCAATCACTCCCCGCCTCTCGCCGGATCCGCCTTTGATAGATCTAAAAAAAATAACCTAATAAACAAAATAAATGTTATAATACACTGAAAAGACAATGTATTTTACACCATGAGATTGAGGGTAAGTCAAATTCTTAATCTCAGATCAGCAGCTGCACTATATTAAGACGTAGACCTCACACCGTGTTCAAAATATAAGGAATCCATGAATCCAAAATAGCCAATCAAAGATCATCTAAAAATTCTTAGTCGTTGATTTTACACTTGTATTGAATTCGTAGTTTTCTAATCTGTTCCAGAAATGAGCAATGAAATTCAAGTTTCGAATATTAGAGGAGCTATTTCATAATGGTAAACAGTTGACGGATTCTCTTCAGGTAGTCAGTTGAAATAAGAATCATATGCAATGAACCATCTTGATGATGAAGGACGCAAATTGTACTCTAGTAAAACTGGTTTACAAAAGGGCACGGATGTGTGGCCAGGGCTGTCTCCAAAGGGTACGCGCTGTGTGCGCCGCGTACTCTCAAGAAATTTTGAAAAATACCGAGTACGCGCCATATACTGTCAAGAGAGTTTTTGTATTTGCTGGTTTTGGGGCAACTTTCAACAAAGTTCAGCTTTTTTTTTTCTAGTCATTTACAAACTTGAATGGAAACAAATGAGGAAAACTCCTGTGAATCCCCCAGGCCTCAAAATAATATCCTGCGTACGACAGGGAGAGGAATGAAAAACTGATGAGTGGCAGCTGAAACCTTGGGCTTGGATAGACGATAGACGACCAGTCAAATGTCAGTCAGCGCGGCGCGGTGACATCACCAAGTCCAGTAACCCCGCAATTTCAATACTCTTTAATTAAGACAGCACCGCATACTCTTAATAATTTTCTTCAGGACAGCCCTGTGTGCGGCCATATATCACGTATCTTCACATATTATTCCACAGATACGTTTCCACACGTGTCATTCTGTAGTCATGCAATTTCGCATGACTGTATCCAGTACTAGAATTATTCAAGGGTATGAGCTCATTCTTTGACGCCTATGTAAACACATTCCAGAACATTGCACTGTGGCTACTCCCTGCAACACCCCAAACTGGAAGACCATTCCATAACCTTGTGTTGTCTCCTCCCCTATACACACACTTCCATTGACATGTTGTGATTAGAACATGGACTCATCGGTCCAGAGGTGTCAATTCAGTTTTTCCTCCAGAGTTATTATTATTATTATCAAATAAATTTTGTATAACTGTCTGAAAAACATTGATTATAAATTTGTTTCTTAATCTTTTATATTTATCTCTCTGTATGACTAACCTTTCCGTGATGAAAAATTACGCAAGTGAACAAATGATCACGGGACTCGGAATCACGAGATCCAAAGTGCATAAAAAAACGAATCATTACTTTTGACATCCGTTGGCTGTATTCTCCTGTCAAAAATGTTTACCCGAATTAATAAAAACATTTCAGTTGTGTAAGACTACATCAACCACTACTATCACAATGGGAAACCTAATAAGACCTTCAAAATAATTATCAAGTACTTCCTTGAAACCGTTTCAATTGCTTATTAAAAATGCCCAACGAGTTCTCATGTAAACTTTCAGATAAATATCGTGTCTTGGTTTGCGAAGGACATTTCCTGCAAGTGATTTAAATGAGATATTTCCAATTACGTTTATTTTATTTATAAATCGTGAGTGGTACATTTAACGCGTAATAGACATAATATACAATAATAATAATAATCTTATATGGATCATATACGTCAAGGCCGTAAGCGCAGGCAGGAAGTTCATAAGGGGGGTTATACGCTCAGTGAGGTGGGGTTACAAAGCTACAACTCATATATTCCTATGTTAAATATACAAAATTTAATTGCAATGGGAGGTTACAACCCCCAAAACCATCTCATGGCTACACCTCTAGTCAAGGTGTAAATTATAGATTTGACTGTACTTAAAGATTCAAAAATTGAAGATAAAGAAATTTTTAAGATCACCAAAAATACAAGGACTTAAGGATTGAAATAGGAATCAATGATTATGGCAGAAAAAAGCCAAACTTATCACTCGTTGTAATGGAAGCTTTAAGCGCAATCCCAACAACCTTGTAAACGCCATCCTGAAACATTTGAAATATACAAGAGAACCATCTACCAACTACAAGAGAACCAACTACAAGAGAACCATCTACCAACTACAATTGACCGCTTTACTTACAACTGCACGCATGGTAAGAAAACTCCTTTGCTTACCTTATGGAGGCCCTGGTATAAGGGGATAATTTCGGTCATCAACGTAAGATGGTCATGTGGATATAACAATAATAATAATAATAATAAATGTAGACGAAAGTAGAAATACTTGGGATTATTCCTAACACACATTCGACTACAGAAGCAATCTTAACGGTTTCCGATCTGTTCATATGTTCCTAGAAAAAACGCTTAAATAATCTACAAACCTAAAAGAAGATTTTGCTACTTGACTCTGGCTGTCTCAAACTCACAACGCCAATTTCGTGAATACATAACGTAATAATAGTAATCAAAGGTATGTAGCCACTGGTAAGCCATTTATGAGCCATTGTAATTTTACAAGTAATCTTATCAGCATATTAGCAGTACTTTTAATACCAAACGTTCCATGTAAATTTTTAACATAAACGTAACACTCATATTCTTGCTGCAAATAGTGTCTATTCTAAATACATACCTAACCACTAAAGACAAAATATAGGAACACATAAACCATAGACACAAAACGTAGATCTTTAGCACACCCTCACCCCAGTTTCAAGTCTCCTCAAGTCATTTTCGAAGTACAAAAGTACATATACACACACATAATAATAGATAGCACACCGACAGCGCAGTATAGCCCAGATGCTCTTGCGCCATAAAACACCTAAACAAACAAACAAACAAACAATCCTCGATTTATAAACTATTCAAAAAATTCGTTAGTATAATTGAAAATAATACAGCTTGTGTCTTTGGACCAAGTTTTCTCATAAGCACACAGGACAAAAAATCATTCACCCCTTGAGAAATCGCGTTAATATCGTGTAAATCAGACTCCAAATTTGCATTGCATGCAGCTCCCGTCTCAATGTTCTCTCGCTAACAGGTTGAGATGGACCTGACTGGAGCAATTCTTGTTGAGTTTGAAAGCGATTTTGATTCATAAACCGTGAAACTCTTCTCTGGTCCTTCTCGGTTAGGATGTTTTCCCGACCACAATTCTGGCGTCGTGTTTCATGGCTACGCATGTTACACCACTGCTTGTAGACAAGCTGAACAGTCCTCTGCGAAACCTCAACAAATCCGGCGACTTCACTCACCGAATGGCCAGGGGCACGGCCAAACACAATTGCCCTTTTTTGCCAATCTGTTACATCCTTGCATTTCCCTATCTTGACGCACAATTCCCGCTTGTAACGATAATGTCTCACTCAACCTTACTGCCTCATGATCACATAGAAGCAGTGAGCGCACAGTTCAGCACGTAACTCGACCGCTGCGCCATTTGTACCTGTTTAACGACTACTCCATGCTTGCGTGCTAGGGCGAATAATTTTTTGTCCGGTGAGCTTAATTCGAATATGTGGATGAAAACGTATCCAAAAACACAAATACACAAAATCTAACGTTTTACAATACCTAATTCAAGTAGAGTTACCTTAATATTATCAGTTGGTTACAGTGTAAAAATCTAAAAACTTTTTTGTGCATTTTTAGAAGGCAAGAAATGTAGTGTTTATGCTGCTACTTGACCTGCAGTTTTCCAGGACAACAAAACGTCTTAAGGCCTATAAATGTAAATCGTTTGAGCGAACAGCATTAACACGTGTGGTTCGATTGTGGTTCAAGTCTACAAGGGGCCCCCACCCGCACCACAGTGCACGAGCAGTTAAGCAGCAAACGTTCTTTTTCTTTTTTGAGCAGCATTGGAAGTTGAAACCGGATTAACAGCACGCTAGGAGATTGC
This sequence comes from Dysdera silvatica, assembly GCA_006491805.2. Classification (NCBI taxonomy): domain Eukaryota; kingdom Metazoa; phylum Arthropoda; class Arachnida; order Araneae; family Dysderidae; genus Dysdera; species Dysdera silvatica. Next base: position 119,864,017 of record QLNU02015003.1, on the reverse strand, counting down.
GTTGCCACTGCTCAACCACAGACCTTATCTAAAAACCAACGCTAAAATGTAGCTCGACAATTAAATGAACTGTAACTTAAAGAAAGGAAAGTTACATGTAACGTCTTTAGAGCTACTAAAATCCAAAGCAATAGAATTCTATTGTAAGGGAGTCAAGCATATCTGAATATTACATATCCATATAAATATAAACTTTTGAAAAAATATCTCCAACGTATATTAAAATAAAAATTGAATATAAAATGAAACTTGAACTAAAAAAATTAATACATCATTATTCGATCTAAATATTGACGTATATATGATCTAAATATAGAAAGCAATTGAATAAAAGAAGTAGTTTGAATTACATAGAAACACAGTTTGAAGTATTTAGAAACGCAGTTTAAATAACTTAAAAACCTAGTTTGAACTAGTTTCCTGTAACGTCCTTTAATCTAAAAAGAAGAATTTTTCTTACAGCATCACTAGGGCTAAAAGAATTATTTGAAAATAATCCAATCTAAAACAAAGCTACTCATGTAAGAGAAATAAAATTAACCTATTATAAGTACAATAAATATTAGCATAGTATCTTATAAATTTGAACTAAGAATATTTGCAGTTCCCTAACTCGATCTAACAAACTTTTCCAGCTGGGATTTAACACATTAATTAAATGTGGTCGAAATAAAATTTTAAAATTAACAGAGTTTTTTAATTATATAAAAATTATTAAGGTGACTAGGGTGCTAGGGGTGGTTCAGCCTTTTGGAAAATGTTTAGTTCCCCCTTTAGAAAAACTAAAATTACAAATGAATTCTATGTGCGGAAAGTTGGAGTGGCAGCAATAGCCTCCCACCCTTTAAACATTGATGCTAGCTATAATAATAATAATAATAATAATGTCTGTACCCAGGGGCGGACTGGGTCTTCTCAAAGAGCGCATGCCTTAGATTTTTGGAGGGCGCGAGTTCTTGTCCATTCGGAGACGCGAGTCCTGTAGCCCATGAGGGCGCACCGGCCCGAGAGCCAGTAAGCCGGTGGCTTAATCCGCCCCTGACTGTACGTATATCAAAAAATGGGAATTTCTGCTTATAATTAAACAGTAAAATAGCGTTTTTAGCTCGTAAAATGCATTAATTGATAAGCGCTAAAAACGTCTTACTGTTTTATTATTTAATTCAGTGCGGAGTGTCTACAATTTGTTATTTGTTTTGCTTATGTCTCATCCAGATATAATTATGTCGTTGAAAATCAATTTCACACAGCGTAACAGTTCTGAACTCACGAGGAGGCTCAAGTGGCTCTAAAGAAGATTATGTAATGCGCGGCCTTGGGGAGGGGGGGGGGAATAATGCGTTTGATATCCAATGGGGGGATTGACCCCCTCCAGAGTTCCTCCCTCTCTAACGCCACTGATTTCATGTAAGCTTTTAGTTTAAGATGCTAATTATTCTTCACACTTGAAGTTACTGTGTATTCCTTGTTATCAGAAACGTAACAATTCCGAACTCATGGGGGGGGCCTCAAGTGGCCACTTGTGGGGGGGGGTCCTCAAGCTTCTTTAAAGAGGATTTTGTGATGCAGCCTATGAGAAATTAATGTGTTTTGAAATCTAGTGGGGAAGCTTGAGCCCCCTGAAACCTCCCCTTCCAACGCCACTGCTTGCTATCATTATCCCCTTCCATTCATCTATCACCTCCTTCATCAGCCATCAAGACAACATTATGCTGACAGTAAGTTCAGATCTTTCGAATCCTCAAAATGTTATCCAAAACACAAAAACACAAAAACGAAGTCGCAATTAAGGTCGCACGCAGGGGTTGCAGTCGAGGCCTAGCGCAGCCTAACGGTGCTAGGGCACTTCTTTTGGAGGCTTAGCGACGCTAGGGTACTTCTTTTGGAGACCTAGCGGCACTAGGACAAAATTTTAGGAAATCATACATTTTACAAACGAAATTCTGTTCAAGTTGTAAATAAAAAATATGTGGATTCGACAATTTTATTAAGAAAATTGTGTTTTAGAGCAATGACCCTAAAATTTTGAATAAATCAACTAAGAATCGTGGGAATTTAAAGGAAATTACAGCTTGGAATAAGTATGATAAACTTTGTTCCAAAAGTAGAAAAGGCTACAATGCGTTAAGGTAACAGTTTTTTCATATTAGCTGATGATGTGGCAACAAAAGATGTTAAATTACTCGTAAAGAAAAGAATGATTTTCCGGCGCCTGGTGGGACCCGAACCCACGACCTCCTGATTGCCGGTCAGGTGCTCTACCTACTAAGCTACAGGCGCAACCACTCTCTCCCTTACGAGTATATATATATAACTTTGCATGGACAAGTTCGCTATTGGTGTGGCAGTACTGTGACTACCGTTGCCAAAGCGACAAGTTAAAGAAGCAAGAATGTCCGATTTGACGAACTAGATTTTAATATTATTAAGGTAACAGTTTTTTCATATTAGCCGATGATGTGGCAACAGTAGATGTTAGATTGCGTAAAAAGTGTACGAAGCTATATATATATATATATATATATATATATATATATATATAATGTAAGGAAGTGGTTTGCGTAGCAGTATGTAGGGCACCTGACCGTAATCGAGGCCGTGGTTCGGTCCCACCGGCACCAGGAAAATCATTCTTTTCTTTACGAGTAATTTAACATCATCTACAATGCGTTGCTTGACAGAACGAAGGCGACAAGGGCGAAAAGGCGGACTTTTGGCTATTTTTTCAATTGTTTTCTTTATTTTATTATCTCACTTCAGAGGTCATTCCTGGTTTAGTTCGGCTTGGGCTCATGCGCTTGTATAACATCGTTATTGTTATTATTATTATTATTTTAAGCTTATATGACCCGAAGCTATATGCTGTAGGCAGTGTCGGATCCCGAAAGGCATTGTGGGGGGTATGGCAATTCCAGTTCAACAACCCATACATAATTGGTTGGGTGGTTCCTTAATTCCACCTCCACGTAGATCCACCCCTGATTTAGAAGAGCGCTAGGCTACTTATTTATTTAGGACTGCACCACTGGGTCACAGGACATGTTATGGTCGCAAAAGTGTTCTAAATCTAAAGTCATTAGAAACACATTTGTTTATATTCGTTTGAGAATGCTAGTTCTGTCATAGTACAGAAACGCTACATATGTGAACTCCGAAAGGTTTGGTTAAGCTTACATTTTTTCGAAATGGGGTTGCGGGTAAAAGAAAACACGCCCCACTAACTTAGTACGCAAGCCTTTTCCCGCAAGCCTCACGCGATGCTAAGTGTTTGAAACGCATGCTTCAAGTTATTTTACGATTTGTAACATAGCCTACAGGAAAGATTAAAACATCGTAAAGTTCAGTCATCGTTAACCACAACCGGATGAAAAATATCGTCAAGCTTAACAATTTAAAGAATTGTCTTTTGAAATGCTTTCATGACATTCTTGATTTTTAGTTCTCTTTCTGATTTTGGAGATTTTTCTGTCACAGTTTTTCAACACTAACGATTTTTACGGCGTCCACAATTATTATTGTTATTAACTAGTTAAAATGATATTAATTATCCCTTCCTGGAAGTGTTTTCTCCTCAAAAAGTAGGAATTCCCGCTATGATGATATTTCCTCTACCTATCGTCCTACAATTACAAACAACCACCCTTGTTTTTACTCCCTGTCCCCACATTCGTACTCACTGTACAGTTTCTCTCAAAATTGGGGCATCATAAACGGTAAGCATTCATACTACTTTTTACCTCTTTCATTTAAATGGGCTAATAAAAATAAGGGAATTAATAATTAACGAATTAATAATGTATATAAGATGTGACTAATTTGGATAACACCTGGACACAATTATTATTACTATGTGGTATTAACCATTTTTGGGCTCACAATAGAGATGCTAGGCGGAAATAAGAATGAATTAAATAATTAACTTCCGAAAATGAGTAAAAACGATAATTCTCACTTGCGCGAAATAATGTTCATTCCAATTTCTCAAGATCATTCAATTTCTTACGATCAGTCCAATTTCTCGCGATCATTCTAATTTCTTATGCTCATTCCAATTTCTTATAATCATTCAAATTTCTAATTGTTATTTCAATCTCCCATAATTATTTAAATTTCTCATGAATATTCTAATTTCTCATGATCATTTTAATTTGTTATGCTCATTCCAATTTCTCATTGTTGTTCCAATTTCTAATGGTTATTTCAATCTCCCATAATTATTTCAATTTCTCATGATCATCCCAATTTCCATATCATTTCAATTTCTCATAAAAATTTTAATTTTTCATGATCATTTCAATTTCTCATGATCATTCCCCTTTTAATGATCATTTCAATTTCTCATTCAATCAATTTCTCGTGATTATTTCAGTTTCTCATAGTCATTCCAATCTAATAAAAAGGATTATTTTAATCTCCCATAATCATTACAATTTCTCATACTCATTTCCATTTCATATGATCATTTCAACTTCTCATGATCATGACGACTTCTCTGATATTATGATTGAGAACGAGAATAAGTTCGAACAGTCACTCAGATGATAGATACAATTGTAAAAAGTTCCAGAAAAAAATAAAATATTTTTCAATAAAAAGTATTAATATATTGTTCCTCATAATCTCTACGATAGAGCTAAATAAAAAAAAAATCCTAATAATGATATGCATGTAAAATAAATGTATATGCATGTAAATGTTGAAGTGCATATTATTGTTCCCATGACCGGTCAGAAGTTCAATCAGTTCCTAGAAGCTACGCGTAATAGTGAATAATTGCAATTATTAAAAACCACCATACTAGAAGGTTGGCCACAGAAAACAGATCAAGTTCTACTTGTTTTAAGAAAATATTGGCCTTACCGAGATGTTTGTTTTGTGGTTTTACGGCTCAAAGACTACAGTGGTCATGCTGCGCCGGGACCTACTGTTTTCCGAGGAATCCGAACCTCTTAAGGCCTGGGGAACCAAACCCCGGACTACAATAAGCAGTGCGATCTTTTATGAGATCTCTGAGTAAGCGTTCTTTTTGCACTGCTGGGAGTCGAACCCGGATTAGCCGCGCAATAGGAGAACGCGTTACCACACTGCGCCACCGCAGGGCTTTTTCGAGATGACTTGAGTACGTACGAAGGTTTTATATTTCGGGCTGATCGCACATTAATACCCCAGGGAATGCGAAGTATCACTTTAAGCCATATATTTAAGCCCCCATATATGTCCGCTGTATATGTGGCACACAGCGGACATATGGGGATCCAACGTTCATTATCAAGAGCTCAAGAAAATGTAGTTTGGCCTAATATGGGCAAAGATATAGAAAGACGTGTTAATGGCTGTTCAGTCTGTCAAAGACACCAAAAGGATAAAGCAGAAGAACCTTTCTTATTAAATCAAATACCCGAAAGACCTTGGCAGATAGTTGCCATGTTTTACGAGTTCCGAGAATTATTAACCGCAGTGAAAGTAATAAAAGCTTAACGAGTTCCGAGAATTATTAACCGCAGTGAAAGTAATAAAAGCTTTAAAAGAAATATTCTCGACTCATGGGATTCCCAAAAACCTGTGTTAAGATGAAGGAAGCCAACTAACGTCAATTGAATTTAGCAGGTTCGCA
>QLNU02015003.1:119822311-119846044 GCA_006491805.2 Dysdera silvatica | reverse complement strand
CATAGAAATTTACGGGTGAAATTACAAAAACTGTATGTGTTTTATTTATGACCAGTAATAACGTTTCATTGAAAAAAATCTAGTGTATGTGTGGTGGGGGGGGGGCACGGCAAAATGTTCCGTTAACGCAACGTTGGTGGTTAACGAGGACAGCTCATATGCAAGTACAAAATTCAAGATTTCTATAATACGCAATTCATTTTTCACATGAGAAAAATTTTATACATTTTTTAAAATGCTTTTACAGATATTCCCATAATTATCTGAATAATTATCTAATAAAAATCCAATTAATAAAATTTTAATTATCTAATAGAAGTCTAATTATTTAATAAAAATTCAAATTAACTGTGTACTAATAAAAATTCCAATTCAGCAATGAAAATTTCCTATATCCCAATTAGCTAATGAAAATCTTAAGTAACTAAAAAGTCCTAATTAGCTAATGCAATTCCTAATTAACTAGTAAAATAACTAATAAACAATCAAAAATAAATAGCATTTTGTTCTTAGAGATGCAGTGATGCCAGATTGGGCTACAAGTAGGGTATTGGGCGATGTTTTAAGTGCCCTCGCTACAAAAATTTCGACTTTGGCGACATGCTACTTTTTGGGCTACATTTAATTATCTGCAGGCTATAAATTTAAAAAATGCACTACTTTTTTATTTTCGCATATAAAATTACAAAATATTATTAGTATTGCATAGCAGGCCTGCAATACAAATTTTGTTTTTTGAATATTTCTATTCGCAATCAGGGACGTGCTTTCTGGGTTTGCGGCCCACAAAAATGTTTTAACGTAACACAAAGATAAAAAGCTGACCGTGGTTGAGTATTACGAAGCAAAGTTCTTCACTGGTACAAATGCCAAAGGTAAAGAGAAGATAATCAAGTTAAATTAAAAATAGACATTTCTAAACGATGTTACCTAGAGATATATCAATCACTTGGTTTTTCTTATTTAACTTCGAAGTTATGGATAAATGAAAGTGTTGTATTTAGTCCTACTGCCACATTATGAACCCACAGGAAAACCAGTACAATGTAATTATAAATTTATGCTTCTCAGAACTTTGTGATAAGTTCTTTTTGTCGGAAACCAGGAGTCTCTGTAGTGGTTATAAGGCCACAACAATAAATATAATAACGTACATAATTTACAGATGCTGACGCATTTGATGTGTATAACGGGTATATTTATTTTGATCACCATTTAGAAACTTCCTGTGCGTTATAGGAAATATAGCGTCACACATAAAAGGTTCCAGAGAAAAGACCAAATACTCTGGCAAGGTATATAAGGGTCATTGAAAACTTATTTCTTGGTGCTTGCGCTGCAGTTTTTTAGCAGCCCTGGGCATAGGCGCCCATGTGGGGTCAGAGGAGAGCTCGAGCCCTCCCCTAGCCGTTTAAAAATTTGATTTGCCCGAACCTGCTATGCATTTACTTTCAAAAGTTTTACAGTCACATTTTAAAATAAGGTACTTTTTAGCTCATTACTAATTGTCAAGCAGTATCAATTATTTTTGTAGCGTTTTGGTATCTTGTACATTCACTAAAATTCTCGACAGCTTTGAGAAGGAGGTAATTTTTCTCAGCTACAAGTATTTTCCCAGCCCCCACTTAGATGCATAGACTCGCATGGGCGACCATGGTCCTGGGCAGTCGCCCAACTCGCATCCCCCTAAACACGGTTCTGTTCGTAATGAACGATAGTTTTACTAAAACATAACATGTTCGATACTCGTTCAGTTCTTGTTTTGGTACTTTTAATCTTCAGATCTGGCATCACTGGACTTTTATTGAATTCGCGCCGCTGACAGTGTTCCTGTGCTAGTGCATAGTAGTTGAACGGTGTTGTGAAAACGTGAACATTGTAAATTTAATTGTATTGCTGTATAACCCATATTAACATTATGGCTTCTTTTAATTGTGACTTGTTTAATGTAGCCACAGAAATGTAATTTAAACAATACATATACATCCAATCTAATACTCAAATTAGTGAGATGGAAAATCAGGGACGTTCTCTGCTGACGATGAACTGGATAAATGTTTTTCCTTATGGTATACCGACAGACGGATCAGATTTCCATTTTTTTTCTTTAAAAATTTATATTTTTTTCTTTAAAATATTTTCAAATTAGTGGTCTACGAAACGACATCTTGAGGTCATAAGTTTCATAATTAAGCAAGGTTTGAGTCAATTTTTTTCCCTCCCCTCTTTACAAGTTTGGCAAGTAAGTACATTTAAGTATATTTGAAGGCTTATCACAAATTTAGTTACGGGGGGGGGAGCGATCCCTAAGACCGCACCTCTAGATGCGGGAATGAAATCACTGTTATAGTACCTATAAATAAATTGAATTAGCGGTCTGGAAACTACCGTCCGCAAGCAGAATAGCCACATGGCGGCTTTGCCAAATTTTTATTTTAGTACAATATCCACTTTTTTTTTTCTTCTTTTTTTTTTCTTTTTCGATAGTTTTCATTTTATCAGTTCACTTCAGAGATGCATTCCAGCTTTAATTCGGCTTGGGCATTTGTGCTTGTGTCACATTATTTTATACATATATGCTCCGAAGTTATATGCTATAGACAGTGTCGGATACAGAGGGGCATTTGAGGGGAGGGGTCTTGCAATTCCAGCTCAACAACCCATACATGATGATAGTTTCTGTCCCTATCAGATTAATGGGCTATTGACTGGTTTAGGGGTTCCCTGATCAGGGGCGGATTTAGAGGTCATTCAAGGGGGGCGATTAATGACTTGATTTTTGAAAATGATACCTCATTGGACCTTTACCTTGTATCTTTTCAATGTTAAATTATCATTCAAGGGAGCAATCCCCCGACCCCTAAATCCGCCCCTGTCCCTTATTCCTCAAGTGGATCTACCCTTGATTTGGAAGAGCGTTAGGCCACTTTTTTTCTTTTTTTTTTAGAACTATACCACTATGAATCAGTATATGTTTATAAATATAAATTATAGTTTCCCCCTTGCCCAGGGATTTATACACTCCTTATTGTTATGTAAACACACACAAAATCTAATCCATCACATTCTTTTTGTCAACAAACATACGTGAAATCCACGCGCATACACGGAAATGCGACAGGAGAAGCTATTTTCCCCCATTTTTCTAGCCAAGTAAACATTATTGGATGGAAACATCCACGCACATGCACAGAATGTTGACCCAACCAGCAGCATTCGTCAGACCTCAGCGCGCGCTACTGTCAAAAGTAGTAAATTTCCTCTGTACTCCTTCTTCATTGCGAACTACCTGAATTTATTTTTAATTCAAGTACCATGGTTCACTGTAAAATATTGTTCCATATCTCTGTGAAACTACTTTTCCTTCATAAAAATTCTGTTTGTAAAATTTAATTATTCGAGTATAGAATGTCAACTTGACGAAAGTTTGCGTAAAAGCACTTGATAAAAAGCATATACAGCATGTACATCTGTTTTAATCCTCCTCTCCTTCTCTTTACGCCCACACACACAATCAAAACAAATCCACCAGACCATTGCCACCAAGGAAGTACATCGCCTTTACCATTCGTACATGTGTATGTTTCCGAAAAGCATGGTGCAAAACATATTTCCCTTTTGTTTAGTGTTTTTTGGTTTTTATTCAAGCGAAATGTCAGAAGCACCTGAGAGCACATTGTTTGCCTTTGCTCTAAATGGGACAAATTTATGAGATGATGCACATTTTCATAACATGGTTATTTTGATGTAAAAACAAGTTTAAAAATGTAAAAAATAACACGGTGCCATTTGTATTTGTGTGTCCTATCGCGGTAAATATCTGTCTTTCTCTCTCTCTCTCTCTTTTTTTTTTCTTTTTTTTTTAATGAAGTTGACGAGTTGCCACAATATTATTAATAATATTAAGCGCCATTATTATAAAAAATATTTTAAACATTAAATTATAATAGTTTTATGTAAATTATCATTTGTTCCTTAATATTGCTTCAATTTTTACCATTGGGGCTTCCCTGTCTCTCTCGTTCACCCCATCTATGATTTAATTGTGTAATAAAAAAATATTAGCTAAAATGTAATTTAATCTTATGTCGCCAAATCTGAACCATCGCCAACGCAAGTTTACCAACAACTAAATAAAGGGAAAATCAAAATGCAATAATTGAATTGCAGTTCGAGGTTCTTTTCATTGCTAAGTCATCTCTCCTCAACAACCGCCAAATATTTTGTAACCAAGTCAGCTGTTTGGCATGCCAAGTTAATTAATACATTGGAACTTCGGCACTAGTACAAAATCACTCACAACCGGCTTTTTAGTGGGAAGTTGTTAAAACTGCAGATGTATCCCCTGTTTTGTCACCAAAACTGATGCTATACTATTAAAACGGAAGGAAAGTTTTGTGGAGCATTGAAAATGTGCACATGTGCGTGGTAATTGTAGTGTCGTAACGTCCGTTTATGACAGTGGGGGTTTGTGAGTTATAGCGATAGGATGTGCAAACGTTTAAATGTTTTGAATTTTGTAACGGATTGGGGGTGCTAGTACAGATACTGTCCCATTTCGTTTTTAGTGGGAAGTGTTTCCAATACACTTGGCAACTTTGTCTTGGCTTGCCGCCATGTTGCTTACGTCTCAATACAGGCTCCGCCCCTTTCCTTCCTCCATCCTACACCCAGCCTTCACCCCCTACTCTCTCTCTCTCTTCTTCACTCGTACCCCTGTAACTTCCTCATGTTCCTTCTCCTTCCCCTCTCTACCTCCCAACCCCTGTTTTCTTGGCGGTCTCTTCCTACTCTCCTCCCAATCCCTTTCCACTCCCAGCCTCCACCCCCTTCACCTCTTAACCTTTCCCGCTGTTGGCTTTCCTCTCTTTTCCTCCATCTCTTCCCCTCCCCCTGCTCCTTTTTCTCAGTGCAGCGAACAAAATAAAAACGGCATACTAACTTTTATTCCTTTTTATCTGTCAGATAACTTCACCTCTTCAACTACACAGTCATCCACGTTAGGCCTAGCGCACCTTGCAAACCGGGCCCTTCTACTCCAAACCAAATAAACCTTCTCCCACAAACCAATCCAACAACATTCCTCTTCCCTTTCAACCGCAATTGAAGAAAAAAATCCATATTGAAATGTTCCGACATCTTTCCAATCGCTGCAACACTTCCATGACACTCAAAAGAATAACGAAGCAGCTTCAAAACGGCTTACCACCGCCACAGAGAAACACCGTATGATGCCCTATCCTGTGTGACATCACATGTTAAAATCACTGATGTCAAAACTCCGATTACAGCGACTTTCCTTCATGTTTCTAGGGGAAAATTGATCTTGTGGGACGGTATCTGTACTACCACCTGGATTGGAATTGATAGATGTTTGAGATGGAGAGGGGGGTATAAGAGGAAGAGGTTAGAGGAGGTATGGGGTAAGAGGTTTGGAGGGAAAAATGTCGGTTATGAAAAGCTGTTGGACTAGTACTTCGTAGAAGGTATGGGGAGAGATGAGGTATGAGGGGAACGTGGAGCATCGCAATGTCAGCACTTAAAAACTGTTTGATTCGTACTCCACAGGGTATATGTGGAGATGGCATCACAAGGAGGAATGGATTCCAAAAGCCATAAAAAATCAATGCTTAAAGACAGCAGTTTTTTTGTTAAAAAAATCTGAAAAGAGTATAATAGGTAGTAAACTCAGTATAACAGGTAATTACTCCTTAAAAAAACACGGCAGCTGGGAAACGAGTGTGTGATGATGTAATCTGGGAAGGAGATTGCCATGGCTTGGCGACAAATTGCACAGGGGATACACATGTAGTTTGGCCGGGAAATGTTTCCAACATACATGGCAACAGTGTGCTAACTTGTCACCATGTTATGAGGCCCCGTCTCCTTCCCTTCTCTTCCCTTTCCTCGAATCAGGGAACTTAAAAAAAATGAGGTACTAATTACTCCACCCCACCTTGACTCTACTGCACAAGACGTTACCCACTACATTTAGTCCACATTTCCAAAAATTAGCAATCGGCACAAGGTGACTAGCCACCCTGTTTATGCCGCGTTTTTTTTTTGGATTTTCGTCCTCCTACGAATCGTAAAAGGTTGTTTATGGCTTTTTTTGTGATTTTCGTCCTTCCCTTCCTCCTCTTTCCTTTCTTTTTCCCTTCTTAAATTCACACATATCTTACCTTGCATACCTAATCTATAAAAAAAAAATCAAATGCTCAGATGTTTTCACTACAACGAACACAACCTGATGAAAGAGCAACGTGAAGTAATCACTAAGTGGCGTCTCAAACCAGTTATCACTGCATTACATATGCATATGTTATGCCAGACTTTGTTCTAGTAATGTTGTTACAAGGTATAAATTAGCTAGATCTGTTAAAAAAAAAGCTAGATTTTCTAAAATACCTTTTTTAAAATACGTTTTCTAAATTATTTCTTGTTAAGATGCCTCCTCAAAAGTACCTCTCCTAAAATATCACTTTTAAAGCACCTCCTCTAAAATACCTCCTTCAAAATTCTTTTTCTAAAATACTTCCTCTAAAATACCTCTTCTAATATACCTCCTCTAAAATACCATCTCCAATCAAACATCTATAATACCATCTCCAATCAAACATCTATAATACCATCTCTAATCAAACATCTATAATGCCATCTCTAATCTGCAATACCTCTTCTAGAAAACCTCCTCTAAAATATCTTTCCAAAAATTCATGCTCTATAATACCTTTTCTAAAATACTATCTCCGAACTACCTCCTCTAAAATATTTCTTCTAAAATATCTTCTCTGAGCTATTTTCTCTTCTGGTCAGATGTTAGTTTTCTAGCCAAGTACATATTAATGTGGGGAAACACTAATACCAATTTTGGCGAAGTCTACAAACATGCGCAGGAGGATTACTCTTCGGCCGATCTGCTTTCCCGCTATGGGCTAGTGACTCTGTTGCGTTACAAATCCATCTAGTGCAATTTTTAGCGATTTCTAGCATAAAGTGATTTATGTCAAAAATTCATCTAGTGCAATTTTTAGTGATTTCTAGCAGAAAGTGAGGTAAGTGGGTGATGTCTCGTGCAGTGACCACCTAACCTTTATTTCTTTGGTTGGAATGTTGTTTTTATGATACTTAGAAATTACGGAAATTGCCATCCTTATTAATTTAATATTAATAATTAAGAATTTGATATTTGCAATGTTTACTTTTATATCTGAATTCGGATTTGAATAGCTATCATGTGAAAGAAACTTATTTTTTATTTTCATAAAGTGAAACAATGATCCTTGTTATGGTCCTTGGATCAAAGCTTGTTGACGTAGTTCAAAGTCTCTGTAGCTGTCCCTGGATTTAGCCTCTTGGGGTTAGGGGCATCTTTTGCAGTCCAGCCAAAAATGCCTTGATTTCTGGTGTAAGAAACGCAGGTAAAACAGCTTAGTCCATTGCATTACTGAATTTTTGCAGTGTTGCCAAAAGTGAATGGCAATGGGCGAAGTCACCTTCCGCCAGGTTGGAAATGTCATTGACAGAGTTTTTTGGGTGCAAAAAATTTTCTAAATCAGTAAATGCCTTGTGGAGAGCCCCCCACCAAAAACAATGTCAGATAAGTCTGAAATTCGAAACGGGTGAATCTGTAAAGAGTGCAGTACTGAAAAACATGGCGAGTACCCACCTGGTTGTCATGGACAGTTGTGTGTTGGAAAAATCAGACAAAATGGCTATGTGGGATGGAAAGCAAAGAACAAGGGTCAATCTTTCAGACATAGTTCAATTCGCTGCAATGAACAGAACACAGCCTACAGAAATGCAAAACTGCTACACATAGTGTTACAAACACGTAAGAAATGCCTAAGCATGATGTCACAAGCCGAACTACTGAAATTTTTGACCAGTTTCAGGAGGAGAGAGAACACATGTGATGCAATGTGCAATTACGCCGAAACACCTTTTTCATTACTTCCATTTTTTCAACAATACACTATTACATTTCTTGATGTGCACATAGTTACCAAATTCTCATTATACATATCCCTGTTCAATGTTGCCCGATTTCTGAGGCCACTTTGTCGGACTTTTACTACTTTTTCAGCTTGATTGTAAGTAATCTATGCCTTCATTTATAATTAGCTTTCTCCCTTCTTTCTCTCCCTCTCTACACCTTTCTGGTTCTGTTGTCACATCCGTAGTATAGCAATTCAAAACTTGTGTTTGGTGGGGGGGGGGGAGTCATATAGCTTGATTATGTGATGTAGCCTTAGAGAAAATAATGCTCTTTGGTATCCAGTATGTGGGCTGAGACCCCTCGCCCCCCCCCCTTTCCTATACCACTGTTGTCACATGACTTACATTTGCTAATCACTATTTTTTTTTGTCAACCGAACTGTGGCATAATTTTGTTTTTATGTCATACTTTTTCTTCCAATAAGAAATTATCATATTATTCATGTTATTTGTGTCTTCAGTCCATCCAGTAAACATGGATTTTTTTTCTTTTTTTCATGTACCTTGAAAAATAAAAAAAATTAGGTGGACACTGATGCGTGAATATTTGTATCCAGCGTCAGATGTTCCATTTGTGCACATGAATTAAAAAACAGATAGCAGCACCTACATGTTTTTTCTCATATTTATTATATATATATTTTTTTAAAAAAATTCTGTTCTAATCTTTTTGTTCATCATATTTCATTTCGTTTGGGCCGTTCGTTTTCAGCCCGTAGTTCAGACTTAGCGAGAAAAGAACTTTATAACGAATCTACCAAATACTCAATAATGTACCGTAATTAGGGACCAATCATTCCAAAATATACAAGGGAATCTATAGCTAAATATTGCAGCAAGCTCCCTCAATAATAACATTACAGTTAATTACAATTTTCTGTTTAACACTGGTATTTTACGGTTCCCGGTAAATTCTTCATGAAGCTATATATATTTTCTTTAAGGCTTCTTTTTTCCTTCTATATAATGATGTTTTGTTTTCTAGCCTTTTGAAGTTGTTAGTGGGATTGATCACTACATTTCTTCTATTGAACACATATTATTATTATTATTATTATTATTATTGATAATAATTTTAGCCATTTAGGATGATTGCCACAAAATAGTAATTAGTTGTTAATTATTCATTAAGAATTCATAAGAACAAATGGTATAATTAGTAGTAGGGAATATCACCCCTTGTAATAGTGCCATTACTCCTTTTGATGATAACAGTATGACCTTTGATGTTCTTTGCCAAATTCAACTAACCTATTTGATGATGACCATTGCTAAAACTTTGATCTAATAGAGACCTGTGTTTTTTAACATGATTTTTGGCTCCAATCAAAATTTGATTATTGATAACGTTAAAAACACATGAAATGTAGTTTTAAATGTTAGAAGGATCTACATAGATCTTGATAACATATCAGTGGATGCTACGTTTCAGAGGAAGCTGTCCTTTAATAATTGACTGGAATGTACTTAAAGAAAATACTGAAGTGTTGTCATTGTTGTATATATAAGTGCTGTACCATTTATTATATATTTCCATTTACTATTCCTTGTATTATTAATGAAACAAATTCTAGAGACTGTAAAATGGTGAAAATTTGTATGGAAGGGTTCAGTAAGATATATTATGATTTGAATTTTAAAAATGTCTTCCATGTACGATAAAAGCTAGGCATGGATTTATAGTCATTTACAATAGTGTGCAAGTAAAAGACCTAATAGCTTAAGCCTATCCTAAATGGTAATCTGTGTTGGCAAAAGCTATCAAGTTCCTTAAAAATTATTTACAAACCTATATCTCCGCTTCCTTTGAGCAACTTTGAAACTTTCGATAAGAACATGCATTTGTACAATATCAAGAATGAGTAAAAAAAAATCCAACTTTATCTGCATGTAATGTATTATACTTAGTAGATTAGTATATTCCGCTTTTTATAGTAGTTTACTGACTTTTCTTGCAGTCGACATTATGGATGCATTCAGCAGAGCAGTTGGTGGGGGAACAGACATAAACGTTGTCTGCGATAATGCCTCATTGACTGATGAACTGTTAGAGAAAGCAGAACGTGAACTCATGGAGAAACAGTCTTGGCGAGATCGGGATATCCAAGCATTGAGAGACATGATTTCAGGTTGTTTTTTTTGAAGTAATATATTTGTGTATAGTAAACCCTTAATTATCTGACTTAACAGGGACCACGGAGTCATTGTCAGAGTAATGAGTAGTTTAGAATTCTGTCATAATGCCTTTCCTAGAGCATGATATGTTACTTTTAGAGCATGTATAATAATCTGAACGGTCATATATAATAAATATCTCTCACAAATATAGGTGCAGAAAGAGTTCCATACATTGCTGTATTTAGTGGTTTAGAAATAAAACCTAGTATCATCTTAATAGGTGGGCCTTTAACTAAATAAAGGGCCCAAATCAGCAAAACTTATTTATTATATATAGTAAATTCCTGATTATCCATGATCAAAATATTTTCAATAATAGATGAATAGATTTAGTTAAATCTAAAACATTTCAGTGCTACAATGCACACTTTTGAAAGTGAATATACTCCGGTTTCTACTAAATGCTATATTTATATATCATAGAATACAGTAAACTGTCCTGTTAATGACTTTCAAAGAACGAAAAAAAGATGTTATAAATAGAAAAATACATTATTCAGAATGTGAGTACATCTATGAGGCATTTACAGGCTCCACAAAATGGCATCATTAAACAAGAAAGGTCATTAATTAGAAGGGCATTATTGAGACACATCACTCAATGGCATGTAGTCCGTAGAAGCAACATAAGCATTGCTTGCCTAATGTCAATTTAAAATAAAAATTTAAAACATATTCCATTTTTACCATAATTAAGATTCAGCAAAAATTGTATTTGTGTAACTGAAAATTTATCAGAGGTCGAACTATGCTTTGCAATATTTTTGTCACTCGAGGGCGCCACATTCTGAGAGTGGGTGGGGCTTGTGACTTCAGATCGGAAGCAATTTAAGAATTGCTTTCCAGTGAAAATATTAACTATAGGCATAGCTGCATAAGAATTTTATTGTTATTGTGTTTTAGTTTTCTATATAACCATATTTTCTGCCTTGAAATTGAGCTTATCAAATTTAACATTAAATTTATAAATACTAATGATTTTAGCTTTTTAAGCCACATAAACGTGAAATAATTTTAATCTGAGAAGCAATTTCAGGATTGCTTATCTCATCGATAATGCTTCCATCTAGTAGCATTAAGGCAAACTTTTGTTGCATTTTGCACAGTTTAAGACCTTTTGGCCAACGAAGCTTTCAAGGAAGTCAACACAAATCAAAAATAAATGTATTGCTTGCCTGAAGAAAATGTCTCAGCATGCCACTGACATTACTTCATATTGAGTAAAAAATGACATTCCAAAGGATACTGTTTTGCGGGACCGAAAGAACAAAAGAAGTAGAATGCATATCAATATGAATTCATTATATCTTTTTAAACCAACAGATGGCACTTATTTAAGAATATTGCATTTTTCTTTTTACTCATAAAATACTTTTTTAATGATTTTAATTTTTATTTTTCCTGAAAGTGCTTATTTTAATTAAAATTTTGTATCATGCATGTGTATTATATTTACTCTTGGATAAAAACCTTTTTTAAGCTGTTATGGATGTTTATACACGTGCAACCTTCTCTTAAGTCCCTTCAACTTTGTCATCAATGGATCTGACTATACTTTTTTTCTTCTTTTTCCCACAACTTTGTTTTGCTATATAATACATGCATACATATATATACCCATAGCCATCCTCTGCTAAGAATGCCGGCACTTGACCGAGGACCACTCCGAAGCAGCATCGGTGGCGGTCACTCCCTAGTGACACAGCGAGCCCCGCTTTAGCCCAGAACTTTGGCTATTGTGACTGAAGTTTGGAATCTTCGTTAAACTGTAGCTCCAGCCAACGTGGTGAGCTTAAGCCTCTTCCTCTGTATGTCTTTCACCGTACTATTTGTATGTGTGATAACAGGGACCTCCATCTTTCAGTTGATTGAAAATGGTTGACGATGATACACACACACACACACACATATATATATATATATACAGTATGTTCAACCTTACTTTGTTTGATATAGAATTACATTTATCTTTGTGCCATATAAACTCAACCAACGGAAGTAATGCTTTTATTATCGGATCCACTTAGCAATCAACATATGGCCTCAGGCATAGGAATAATTGGGCAGGGGAAAGGGAGAGCACTTGCCCGCCCCCCCAATGTTTTTAGAAAAGATGCAAAATCATACTTTTCCCATAAAATTTTGGGTTCTTTGCCCCCCCCCCCAGTTTATACTATATTTAACCCCCAAGTTACGCCTGTAGCTTCAAGGTCTCTTTATAATATGATTTTGCAAGTATGATGTCTTTGGACTGAAAAAATTGAAATTTTTACATGTCATTTTATTGATTATGAACTTTTTATATATTTGTGTAGATATATGTGTGTAAGTATTTTATATTTCTTTTCTAGAAGACCCAGAACTTGTATCACGGACTGATGATGAATTTTTGTTGCGGTTCCTTCGAGCTCGAAAATTCGACTATAGCCGGGCGTTCAGGCTCTTACAAAATTATTACATGATGCGTGTGAAGCACGCTGATCTTTTCAAAGACTTCACTCCGTCTGCCCTAAGATCAATCCACGAACACAATCTTCAGGGTTTCCTGCCATATCGAGATGGGGAAGGACGAGCTGTCTTTCTATTTAAAGGGGGTATAAGATTGACACCGTTTTCTTAAAAATGCTTTGATGATGATAATGCATTAATAAATATTCATGACATTCATAAGCTTAGGTAACTTAATTTCAGACGATCTATTATATTTATTTATTTATTTATTATTTTTTGTAGTAATCCCTGCCAAGTTACGTTTTCAAGAAGCATAATACATATCTGATATGACATGAGTCCCTTATAAATCTTTTAATCAACTCGTTTTCTAAGGGAGAGCATTCAGTTTTAATAAACGTAAATACGTTCCTTGTATTTTTCCCTCATAGCAACTTTGCAATATGAACTTGAGAAAATATTGTTACCACCAGAGTTTAGTTTCGTAGGCTGACTTACTATTATGTGTTTTCGTTATTGTCAGATTTCATTGTTGTAGATTTGCATTGAACATGGTTGTATTCACTGCTGTCATAGAGATATGGGCAAAGTTATGTGAAAAGATGTAACAACTCGCTACCTTTTATCTTATAACTTTATGTAACAACTGCTACCTTACGTTACAGTTCACTCTTACAGTCTAAAACTCTTATGCTAAGTTTTCAAAGGTAACTAAGCAGTTCTGTTAACGTTATAATAATTTATATTTCATGGGGATTGTTGTCGGAGGCTACAAATAAAGACAATATTTAATACATGGACGTTTATGAAGACTTCAAGGTACAAGTAATTAGTGCATTATCATTCAACAAACAAATAAATAAACAACGCTAACATTACATCCAGTATCAAGCAAAGGTTTCACCGGCACAGTCTCCAGTATATATATAAAATGTTAAACCAATTACTAAAAGAAACAACTAAATGTATTTACTGATCAACGAATACTCATTGAGATAAAGTTAATCAATTCTAAAAATAAAGGTATTTTTAAAATATATCGCTAAGCAAATTTAAAATATGGCGAATATCTATATCCAACCTACAACACTAAAAATCTAAAATCATATGAAAACATATGTACAGTAGGTCCTAAACTTACGCGGTTAATTCGTTCCGTGGGTTTTCGCTGAAGTCAAAAATCCGTGCAAGTCGAATATAGCATGATATATATATGAACTGTACTACATGCTATACATATACCTGATTTTAAAGATTTAATGCTTAAGAGTTAGTACATATGGTAGTATGTACATACTTTACAAAAAAAGTATGTGTGTATTACCTGATTTTAAAAATTTAATGCTTAAGATTTAGTACACACAGTATGCTTCACACCACTTTCTGAAAATGCTTTGTTAACGGTGTCTGTACCGTAGTTGCTTTTTTTTTTTCGTTATAAATTAGTTTGTAACATGCTATAGCATCATGGACTGCTCTAAATACCTTTTCTTTCAGAATTTTCATCCTGAGCCTAAAAACCAGCCAAACCTTTGTCTAACAAAGCAAAGCAAGTAGCCATTTGTTTAGTTTCAAATCGTTTTGATAAGCTCGACTTCTTCGTCCTCTGAATGATCTTCGTTTTCGTTCATCTTCATTAGAGCTTCATTACTCAATTCCATTGCATGACTATGCAGCAATTCAGTAAAATCCTCTTCATCTAGATTCAAGTTCAGTTTTGTACTCATTTCAACAAGGTCATTAAGCACATCTTCACTGTCAAATTCTGCAACATTGCCTACAAATTTGGATGCAAGCTTCTTCCAGACCCCATTCATTGTAGTTGTTCGAATTTCATTCCAAGCTTTACCGATGTTTTTAACAGCTTTGTAAATATCACATCCTTTCCAAAACTGCCTCAACGATTTATTGTTTTCTCCTTCGGTGGTCATTAATGCTTGTGTAAATGTTGTTCGCAGGTAATATTTTTTATGAGACCTTGATCCATGGGTTGTATGAGGGCATTTGTGTGTTTGGGGGGTAAAAACATTACTTTTATATTTTCCTTATGTTGATGATTACACATAGTTATCGGATGACCTGGCGTATTGTCTAGTACAAGTAATGTTTTAAATGGAAGGTTGTTTTCTTTGCAATAGTTTTCTGTATCAAGCGCAAAATGATGGCAAAACCACTGTCGAAAAATTTCTTGTCATCCATGCCTTTGGATTATATTTCCATACAACAGGTAGCGATGTTTTTGAAACATTTCTAAGTGCTCTGGGGTTTTTTGCTACAATAATACAGTCATCAATCCTCCTCGTGGCTGGCCAGGCCAGTAACGCCATCTATATTTAAAAGAGGAAAACGAAAATTGCGAAATAACGCACAGCTCCGAAACAGCGTAAGTCGAGGACCTACTGTATATGTATTCATATGCCTTCAAGCGTAGGCAGTATTGTTAAGGCTTTGGACCAGTAGGACAATATACAATATTTTTCTTCTCAATTTTTTAAATATTTTTTTTTCCTTGATAAATAAAAGCTATTTGTTTTAAATACAAAATATTCAGTCATATAAATAGGATACCCTTATACAGGGTGTTTCTAAATTCATGGGACAAACTAATTGGGGTGATTGGGGGACACCAAATAAGGCATATTTGCCCATATCCCCGTGTCCGCAAAGGGGACGGTTTGGCTGTAGAGCGTAACTACTGTTTACGTCCATCACGTTGCTACGTAGCCAATTGCATGAATTAAATACAATTTTTGATACATAATTTAAGTAAATGAGCTAATAATACAAAAGGGACAAAGAAATCCGGAATTCAGTTTCCTGTTCCTGATCTGTGTTACTATGTAGTGAAAATAAGCCTAAAACTGCCTACGTATCAAACATCGTATTCAATTCATGTAATTGGCTATGTAGCAACTACATGGACATAAACAGTAGTTACGCTGTACAGCCAAATCGGCCCCTTTGCGAACAGGGGGATATGGGCAGTTATGCCTTATTTGGGGTCCCCAACAACACCTAGAAGTTTGCCCCATGAATTTAGAAGCATCCTGTATTAGGTTGTTGCACATCAGCATTATACAAGGTTGTGTTAATCAGAATTTGAGTTTCATTCTTTCTTTTTCTGTATAGGTTTATGGGATCCTTCCATGTGTACTGCCGATGACCTCTTCCGTGCCAATGTCATATGTCTGGAGAAGCAAGTCGAAGATCCCCTCACACAAATCAATGGGATTGTCGCTATTCTCGATATGAAGTCTTTAGGATTCCATCATATTCGTCATTTTACACCTAGTCATGCTTTTAAAATTGTTTCACTTGTCCAAGTGAGTGTATTTCTTATAGCGCTGAGTTTTAAGCTATGGTTTCAGGGCCTCTGTACTCAAAGTGTCTTTTATGATTTAGCACTGTAATCGATTCAAACTATTAGTTTATGTGTGTTAATATAGGCCTTTGTAGGCACATGTGGTTGTTGTTGCCACAGATATACCATGGGAATACACTTCTGATTATCACAAACTTTTTATTGCAGCTCAAGAACACTAAAAACTGAACAAATCAAACAGAAAAGTTTTCTAAAATTAGTTTGCATGATGTCAATGTTGATATCGCGTTCTTGCAATATATTACAAAAATTAAATAAATTTTATATAACTGAACAACAATACAATTTGTGTGATCCCACATAATCCCCCTCCCGCCCAGTGAAAAGTTGAATTTGAACGACACTGTAAATAATAATAAATAGTAACTATAGAGAAGGTTGTTCAGTTAGATAACTCAAAATGAACTTTGCATTCATATTTTGTAGTGTACTGATTGTTTGTTATTGTGGAAGGTGTGAAAAGTATTGAAGATATAGTTGGTGTTTGTTCATTATTTCAATGTTTAAAAGATACGCTGATTTGAATTTATCAAGAGAAATCATGCCATGTCCTCCATCAATGTCTATCGTAAAAAATTTATCTGATTTTTTTAAGACTTTGAAAAGGCCTTGATAGGGTTGTTCCAAAGGCTTTCGGATAAATATGTGAGAACAGATTTTGAGATCCGGATGAACAAATGCATGGGGCTCTTCGCTGGGCACTCGAGAGCGGGGTGTCTTAGCATGGTCCCACCTTGCTACACGTCGCTCTTTTGCACTGGTTGTGAATTCGCTCATAGCATGGTGTGTGTAATGACTATTCAGAAGGTTGTTTAAATTATATCACCAATTTATTTACAAGAAAGGCCATAACTATTTACACACAGCTCGTTACATTAAATGTTTGAGATTAGAACCATAATTTGACATCACAATAGAGTTCTGTTGTAGTTGGACATTGGGAAAGAGGAATGTGTGGTCCATTCGCTAGTCTATGAAAAAGTAAGTGTCCTTTCGTGGTGAAAGTTTTTCCGGAACTGAAGTTTGCCATCATCCCATTGGATGGCTCCAGATGACAACATCCATCTTATGCCGACTGATTGGTCAGCGGTCCCCCGACGTTAGAATGTGGTGGGAGCGTTGATGGCTGGTGCCGCTATCAACCGTTGATGGTGTATAGCCGCTACTTTCAATAGCAGGTATTTCCTCCCGTTGTTCCCAGTCTGAGGTTTCTCCATCAGGACAATTCGGCAAATCTTCTCATCTACCGCTAATGGTATTTACCTGTCCTGATGGTGCCCACCTGTCCTAATGGCATGTCTGGTATGCTCATCATAACGATGGAGTAGGTCAGGCAGTATCCCCTAAGAACCTTTGTATTAGAAAGAAGGTAGCGACTATGTTGGCATGCTGCATGGGCATGAATCGCCTCACAAATACTTGTTGTAGTGGTGCATGAAGATGTATTTTCTAAAAATTCTCCAGGAAGTTTTAGTGCAGTACCATACACTAAATCTGCTGCGGAGGTTTGAAGGTCTTTTTTTAGAGCTGATCTGATTCCAAGGAGAACTGTTGGCAATACTTCACACCAGTATTGCCTGTTGTGGCACTTGATTGCAGATTTCAGTTGTCTGTGAAATCTTTCAATGGCACCATTACTAGATGGATGATAGGCTGTGATTCGTATCTTGTGTATACCTAAAATTTTTGTAAGCGAGATAAATAAACTGCTTTCGAAGTTGGTATCACGATCAGTAGTTATTGTATCTGTCACACCAAAACGTGAAATCTAGCCAGAGTAGAAATGCTTAGCGATGGATTCGGCTGTTTGGTCAAGCATGAGTATCGTTTCTAGCCATCTAGTGAATCGGTCAATCATGGTAAGAATGTATTTGTAATCTTTATTGGTGGATAGAGAACCTATTACACCAAGGTACACATGTAAAAATCGGTTTGAAGGACCTATGAATGTTGATAAAGGGCTTTTGGTATGACGATGAATTTTCGATTTTTGACATGAAATGCCTGTTTGACACCATAACTTGCAACCTTTGGAGATATCCGGCCAAACAAACCTTTTCTGAATTAAATCAATGGTAATCAATTAATTAAATCAATGTTGTTTTTCTACACCCCCCATCATGCACAATTCGATTCCTTAGTTGTAAAAATAATCAGGTCCTTGAGGGAAAGCTGTAAGTCCTGATTCAACATGACCTTTTTTGTTCTTACAACAAGGACCATTAAATCTAAATCAAGATAATGATATCCTCAAAGGACTCACAACGAAATCTTTTCTTTTCAGGATGCTTTTCCAGTGCGATTTAAGGCTGTACATATCATTAACGAGCCAGCTTTGTTCGCTCTAATACTCACCATCGTGAAACCACTCATAAGTGAAAAGATAAAAGATCGAGTAAGTGCCCCATCATTTTTTTTTTTTTTAAACATTTACAGTTGTAATACAAGATGTGTCCAAAAAGTTCCCAAACTGGAGCCAGTAATAAAAAAAAAATACAAAAGATAGAAAAAATGTATTAATACTTTTCAAAGTAATCCCCTCCTTCATCTACACATCTATGGTACCACCTCTTTTCCTAATCAGCGAAACATTTCTGATACTCAGTTTTGTTAAGTGCTAATAAAATCGACTTTGATTTTTCTATTATGTCATTTTTATTGCCAAACCTCCTTCCTTTTAGTGACTTTTTAATTTGGGGAAAATGAAAAAATTGCATGGAGCCATATCTGGAGAATAAGGTGCTTGTGGAAGAATTTGAGTTTGATTTTTGGCTAAAAAGGTTAATACGGAGTTTGCACAATGAGGCCTTGCATTATCATGGGGTAGGATCCAGTCATTTCTTTATCCACTTTTCTGACGAATAGCCTTACTTAATCTGCGTAGAGTGGCCAGATACACTTCTAGGTTTATCGCAGTACTCTTGGGTAAATATTCGTGATTAACCAATCCCTTGTTGTCAGTAAATGTTACGAGCAAAACCTTATTCCCCAAGTTAGACAGTCGAGGCTTTTTTGGATTTTGGCTCATTTGGCCCCTTCCATTCCAATAATTGGCATTTTGTTTCTGGTTCATAGCCATAGACTCATGTCTCATCACCTGTAATGACTTTCTGCATCCACGTTGGATCATTTTCAGCCATCTCTAACAGAAGCTTGTTTCGAAACGTTTCGCCTTCTGGTCCGCACAGAGCAATGTTGGAACAAATGTAGCTGGTGTCTTTTTCAGTCCCAAATCATTCCTGATGATCCTGATGATCCTTTCACATAATTGGATATGCCGATCTCTTCCTCAATTTCTTTTAATGTTATTCTACTGTTTCCTTTAAGTAAATCGGCGATTTGCATAACTTTATCTGCAGTTCTCTTTTGAATTGGCCGTCCTTATTGTTTATCATCTTCCACTGATGTTCGTCTGTTTTTAAAGTGAGAAAACCACTCAAATACGGCTATTCTTTTAATGCTTGATTGACCAAATGCTAGTTGTAACGTTTCAAACACGGTTGTAACATTTTAGTAGCAGTTTTGTCTGGTTTAAAACAAAATTTCAAACAAATTCTCTGTTCACAAAATTTATCCATCATAAAGTCAAAGCACACCTTGTGAGTAATGTTTTTAAAATAAGTTTTATTAAATAATGTGTGTGTATGTGACATGCAAATTGGTTACATCGTGTTGCTAAATCTTTATTCTATATTATATCATCATAAAATTATTTTATAGAAATTTGAAAGTTTATTTGCTGCCCTAGTCCGTGAACTTTTTAGACACACCTTGTATATTAAAACATGTAGATTAAATTTTCAAGAAAATATAGCCACAGATTTCAAGTAGACAAGCCACTTTTCATCCGAAGAGTGATTATGGCCCCTCGATGGCATAATGATAATGAATTTCACTGGCACAGTCGTCATACACTGCATTGGCATAATAGTAATGCACTGTATTGCCATGCGAATTATTCCAGTTTGATTCCAGCACTTATCATTGTTCTTCTTTTCTGCAGACCTACAATTCGTAGTTTTGATCCCTTAGGCCAGAAAATTTCAGATCCCCTCGGGAAACTAAAACCTGGGAATGGGGGGGAGGGAACCTTGAGCGCCCCCAGCCATTGTTTAAAAATTTGATTTGTTCGAACCTGCTATGCATTTACTTTCAAAAGTTTTACAGTCACATTTTGAACTGGGGTGCATTTTAGCTCATCACTAATTATCAAGCAGCATCAATTATTTTTGCAGTGACAACGATGTAGAAAGATTGACCAGGGCTTACCATAACTAGTAAAATTTGACACTGGTCGGAATATACGAAATACAAATGAAGAAGGTAAAAGATATTTACCGTCTGCAAAAATATTCGCAACGTTTCGAGAACTACTGTTCCCTTCATCAAGCGAAAGTGTCAAGGAAGTGTAGGTGTTCGGTATTTATACCCCAACTTTGGTTTTCCCCAAAGCTATCCCGCACTCGGGTTTTCCCCCCTGTCTGAATCTGGATTTTCTAAGAACTGTCCCGCACTCGGTAATTCCCCCTGTCTGAAACTGGTTTTCCCCCATCTCCTAGCAAAAATGCGGTAAGGTTCAGGCATCGATTTTGCGATGTTCATCGCCTTACTTCGCATTCGAAAAGTCTCCCAAGACTCCAGAAAAAGTCTACAATAGCGAGAAGTTACATTTTTATGAAGAACTTTTGTACTTTTCCAATCAGGAACATGACCTTTCTCCCAGGCATGTTCTGCCAGAAGATTAGTCATCTCACCTTTCTCCACAGCACGATGATGTTCTTTTTTGCGAGTACAAACAGTTCTACAGAACATGCACAATCTCCTCAGAAGTCCTCTCCACATATGGCAAAACAACCGTCCCTCTAGTCTGTCTCTCCTCAACAGGTTCTCTATGTCCATTATTAGATCTTCGAGCGATAAACTTGCTCGGGTAGCCATTATCTACAAGCGCTCTCCTTACCTTCCATACCTCAGCATCTTTCAACTCAACATTGTTGTTGTGTTTGAGGGCCCGACGTGTCAGAGACCTCACAACAGAAGCTTTGTGGTAAGTTGGATGATACGAGCGGAAATCCAAGTACCGGTCCGCATGAATTGGCTTTCGATACACAGAGGTTGACAAGCTTCCATTGTCTCCTCTGGTGACCCTCACGTCCAAAAATGGCAAACATCCCTCATGTTCTACCTCTAAGGTAAATTGAATATGGGGGTTTAAGTCATTAAGGAAACGGTGGAAGCTGTCCACCTCTGTCTTCGAAAGAACGACAAAAGTATCATCAACATACCTTCTCCAGATCTTAACATCAAACTCATCGCAGTCCGAAATGTCCTTTCCTCACTTTCGCCTGATGAAGGGAACAGTATTTCTCGAAACGTTGCGAATATTTTTGCAGATGGTAAATGTCTTTTACCTTCTTCATTTGTATTTCGTATATTCCGACCAGTGTCAAATTTTACTACTTACGGTAAGCCCTGGTCAATCTTTTTATATTGTTGTCAAAAATATCTACGGACATGCTATCCTGTGTCTTTTAAGGAAGCTAATTGTTGAGAGGTGTAGGATTGTGAGGTTTAAAGAACATCTAACTTTTTAATCATTGTTGCAAAATGGAGAAACTGGTGCTAAAAACTTTACAAATCAGACCCCTTGTTCAAACAACAGAGGGCCGCCGTATTGCCCAAAAAGCTAACCTCCAATTTATAGCAGCGAGGATTTTTTTATGCCATAACAAAATCTATAACTCACGGCTTGTGGCTGCCAGTCTTCGACAGCATTTGGAATCTGTTCTCAGCAATGATGTTTTGACAACCTTAGATTCTGAAATCATCAGAGAAGAAACGGAGACCAGAGCTAAAATTCACTTGTATCATAATGGGAAACTGGATAGGTTGAGAGCCGAACAAGGAGGGAATAAGCCATCTCGAGGCAAATTCAATCCAAATTGGGTTTGAAATCTTTCCAGCCAACGTCTTAGCACTGATGAAATCTCTGTATTGTCTCGTGGAATGAATTTCGCACCTGCGCCTTCATTTATTCCTATTCCTAAGATTCTTTCAGCCGTTGAGCCAGAATGTTGAGTAAGTTGAGGCCGTTGAGTAAGAATGTAGGCTGATGCTGCTACTGAAATATGTTGTGAAATTTCGCAAATGCTATTTAGAATCTTTACTTGTACAAAAAAATTTTGAAGGAAATAAAAGAATGCGGTCAGCGGATACCTTACTTTGCAGCATAACACTTTCTTACAGACCTGTAGTGAGGTGATGTTGTTGCATGTTTGGCCACCTCTCAGGTAACCCGAGTTCGATTCCAGCATTTGCCTTTTTTCTTCTCCCTACAGATCTATGGTTTAGTGTTTGATTCCCTGTTCAAATGAGGTTTGAATTCCTTGGGGAAAACTGTCTGTACTGGCACATCAATATCTCAGCGTTCCATGCTGTATGAAGCTCAAACAACCGCTTACATTACTACACTAAAACCTGCCCTAAGTGACCACCTTTTGGACTGGATTGGAATGGTCCTCATAGACAAGTGGTCACTGTACACAACAGACTATGGTATAAACGTAACTTTGCCTACTAGTTCTCATAAAAAATGGTCAGTTTACCATGTTCCACTCTATATGTATGTGTTCAATGAAGATACCGGCCGTGAATCTACAATCATATTATGAAAATTAAGAGTGTTCCAATCATATTTTAATATATAGTAGAACCTGCCTAAAGTGACCACCTTTGGGACTGGACTGCAATGGTCACCATAGACAGGTGGTCACTATACACGACAGACTTTGGTATAGACATTGCTAAGTCTCTGCCAGTTCTTTGTTATAAAAAGTGTTTTAGTCAGGTGGTCAATTTATGAAGATAGTCGCTTTATCAGATTCCGCTGTAATTGGCAATTTTGATAAATTAATGATTATTATATGGTAGTTGATAACGGGTAATTTTGGTGGCTACTAACTTCAATGAAATTTTTCTCCCGTTTTCAGATCCACACACATGGTGGCAACTTAAAGAGCCTTCACGAACACATTCCTCCGGAAATCCTTCCTTCCGAATATGGTGGCCACCTAGGACCCTTTAATAACATGGAATTTATTGAAAAGTTGGCCGAGAAGGAAGAGTTCTTCGTCCAAAATCAAATGTATGGGTACATATCACAAATTGCGGAAAAAGGTGTCAAGAAAGGAGACAGCATAGATGCCATATTCTCCTACAGAAGAGTGTGCATACGATGATGTGCAAATACATGTTGTAATTTTAGGTTGAATTGTAGTTATAGAACAGATTTCTCGCCAAATTTAAATCATCGCCAACAATCACCAAAATGCTGTAAATGAACTTTGAAAACAAAATGGCACCCTAGATTTTTAACATCTATTACCCTTAGATAATAATTTTTTTTTAATCTATGAGATATTATTACCATTCACAGGGTTATAATATCTCATATGTATAAAAAGACAATTTATTATCTAATGTTACTACATCATCCGCTATGATGAGAAAAAGTTTCCCGTCTTTAATATCTGGTACCCTTGTCGACAACCCTGTACTTCCTTTAATTTTATTTTCACAGCTCCTTAATGATGTTTTGATACTTTTAAAAACGAAATACATACAAATGCAGTTTCACGTTAGTTGGAGATACATTTTACAATTGTTTCAATGGGAAAACAAGCGTCCACCTTCTTCAGAAATTTGTCCAAACTGAGTTTGGTCAA
>QLNU02015003.1:119776489-119796342 GCA_006491805.2 Dysdera silvatica | reverse complement strand
AGTAATTTATTTTAAAGAAAAAAGAGAGACTAATTTAATACTGAATTGACGCATCCCTGAAAATAAGAATATTTGTTAAAAACGATGGCAGAAGTCATGGATTTTTGGTTAATAGGTGTAATTAAAATTGATTTGTGCATTTCCCCAACGTCGTTTTACAATTTTGTTACATGCATGAAAATGTCATCGAACATCGAATACCATTCGATGTTCGCTGACATTTTCATTCTGCATCTGATGATGGCCGTGTCCAATGAAACAGCCGAAAGCCTGGCTAATATAATAAAAATAACTTTTCACCCGCTTCACGTTGTCATATATATCGTATTACTTTATCAAGCGGCGGTATTCTCTCTTTAACCATCTCTAGGAATTTTGTTCTTAAAATTTTTTAAAAATGTGCATCACTTTCAGAAAAATATTATTTGCTTAATGCAATTTACGGTTTGGAAAGCGGATGAAGTTCGGAAAAAAAAAAATGGCCGGTGAATACATGAGGATTCGAACCAAGGACATGATGGTCTGAGTGGGTTAAAGATCAGTATCATGTTAGAGATTTCTTGAAAAGGTGAATGAGAAATGAAATATTGGTTCAAGAGAGAGAGATTATTAATGATATAAGTAAGGATGTTAAAACTAATGACACTGAGGGAACAGGACTCTTAGATTTGTGTACTCTTAAGTTTAGTTTGGCGCAGTATAGCCCAGATGCTCTTGCGCCATAAAAAAGCCAAACAAACAAACAAACTCTTAAGTATGGTCCATATCGGCCTCGAGTCAATTATCCAAAGAATAAGTTTGGAGATAGTGGTCGTTTCCAGCTAAATATTACCATGCATGCAACTGGCTCGAAATATAAAATAAATGAAGACACAATCTGTGCTATATACGCAGGAAATTCTTAATAGGAAACATACATGAGCAACATGAAAAGTTTGTAAAAAGTGGATTTTGCAAATGGAAAAAATTAATCGAGGCGCTTAGAAAACACGAACAGACGTTACTTCATATTTGCTGTACTGAGAGGTTTATATCTTATTAGAAATGTTCGGAATCGAAAAATGTGCAAGAAAAATTTGTAAAATTATGTGAAGATGAAATAATGCAAAATAGAGAACATTTGATGAAATTGATTGGCGTCATTTTGTGCATCAGGAACATGGTGGAGGGGGGGGGCATCGGTTCCCCCCCCACATACACCCATGCTTGGAAATAAAATTATATAGGCGGCTAAAACTCAATAGGCTTCTACAACTAATTCTCATATGTAAACGATCATACTCTCCCCACCCAAAGAAAAATGTCATAGTTCCGCCTATGTGCCTATGACCGTTCTTTCCTTTCTGAACATTTAATCAATTAATACAAATATTATTTTCTGCCATACGCTAATATATTAATCAAGGAATTACAATTCTACTACGAAAAAGAAAAGTTATGTGTTCACTCTTATAGTTCAGCAAAAAAGTACTTAAAAATTATTCAAATTAGGGATGTTTGGAAGTAGTAGGTGTATCGACATACTGGTTTGGATGAATATCGATACTTTTTAAGGAATAAAGGTAATCGATACGTTTTTTAGAAATGTCGATTATAAAACCGATCAGTTTTTATGTGCGCCATGCCCCCCCACAAAAAATGTCGTAGTTACGCCTATGGCCCCGATTCTTCTTCTGCATTTTAATAGCGAAATATTTCGTTCATATGGCGCAACTACGTAGTCCGATATACATGCAGCACGTGGCTAATGGTGGGATGCCAATTGGAAGACGAACAGGCAGACACAATGTCTCCCCCACACATTCGGGAATCTATTTCATTGTTTTTACACTTACAATAAGTTACTATGAGTTGAGAACGAAAAAGAATGACACGATCTGAAATTCCTCGATAATAAAATAAGGAATATTATAATTTTACAATACCACTATAAGTTTTTGATGTGAAGTTTGTTTCTTACGAAATTTAGTCATTAATTCAAATATATTAGTCTATTTAGGATATTTCTGTACTGTATTATTAATATATTAATAATAAAATACTTCAAGATATTAAGGAATTTTAAGCCCTGTAGCTTTTCACACACCCCCTTAACAACAAGCATTCGGCTACGAGATACGACATTATATACGGTGTGCTCTAATTTAACCATACACATAGATATATGGTGTGTTTGTGTTGAAGGTAATTTAGTTTTCACCGAAGATAAATATTAAATCTATTATTAATATGAAAAAATATAATTATTCAAAAACTCACATAAATCAAGAAAATGTCCAGCTTGAACAAAGAATAAATTCAATTAAAAATAAAAAAAATTGTTTATCCAATATATCATAGTCAGAGCAGTCGTTACAAAGTTTTAGTAAATAAACTCGTGTCCAAAATTAAGATTATATTCAATGTTATTTCAATGGGAAATTTAAAACTTAACTCTGTAATTTGAAATGTACTTTTTTATAAAAAATTGTTTCGCAGAAATTTAAAGAACTATAAACACTTTACAGAATTACAACGAATCAACTCTTTCAGGTATCCTATGAAGGAGAATCCATTAATTAAAATACATGCAAACATAGAAAACCGAAAAGGAAAATTCGTAAAAACTGATTCCGAGTAACACATTTTCTTACATAAACAAACGGAATTATTAGAAAATGATTGTTGATTTTTATGTAAGCAAATTTGTTATCCTAAATCAGATTTTTACGAAATTTTGTTTTCTACCTTCATTTTTTGTTCCATGTTTCATCGTAATTTTCCTTCCATGAAAAAATTTGATTTATTGTAATTCTATTAAGCGTTTATAGCTCTTTAATTTTCTGTAAAATGATTTTTTATAAATAAAATATATTGAGAGTTACAGTGCTAAATATTTACCATAATAATGTATAAATAATATCGAATATAACGTAATAATGTATAAATAAGATAGAGTGTAACTTTAATTCTGGACACGAGTTTAGAACAGTCCATGCCATAGACAAGAAATGGCAGAGTCGTGAAAAATACAATGCATTCATTTCGGATGATGATGAAATAACGAATCGCTTCTTTCTATCTTTCCAAATGAGTGAACCTATACAACATAGAATATGACGAAACTCGTTTCCAATCTCATAGCATTTCTGATTCGAGAAATTTCCTCAAGTCTGTCTCATCAACTGCCTTGTAACCTTCCGAGCAAATAACAGCAAATCCATTGTGGCCAAGGGTGGAACTTGAAAATATTGAGATTCCAGTGCCTGCTTGCTGGTCAACCTGCCTCTGGGATCCGTTACCAGCAAGTGACATAATAAATTCCTGGCTAGTAAGTCATCGACGAATTCCTGGAAAACAAGTTTAATTTGTGTTAAACATCAATCATTAATACACTGAAATCGTGGCCATTTTCAATTCAGGAAAAGTGATTTTACTTGGAATCATCTACTTTTCAAGTGGGGGGTTGGTTCTCTATGCCTTACGATATTCAGATTCCTCCGGAAACTATAGGCCCCGGCTCAGCACAACCCTTGCTGTCCTTGGGCCTTAAAACTCACAAACACTTTATTTCTCAAGTTTTCGAATTTCAAAAAAACTCAATGGGAATTAAAATCACTTCGGTTTACCGAGAACCAAATTAAGCCTCACTGAATTATAAAACATATTCGTTTGTTAACAGACAGACAGACAGACAGATAGATAGATAGATAGATAGATAGATAGATAGATAGATAGATAGATAGATAGATAGATAGATAGATAGATAGATAGATAGATAGATAGATAGATAGATAGATAAACAGACAGACAACGGATATCAAGCGACAGGGCGATTTTTTTTTTTTTCATAAAACCTTTCAAAACGTAAAGATTTCAAAATTAGTGGAAGCCAAATGCTCCTACTATACGCATTTATACGTTATAATATATGTAAAATTTTAACTTTTTTTTTTAGTTATTAGGGTAAAGTGGGTTCGGACTTCACGGGCCCATACGACTCTACTCCCATGTTTATCTTTATTCGATATGATTATTTATCAGAAGTCCTACTTCTATGTAACCATTAGTAGTTACTATTCATAACTGAAGGATACATAAGTTATGAATAGTAGTCTATTCATAACTTATGTGTCCTTCAGTGTATTCAATAAACCACTATTAATTTTGAAATTTAAAGAAATAGTTTAATATTAATACCGTAATTCTACTGCTTTTTCTTGACCATAGTAAAAGTTGTTTCACTATGGTCAAGAAATTTTTCAGGAGAGCAGAACATCGGTAAAAATGTGAACCATTACTTATGCAGGAACAGCTAGAATGATATTGAAATTGAAACTTTATTTCGTAAACGTTCCACAATAAGGAACTTAGTTTTAAAGTAAAAAAAATCCTAAAATATTTAAATATAAAGGTCAAAGTGAAATTAGCAGGGGAAAGAATTGATTCGTTATACCCATTATATTATACAGCAAAATCTCCCTTAACGACCAACTCTATTCAGTGGCCACCTCCCTTAACAACCATTTTTTCTGGAAACAGATTTTCTCCCTCCCCACATAGTCTCAATGTTAAATTTACCTCTATTCAGTGACCACTTCTCTGAGCGAACACTTTTTCACCGAACAGACGGTGGTCGCCTTAGGGAGGTCTTACTGAACATTGAATAAAACCAACCGAAATCACTTGCTCGTTACATCAGTATTTGTTATAACCGATTAATCCAATTTATACACACGCTCATAACTATCTATCGCAGGTTTGTCCAACATACGACCTGCGGTCCGCAATCCGGCCCGCAGACAATTGTTTGGAATAAATCTCAAAACAAAAATTTTAGACTTTTTTTAGAAATAAGGGAAAACAGCGCGGACAGCATGGGCGCATACCGCAAGTGGAAAAAAAAAACTGTGAAGAGAGGTTGTTGTTTTCTTTACGAAACCGCTGGCCCGCGAGATCTGTGAAAATTTTTTAAGCGGCCTGCTACCCAAAAAGTTTGGAGAACTCTGCTCTATCGTGTGCAATCTTTTTTCATAGATTAAGAACAGTTGATGATTCTAGAATTTCTTCAAACAGAAAGTAACAGCCTTTTAGCACAATCAATCAAATTTAAAATATTAAGGGACTCTTTTTATTTCAAAGTTTGACATCGGTTATCGTTAAAAGGTGTCGGATAAAGAATACTTCATTCAAGAAAGTCGATTTTGACCCTCTGAAATAAATCATACAAATTTTAAATAACTGTACTTACCCTAAGTCTGGAATTTAGCAAGCCCTCAGGGTAGATTGTTTCTGGTTTCTCGTATTTGAATCGAAGAAAAGGGCTTAATTCAGCTAAAGCCTCGTCCGTCAAAGGGCCGCAAAGCATAAAAATGACTTTTA
The DNA here is from genome assembly GCA_006491805.2 of Dysdera silvatica. NCBI lineage: Eukaryota > Metazoa > Arthropoda > Arachnida > Araneae > Dysderidae > Dysdera > Dysdera silvatica. Next base: position 119,790,981 of record QLNU02015003.1, on the reverse strand, counting down.
GTTGTAGCTTTCTGTCGTTTTGAAAACACTGTAAATATAAGTTATTTTAGAATGAAGCAAAAAAAAAAAGGATCGTAAAACATTTCACTAAATTGCCATATAACGTACATAGTGTGGTTTTATTATACAGGGTGTTCGTAAACTGTTTTGACAAGTAAGAGGGGTGATAGTACCTCTCAAGACAAACGATATTTACTTTGGAATTTAGGGTCGCACTCCACTCATAATCTCAGAGAAGAACAAGTTCAAAAAACGTCCAACGTGCGCAAATAGTTACAATTAATACACGAGAACCACAAAATACTATGTCTTGATCGTCTTTTGATCGTTCACGAAAAGAAGTCAGATGGAACAGTTAGAAATAAAAGAAAGTGACGCCTCAAACGGACAAGTTCATCACTACAGAAGAGGAAGACTGTAATTTCGGAACTGTTTTCTAGTGAGCGTTTGTCGGCGCCAAAATCAAGTTCTGAAATTGGAGTCCTTCTCTGCTGTAATGGAATAGGCCGTTTGTGACGTCACCTACCGTCACTTCTAACTGTTTCGTCGGACTTCTTTTCGTGAACGAACAGTGCTTAACCAGCTGACCCTATTTATATCTTGAGCATTTCATGCACTACTAATAAATACTTGTGTATACTATACATGTTTCGAAGTTAGACTTTTCTGTCACTGTGCGTGGAATGCGACACTAGGTTCCAATATAAATATTCTTCGACGTGATGGGGTACCATCACCCCTCTTACTTTGTGAAAACAGTTTACGAACACCCTGTATGTACAAAAGAGCAGTATTCAATTATATTCGTATAAATACAGCGTTATCTCCCAGTAAGGCACACTCATGTGACCGGACCTTTTGTCCTTAAAGAGAAGTGTCCTTCCTCAAAGGTACATGCGCTGCTACATACATATACTAGTGACCAGAGGAATCGTCCCATATTCGGAAGTGTCCCTCACGTGAACTAACACTGCATTTTCGAATGAAGATATTTTATAAAAATATATTTTAAAAAAGAACTTCACAATGGTTGATGGAAAAGCGTTTAATAAAAAACTTCATAATGTTAGGTAAAAATCATCATTTACATTGAAATACTTTACAAACCATAGGGGTAACGGCAGGGCCGGATTTAGAGTATGATGCGCCCTGGGCACAACGATTTTTGGCGCCCCCTCCATTGGCGTAACTAGGGGGCTAACCCCCTAGAAAATTTCTTCTAAGAATCGAAATATACGGTTTAGCCCCCCCCCGCCTCACGTTAGAAAATCATCTATTAGATCAGCCCCTAGAGTTTGAAGCTAGTTACCTCCATCCCCAACTTCCGCCATACTAGCAGAAATAAATAAAATTCTGCTATTTCGCCTCCTCAAATGATAGGGAAGGAGCGACATTTATGATTAGCCTACCTTATGTGCATTATTATAAGATATAATAACGATATTTTTATAAATAAATTTAGTTTATTTGACGACGATTGTTGGGATTTTTTTGGGTATTTGGGGAGGGGGCAACGGCGATTGCAAAATAAAATTTTAGAGAAGGCGCAAAGCTTGAAAATTTCACTTGTAAGTTTAGTTTTATTTTTTACTTGAAAATAATTGATTTTAATGCAAACTTACTCGCCGTGGGGCGCATGCCTCCTGCCTAGATCCGGCTTTTGGGGGGCAGGGGTTGTTTCACGCAATCTTTCAGAATTTCAGATTTAGATAAAAGGTGGAGGGCTCCTTCTCGGGGAAAGCTGATCGACAGAATTCTACGGAAAATAATTTGCAACTAAAAAAAAAGTCCACAGCTTCTTGAGCCCCGAGCAAGTGCCCAACTTGCCCATTTATAAATCTGACACTGTTTAACGGTGATTTAAACTGAGGAAGAGAGGCAAATTTATAAGAAATTTACGAAATGGGGTCTGTTTTTCTATTTATTGTAACTGACAATAGTTAGGGATAGAGAGAGAAAAAATCCACGAAAGACTATTTCTTTGTTAAACACAGTACCGATATAGTTACTGAACATCCTTTGAATACTAAAGGGGTGCCTACATCAACTGTATTTGATTAAATAAACGTTTACGCAACGAATAAAGTTTTTAAATATAGTGACAAATGCTTTGTTTGTTTTTTGGTTTTACGGCTCAAAGACTACAGTGGTCATGCTGCGCCGGGACCTACTGTTTTCCGAGGAATCCGAACCTCTTAAGGCCTGGGGAACCAAACCCCGGACTACAGTGAGCAGTGCGATCTTTATGAGATCTCTGAGTAAGCGTTCTTTTTGCACTGCTGGGAGTCGAACCCGGATTAGCCGCGCAATAGGAGAACGCGTTACCACACTGCGCCACCGCAGGGCCTGTGACAAGTCCCTTTATAGGTGTCTGGCCTTCATTTGCCATGCTTAAACAAATGCTATATGTCGACCCCTGACCTTAGAGATTGCTTCAAATATATTAGTGGTTAAATCTTTGTTTATTCTCCTTTCTCGTTGAAATCAGACCACTAACATCGGACTCTGATGTATGTGTTACATACAATCCACCAAAACAGGGCTTTTGTGGCAAAGATTCGACCCTCTAAATATATTTATTTTTGTGCCCAACGTAAACTGACTTGGACATAAATTAAACGGATGACTATCAGTGGCGTAGGCAGAAAGTTCATAAGGGGAGGGTTATAGGCTTAATGAGAGGCTGCCCCATAGCTACACCTCTGATGGCTGCATATAAATACATAATTAAATCAAAAACCGGACACGATTAAAGAACAACCCAAAGACTGGAGTGTATGCCCCTCCCTCAGAATAAGCCTCTGTATCTGCTCATCACAGAAATTCAGAGATAAAGGCGCTTAGATATACTTACTTCAAATAGTCTTCTCCTCTTATACAACTGCGCGATGACGCAGCCAGCACTCCACGAGTCGATAGCGTAATCCACCTTTTTTGTCCCGAGCAACACTTCGGGTGGAGCATAGGACAAAGTGAATCCTGGAGGCTTCTTGGAAACTCCATACCGCTTAGTAAACCCAAAGTCGCAAATTTTCAAATAGCCATCAGCAGAAATTAGGATATTCGCCGGTTTAATGTCGCTAAATGGGGGGAACAAATAAAGTTTAAAATATTGAAACATATTTCTACATATTTATAGAGATTCAAATGAAAAGCAACTATATAATTTTAACACTTATTAGTATAATTATTAATTTCTAATATTTATATTGTTATTATATTAAATATAATAATAATAATATACAGTAGAATGCCGATTATCCCATTCAATTCGGACTAAAGTCAATAATCCGAAAATTTTATCATTTATTTTAAATTTTCTTTACCCATTTGAAGAGGAATTAATTGTAAATTTTCTTTGTGTACGTGTAGACGTATATATGTATATATACATATTAAGCTATTTTTTTGAATATATGAATTAAAAAAAATATCAGATTTAGGTACAGGAAATATGTGCGTAATTTATCTTTTACATTCTTAATAATTTTCGACATCCACGTATAAGCTTAAGCTAGAGCTTTTTTAAATATAGGAGAAAAAGAGACGCCGTCCCCGCCCTAGAGTTGAACTAGGACACGGGTTCAACGGACGGACGGACCCTAGTTCGATTCGAAGGTGAGGACGGCGTCCCGTAAAATAAGTTTCCCCACGAAAAACTCACAAAAAATTCGCCCCGGTGGTTTTGTGTGTTGACCATTATTTGGCAATTGTGTTATCCCTGAGAAGGGTAATAATATCTTACATCTTTACCTTCTACACTTTATATAGGCTTAGGCAAGGCCGTGCCGAGAAATTTTCGTGCCTCAGGCAAGAATGCAAAATGGCGCCCTCCCTAAAAATTATTAGTTTTTAACAATCGCTATTTTAAATTATTAATTATATATATTATCATTAGTTGTAACGCGTGAATATTTGCTTAGAACGCGATAATATATCTTGACGTTATCTGAATTGACGCTCCTTAAAGTATTTAAACTGAGGCAACTCCCCCGTTTGCCACATCCTCAGCGCGGCCCTGATCATGCTATTCAAACGTAATTCTGACTCATTTCCTTTATCTTCATTGATTCTTTTATCCATAACGTGATGAAAGAGTTAATTAAGATCGACTCTTTATTCAAAATGAGGAATGAAAAACACCGTCGGTGACGTCACGTGCGCAGATGGCATTAGAATTCAACCATTTGTGTTCATATTGAGCAACTGAATTATAATCGGGCGCATAAAGTTCATACGCGGGGTTACAGTTTGACAATGGGGTTCGTTACACAGCTACAACTCCATATATCCTTATGTATAAACTTTCATTGTATTGGGGATTACAACCCCCATCACCCTCCCCTACTTGAACTTGCCCATCTCCTCCTCACTCTCTCTTAAACATGACTATATAAGACATTTATTTTTTGGGGGGAGGAGGGAACTTCCAGTGGCGAAGAAAAGGGCGCTCCGGTGGCTCAAACTCCCCAATGTAGATCAAAACATATTATTTACTTTAAGGCACATAATCATCACACAAACTTCTTTAATTAAAGCCATTCGAGCCTCCCCCACCTCGAGTTTTTAACTGCTACCATATTGAAACCTACAACTCGGGTTTTTTTTTTAGGAAAAATCTGTTTGTTTGCCCATCCCTTTTGCCAGAGCGCCTTTTCGCCCATAAGCGTAGAGTTATATGGAACAGTGAGGTCCGCCCCCCAGAAATTTGAAATAAATTAAAATTTTACATATATTGCAATGTATATAGATATATAATGTGAATTATTATATACCTATACCCCCCCAATAATTTTGAATATTTACGTCTCTGATTTCACTTCATGTAAACGGGTACTTTCAAGACATTAAAATGTTATGTTCAGAATGCACTACAGAGCACCGCATAGTAACGAGGGGGCATATTTCTATATTATAATTAGCAGTGAGTTGCATGAAGTTACATAACAGGTGCTGTTTGGACCCAATTACTCAGACAAGCACATAGTAAACAACCGATAGCAGGTGCTCATCATCAAAAATATTATAAGAACCGGCTCCAGCACACCACTGATTAATACGCGACCTGCTTTGCACCTTGGTTATGAAGTTTCTTGTCCCCTGCGGATGACACTTGAAGGCAGGGCCGGGGATAGGGATCGCAACGGGGGGGGGGACTAAATGATATGGTTTCGGAACAAAACCAGCAAAGGGCCGTTCAACTATTACGTAAGTATCCTTGGGGAAGTTGTTTAAAACAAAGGAGGGGGATGGGGGGGATCTGAACCATGCTTATGTAAGACACAGAAAGTAATAAAGATTGATTGATTGTTTGGCTTTTTTATGGCGCAAGAGCATCTGGGCTATACTGCGCCATAAAGTAATAAAGACAACGCATAGCCAGGAAGTGATGGCCTTCCTGACAGAACTACAATACTGGGATGCACGACACACTACGAGTAAAAGATATAAAATACACGTAATCACAGTTAAATATTTAATTATTTAAACCAGTGGCTGGCTGTCAACCTCTTTTCACTCGAGGGACATCTTTTAGACTCCTCGTGGGTCCTCTTATATTTTTAAATTATAATGGATATGTTACTTTTAATAAATGCATTTTATCAAATCCACTTCTTATTTATCCACTATTTACTTATAACATAAGATATACGTAATAATATGCGACAAAATATTTTATAATAAAATATTACATATTAATATTATTGTAATAATATATATGTAGTTTGAATAATATATGTATAATATATGAAAGGCTAGTTTAATAATATGTTATATATATATATATAGGCTAGTTTACTAATATGTGTACAATATATATATATGCATATATTTTTATAAATATCCATCACCAAAATCTTACGTACGCCTGAAGGGGGTTGGTCAGGCATTTGCTTATGTTTTCTTACGAAGGAGAGGGTGGAGTATAAAATGGCCAGAGATGTACTTAATATTTGAACGGCCCCTAACGTACATATAGCCACGGTTATGTGTGCGTAAAAACAGTAAATATGCGTGCACATGTATTAAAGAGTCCAAAACATGTATTTATATGCGCTTAAAATGGCAAAAAAATGCACTTAAAATTCAAAAGTGTGCATTTAAATACTTTTAATTTCTTTAAAAACAAATATTCAGCGTCTTACAATAAAAATATACATGTATTTTCATTATTAACCTTTAGCTTAAGGTTCTGGAAAACAGAAATTTGTCGTACCTTACGGGGGGTTACCTTACATCCTTACTTTCTCCACCCCCCCCGCTAGAAATCAACCTAAGTGGCACCTGAATGCGTCGCAACATGGGGTCAGAAGAGAGGTGTAGTAACGCCTAAGTACGAATAAACAATGCACAAATAACTTTAGTGGGCATGTATTGTACGTTAGTCAAAGATAAGAAACCTACTCACAATTTAGTAACAGATTGTTAATTTTCGTACAAAGCAGTGAAGAAGAGGAAGCGAGGGAAAGGTCCTGTTTGTGCAATAGATCTCTACTTCGCACCCCTTTTCGTTGCCATACGCTTTCAAGCCATTTGTATTACTTAACTGACCATTGACTTGGGTAAAAACACGGAAGGCGGTGGGGGGTTGCTGAGATAGGGCTTGCGCCAGCCCCTTTCTTTTGGGAGGTAAATCTGCTGGGATATACGTTGTCCCATCGGTAAGCTAAAGGTTAAGAAGCCGAGTAGAAATATTTGATATTCAAAAATTATGTATTTTCCAGCACAATTTTTGTATTAATGTCTCTCATTATATCCTGAACAGAGCCACTGACGTACGCAGGAAGGTGTTGATGGGGGTTGTAACTCCCATGACAATGAAATTATGTATAGAAGTGAATATATTTGTTATAGCTCTAACCCCCCATATAAACCCTGCTGGCTCGGCAGTCCGTTAGCTCTCAAAAAATAGTTGAAGGCGGGAGGGGTTCGGAATCGACTAAACTACTACTTCATCATCATCATCACCAATAATCATTTTCAATCCACATGGCAGAGCCGACAAAAGGGGGCAGCATTGGCTGAAGCCCGGGGTTCCACATGAAGTCTAGGGGTCCACGCCAGTAAGGACCTCTGCTGCGGGGTTCCGGCCCTAAAAATAAATATCTATGCCACTGCCCAGGAAAGGGGTCGTGGGGACCGGTCGAAGTGAGTCTGGGGCCAGCGCTGGCTATCGGCAGCCCCGCCCGTGGATCCGCCACTGTTCGATACATAAGCACAGGTAAATTAATAATAATGTTATTTCCAAAAGCAACGAGCTACTTTTCTAAAAAATTCATTTCCCAAGACCAAGGGCAGAAATTTGGATACACATTGTACATTTTTAAACACAAATTGCATTGTTTTTTTAAAAGACAGAATTTTAATCAATTGCTCAAGTATATAGAAATACAAAAAAATATTGGGGAAACTCAAATAGCTTTTGAAAAAAATAATGTAAATGGGCGTTAACGAAAAAATGTTTTTTGATATCAAATGGGGGAGCTAGAATCACCTGAGTCCCCCTCCCTTCGTACGCCACTGCAATCACTCACGTGAAATGTAATTTTAGATATTGATAGAATAGATCGAAACTGAGAGTAGATAGAATAATTAAAAATATAGAAAAAAAGGGGACTGAACAAAATAGACATAAAACTGACGTGATTACTCAATTGCCAGAATACTTGACAATTGTTTCTGTAGAGATCTGTCAGCTTTCTTCATAAAAAATATATACGAATGAATGTCACCTACGTATTTCTCCTGAAGAAGGTAGACAAGTTTCGGCCGAAACAATTATTGGCGACATTATAAACGATGTAACACTGTATGGTTCTTTCTAGTTCGCAATTATCAATTCTAATTATTTCCCTTTGTAAAATCCGTGAATAAAATTAGGTTATTATTTAATTATTTGCTCAATTAGGTTATTTACTAGTTATTTGTAAAAGCATTGAATAAAAGTATTGGTTCTTACCAATGGGAAAGTTTAAAGCTTCCCAAATAATCCAAGCCCTGGAAAAGCTGTGTGGCCATGGTCTTAATTTCTTGCGTAGTGAAATTCTCGGACGTCTGCAGCACCTTGTGCAAGTCGCAAATACAGTTTTCTAGAACCATTATCGCTTTATGACCTAGGTGGTTCTCACGTTCACTTTCTGAAAACAAAAGTGGTGATTATAAATTCTTCAGATTTTCAAATCCATTTTTTCCATTAATTTATTAACAGTACATAAAATCAATATCCAACGTACATTTTTCCCCTTAATTAAAAAAAAATTATGTTCCCAAAAGCTCCTCCTCCAGCAATACTGACGTACCTAGAAATTTGGTTAACAGGAGGAGGGTATACAAAGCTACATTTCCACATATGTGTGCGCATATACATACAAAATTGTACAGCATGTATTTATACATAATATGGATTATGACCCCATATCAGCCCCTACCCCCTCCCAATGACTTTGTGTCATGGCAAAACCATTTTTCATTTCACATGCCTTTACTGATATCATAGGCGCCCACACGAATACTTCTGGGGGGGGGGCTTTTATAAATTAAAGAGTACTTCCAGGGAGACTTAGACAAATTATTACCTCCTTCTCAAAGCTGTCGAGAATTTTAGTGAATGGTCAAGATACCAAAACGCTACAAAAATAATTGATACTGCTTGACAATTAGTAATGAGCTAAAAAGTACCTTATTTTAAATGTGACAGTAAAATAAGAGTTTTAATTTAAGTTTAAATAAAAGTAAAAAAAAAATGACAGTAAATGCATAGCACGTTTGGGCAAATTAATTTTTTAAAAGGATAGAGGGGCTTGGGCCCCTCTTCTCCCCCATATAAGTGCCCATAACTGAGACAAAATCGCATGTGTTCAAACAAAGCTGTTCGAAATTGAATTAAAATACTCATTCAGGAATCATTGAAAACTATTGGTGTAACTTTGGGGGGGGGGTAGGATGGCCTTTGCCCCCCCCTAAGAACAATTTACCCTTTCTAGAAAAATCAAAACTTTAAATTAACTCTATGTGCAAAGCATTCGGCAGGGGTAATAATCATCCCCCTCTTAGACATCAAAGCTTGTTACCCAAACATTAAAAGGACTTTGCGATTTCAACTTAAACTCACAATAGCTTTTCCCTCGAATATGCTGCTTTCTTAGGCGTATTGAATTTTAAAATAAAAACACCCGAGGGCGATATATGAAAATCGTTACCTTTTATTTGCCAGCCTTCTATAAGACGAATGATGTTCTTGTGATTTAATCTTATTAGGAGTTCAATTTCTTTGTTCAACGTTGCCCAATTCTGAAAAAAAAAAAAACCACAGAAGCAAATATTTTAGAAAAAGCGTGGCGGACATCCGGATTGAATAACAAAAATTAAAAATTTCAATTTCATTCATTCATTTGAAGCAAAAAGAAATTTTGAATCCATTGAGAAACAGAACTCACAAGTTTTGAAGACGTCTGGCTTCCGAGTTTCAGTACGGCCAATTCGTCTGTTTCAATCTCCACTGCCCTTAAAACAACCCTGAAATGGAAAATTCGTGTATATAAGAAACAAATGAAAAATAATAAGAGAATAATAAGACTAAAAACTTTTATTTCAAATTTTCTTCAGTGAATGATTTCTTTATGAGAGACAGCTTCTCATTCATGCCTGATAAATGTGTTTTCTTTATGAATTTACAAATGTTAACTTGAGTTGGTAGGAAATGCGCTGTGAATAAAGTATTGTACACTTGAATTTAGGACCAATAAAATCTATCCAATAGTGTAAGAAATTTCCAACCTTGCAAAGAAATCCACTTTCTCTATTGGAATCATTAAATTTCTATTTTTAAACTTGGAAATAATGTTAAATGTTTCACGTAGTTGGGAAGTAACTGAATAATGGTCAGCGGTGAAATAATAATATATTAATATAATGATTAATGTTAAGCTTATTTCAGAAAAATTTCATATAGTACATATAAATTAACACTTCCTATTAGGTTAATATCAACATATTGTTTCAAATGCAATAATTTCGGCATGAAGTATTTTGTTGTCGATTTAACGATTGTAGCAAATACGTTTCATTCTAATTCGTTTGCATTCTTTTCACAAAACCGTACTAATAATAAACGAACTAACCTGTCAATTAACAATAATATTTTAATGATAATCTAGGTAAATAAAACTACGGGTCACTATGAAAATTGTTAAATAAAATCGCGAAATATTTTTCGAAACATTATTAAAATATAAGTGTTCTGTCATAAACCTGGTCTTAAAAATACTTAACACATGCCGTTAACCCTTATTCACGCGCCCATACACGGTGTCAAGACATTTATTAGTGTTAAGCGTAGTTTATGTTATCCGGAAAGAATAAGATCGAATTATTATCATGGGCGGATTTACCATTCTGCCGCCCCTTCCTACCCGTCCGCCCCCCCCTCCAAATCAATGGTGGGAACATAAAAAATTGTTACGTTCGATATACATCAAAAATTTTTGTATTGACGATAAAAATGTTGAGAAACAAACTCATCAACTGAAGCACAAACATTAAATGATAGTAGCATATAGTGAAGTATTATCTCTTTTTGGTATATAATAAATCAAATTCAATGTTACTGAAATAAATTTTAATTTTAGCAAAAAATAAATAAAAGCCCATTAAACACTGGTATTTAAATGGAAAACATGACGTCTAGCTTCCTTCTCGCCAAAACATCTGATTATATCATCGTATGGTATTGCTTTTGTTATATCAGATTCCATGTACAAAATTTTGCCGCCCTAGTCTATAGCCTAGTATAACCTATTGAGAAATACGGCACTCCTTATTATTACTAAACGAGTTATTATAATTATTTGTTATTACTAAACAATTGCGGATGCATCTTCCATAGTAAGCTACTCGTGGATCTCCCGAAAGAGAAAATGGCTCAAATAGAATAAATCTGGACGTGAAATTTGATTCACAATACAGTGAAACTTCTTACTAGAGGACACCCGTTGGACAGAAAAGGTTGTCCGTAAAAGAAGAGTATTTTTGTAAAGGAGATTTCTTGCCGGGGAAATTTTGCCTGTCCGGGAAAACGTGGTGAACGTATCTGAAGGATATTCGTAAAGAGAAGTTTTACTGCGCAAACATCTTAACTTTAAATTTCGATAATATCAACGATTGGCTGTTTGAAAGAGTCCTAGTAAATACTAACCCATTAAATTAGTGCCTTTGATCGGTAAAGCCTTAAATACCGAAAACTGCTCTTAACAGACCCCCTTTGATAAGGCCACCCCCAATTTTGTGATCAGAAAACGATTAAGCGACAAGAAATCCCTCCAAAATATCAACTCTTTTTTACGGAAATTTTTTCTACCCGGTGGGTGTCCGCTAATGAAGGGTATTACTGTAACTTGCAATATACGGTACTATCTCAAAAACCGAGTTCTAATTAACAACCACTTCCGTATAACGACCGGGATTTCGCGTCCCCACAAATCCTGCACAGAACGGTGCGGATTATCATTAACGTCCTTTGTTTGCTTTGCACCATTTTTCTACGTACGCTGACAAACATTAACTAAAGAGTTTAATGAAACTCGCTTCTGAAAAATTCCAAACATAAAATTAAAAAAAAAATGTCAGGGGCGTTGCTCAAGCTTCCAATTCTGTTATTGGCCTTGACAATATTTAACATCTCTAAGAATTTAATCGCCCTGTTTTTTTCGAAATTCCTTACATTTGCCAGCTTTTGTTTATTAAGAAAACGCTTTTGAGATTACTATCTATAGTTAAAACATTTTAGTTAGTTGAAAGAATTATCATAAAATTAAACAAAGATTCGTTACCCTACACAAATAAACGCGATCAACATAAATATATATAATATCAGATATATATAGGACATTATATCAAAACTTACCCATATGCTCCACGGCCAATATATTCCGTAATCCTGAAATATTCTAGAACACTCGACAGCAAAACATCAAACTTTCCCGACATGTTTGATGTCCGAAAAATCGTCACTTCCACGCTTGCGAAATTTAAAAATGAACTAACGCGCACACTTCGGTGTTTAACAATAACATTTAAGTTATATAGGTATATATATAATAGACATGGCCAATAAGACTCAACAATGGTCACGTGACAAAGAAGAAGAAACAATAATAGCCAGTGGGGGAAGAGAAGACACCAAGCCCAGATTTAATGTAGGTGGCATCCCCGGGCATAGACCGGGTTACCGCCGATTAAGTTTTCAGGACCAAAATCGTGGAAGCAATTGGCACCTGAACTAAAATAAACTGATTCTTAAACTAAATTTAATTCACTGGTCCGAAAATTTCTAAATAATTCAAACTTTAAAAAGACATTAACTTTTCATTGCATCGCGCCAACCGGACAGAGGGATCTAGCGAGAACTATTATAGTGTCATAAACAAAGTAGATATTATTATTAACTTTTGGTCTTATTATTTATTTCAAGGCGATCATATATACTGAATTTTCTACATAAGCGGACAGGCATTGTGAGACTTCGTCTTTATCTACAGGCGGACTTTATCCACTGCTGAAAGGGGACGAGATCATTTTCGTAGACTTAATGGATCAATGCAATTAAAAAAATTCCGTCTTTTTTTTTTTTTAATTTTTGTTCTCCCGATACACCCATTTATAAATCTGGAATTAGAAGCCTGAACTCATTTGTTTCAATTGTCAATTTCAGCTAAATTTGCTAATTTCAATATTTAATTTAATCAAATTGTTTAATGCATTTTTCAGGTTAATTGTCTCGCTCTTTTCAATTTGATAGTCAACTTCAGAAAGAATCACCCTCTTCTCTGAAAATAGAGTCGGTCCTCAGTTATTTGCTGAATTTTGGAAGAATCCTCCTTTCTTTATTAGTCTTACGCGTGCTTTTCCAAAAAAAAAAATGAAATTAATTAAAAATGGAGACACTTATAAAGATGTTTCAATATGAAAGGATCCGTATTATTTAAATGAAGGCGGGTTACCATTTAATTTTTGAAAAAGGTTTGCAAGCAGATGTATTTTGTTTTAAGTACATGCTCATTCAATAAAATATTGAAGGTAATAAAGAATAATATATAATAAATAAGTTCCCCTTTTCCCCCTTACGTTCTCAAAAAATAATGACTTAGGTTTGGTTTATGCAACAAGAGACCTGGAAAAAAAAATTTTATACAGCTCCACGAAGTTTAAATCTGACCCTGTATGGAACCCAAAGGCAAACTACTCATAGTTGAATTATACCGACTATTATGCCTGATTATGATGAATTATGCCTGACAAGGCATACGCACACATGTATACCAGGATTATACCGGGAAAATTTTATATCTGAAACAAAATGGCACCCAATAAAAATTATTTGTTCATATAGCACTTGCTATTTTAAATTAATATGTATTAATTATGTATATTTTTTTAATTCGAACGCGCAGGCGTGTACCATAAACTACCTGTTATTTTACCATAATCGTAATATGCCCCGCCCTCCATATTTAGAGCCCTTAACTTTTAAGGTGAGACAACTGCTTTGTTTACCAATCCCGACCCATTCACACACACTCCTTATCAGAAGTCTGAATCTTAACAATGGATAACAGACCCTGTGATGTCCATGGATTGGCATGTTTCTCGCCCTCCGCGAAAACGTTCTTGAGTTCTTTGTTGCATATGCGTACGCAGGATGTTCGTTAATAGGCCATCACAACGGGTGGGTTACAAAGCTACAAATCCATATACTCGTATTTGTACGCAAATTCTCACCGGGATCCCCATCGACTCTCTTGCGTACTCCAATGTTTCGTTCTCAGTATACTTCACAGAGTAATTTATTTTAAAGAAAAAAGAGAGACTAATTTAATACTGAATTGACGCATCCCTGAAAATAAGAATATTTGTTAAAAACGATGGCAGAAGTCATGGATTTTTGGTTAATAGGTGTAATTAAAATTGATTTGTGCATTTCCCCAACGTCGTTTTACAATTTTGTTACATGCATGAAAATGTCATCGAACATCGAATACCATTCGATGTTCGCTGACATTTTCATTCTGCATCTGATGATGGCCGTGTCCAATGAAACAGCCGAAAGCCTGGCTAATATAATAAAAATAACTTTTCACCCGCTTCACGTTGTCATATATATCGTATTACTTTATCAAGCGGCGGTATTCTCTCTTTAACCATCTCTAGGAATTTTGTTCTTAAAATTTTTTAAAAATGTGCATCACTTTCAGAAAAATATTATTTGCTTAATGCAATTTACGGTTTGGAAAGCGGATGAAGTTCGGAAAAAAAAAAATGGCCGGTGAATACATGAGGATTCGAACCAAGGACATGATGGTCTGAGTGGGTTAAAGATCAGTATCATGTTAGAGATTTCTTGAAAAGGTGAATGAGAAATGAAATATTGGTTCAAGAGAGAGAGATTATTAATGATATAAGTAAGGATGTTAAAACTAATGACACTGAGGGAACAG
>QLNU02015003.1:119758403-119776389 GCA_006491805.2 Dysdera silvatica | reverse complement strand
CATCATGATTACATTTATGGAAGACCTTTACCTTGTCCTTTTATTGCGTACAAACAGGCAAGCAGACAGACAGACAGACAGAAAAACCAAAAGCAATAACAGGTACAATATCTATTGAAACCCTCTAAAAACTAGCTGAAATACCTGAGAGTTGGTCATCCCCGTACCAGATATCGGAAAAAATTTAAATATTCGATATACAAAATATACGTCTACATAAAATCCCTTTAAATTTAAATTTCATCTTTTCAGTGGCATTTTAATCGCTAGAAAAGTATGAAGAAGGTATTAAAAAATTCGTACCAGAAACCGATTTAACAAAAAAAAAAAAAAGCTTTTAATTTAAAAACGTTGTCGCGTGGGGTAGACTATGTTAAAAAAAAATAGGCATTAGTATCATTATTACATCAAGAAATTTGTGGCTTTTCTTTTTACGGGAAGCCATTATTGTCGGAAATGAAATTTTTTTTAACAAAGTTGGGAAATAAGCCTTACTTAAAGCCTCCTTAAATCGAAAATAAAAATGTAAAGAGACCTCAAAGATTCTTAATTCTTTGGTGACAATTTTCCATTCCCATAAGAGGAAAGTAATTTTAATGGTGTCTACTTAAATTTTGAAATTTTTTTAAAATACTTCTAGGATTTTTCTGGCTGTACTTTCTTTCGTGCTTAAAATTATTTTGTTATTTTGTTTAAAAAATTTTGATCTAAATTTCTTTCATTATTAGAAAATTAAGTATTCACTGTTGTGTATATGATGTCGGGAATGTTCAGTAGCGTTGCAATTTAGAAAAATATGAGGGGATCGCTCAGGTAGCTTTAAGGACGATGATGTGATGTGGTCTCAAAGAAAATAATGTATTTTGACAGCCAATGAGGGGGGGGGGGTTGTGTTCGAACCCCCCCCTTTCTTACGCGCCTTGAAATGATATCGGCGGAAATTACGTATAAACAAATATATATATATAGTATATAATAGTTGGGAAGTAACTGAATAATGGTCAGCGGTGAAATAATAATATATTAATATAATGATTAATGTTAAGCTTATTTCAGAAAAATTTCATATAGTACATATAAATTAACACTTCCTATTAGGTTAATATCAACATATTGTTTCAAATGCAATAATTTCGGCATGAAGTATTTTGTTGTCGATTTAACGATTGTAGCAAATACGTTTCATTCTAATTCGTTTGCATTCTTTTCACAAAACCGTACTAATAATAAACGAACTAACCTGTCAATTAACAATAATATTTTAATGATAATCTAGGTAAATAAAACTACGGGTCACTATGAAAATTGTTAAATAAAATCGCGAAATATTTTTCGAAACATTATTAAAATATAAGTGGTCTGTCGTAAACCTGGTCTTAAAAATACTTAACACATGCGGTAAACCCTTATCCACGCGCCCATACACGGTGTCAAGAAATTTGTTAGTGTTAAGCGTAGTTTATGTTATCCGGAAAGCATAAGATCGAATTATTATCATGGGCGGATTAACCACTTTTCCGCCCCTTCCTACCCGTCCGCCCCCCCCTCCAAATCAATGGTGGGAACATAAAAAATTGTTACGTTCGATATACATCAAAAATTTTTGTATTGACGATAAAAATGTTGAGAAACAAACTCATCAACTGAAGCACAAACATTAAATGATAGTAGCATATAGTGAAGTATTATCTCTTCTTGGTATATAATAAATCAAATTCAATTTTATTGAAATAAATTTTAATTTTAGCAAAAAATAAAAGCTTATTGAATACTGGTATTTCAATGGAAAGTACGAGTTCTAGCTTCCTTTTCTGTAAAAATCTGATTATATCATCGTACGGTATTGATTTTGTTATATCAAACTCGATATGCAAAATTTTGCCGCCCTAGTCTATAGCCTACTATAACCTATTGCGAAATACGGCACTCCTTATTATTACTAAACGAGTTATTATAATTATTTGTTATTACTAAACAATTGCGGATGCATCTTCCATAGTAAGCTACTCGTGGATCTCCCGAAAGAGAAAATGGCTGAAATAGAACAAATCTGGACGTGAAATTTGATTCACAATACAGTGAAACTTCTTATTAGAGGACACCCGTTGGACAGAAAAAGTTGTCCGTAAAAGAAGAGTATTTTTGTAAAGGAGATTTCTTGCCGGGGAAATTTTGCCTGTCCGGGAAAACGTGGTGAACGTATCTGAAGGATATTCGTAAAGAGAAGTTTTACTGCGCAAACATCTTAACTTTAAATTTCGATAATATCAACGATTGGCTGTTTGAAAGAGTCCTAGTAAATACTAACCCATTAAATTAGTGCCTTTGATCAGTAAAGCCTTAAATACCGAAAACTTCTCTTAACAGACCCCCTTTGATAAGGCCACCCCCAATTTTGTGATCAGAAAACGATTAAGCGACAAGAAATCCCTCCAAAATATCAACTCTTTTTTACGGAAATTTTTTCTACCCGGTGGGTGTCCGCTAATGAAGGGTATTACTGTAACTTGCAATATACGGTACTATCTCAAAAACCGAGTTCTAATTAACAACCACTTCCGTATAACGACCGGGATTTCGCGTCCCCACAAATTTTGCACAGAATGGTGCGAATTATCATTAACGTCCTTTGTCTGCTTTGCGCCATTTTTCTACGTACGCTGACAAACATTAACTAAAGAGTTTAATGAAACTCGCTTCTGAAAAATTCCAAACATAAAATTAAAAAAAAAAAGTCAGGGGCGTTGCTCAAGCTTCCAATTCTGTTATTGGCCTTGACAATATTTAACATCTCTAAGAATTTAATCGCCCTGTTTTTTTCGAAATTCCTTACATTTGCCAGCTTTTGTTTATTAAGAAAACGCTTTTGAGATTACTATCTATAGTTAAAACATTTTAGTTAGTTGAAAGAATTATCATAAAATTAAACAAAGATTCGTTACCCTACACAAATAAACGCGATCAACATAAATATATATAATATCAGATATATATAGGACATTATATCAAAACTTACCCATATGCTCCACGGCCAATATATTCCGTAATCCTGAAATATTCTAGAACACTCGACAGCAAAACATCAAACTTTCCCGACATGTTTGATGTCCGAAAAATCGTCACTTCCACGCTTGCGAAATTTAAAAATGAACTAACGCGCACACTTCGGTGTTTAACAATAACATTTAAGTTATATAGGTATATATATAATAGACATGGCCAATAAGACTCAACAATGGTCACGTGACAAAGAAGAAGAAACAATAATAGCCAGTGGGGGAAGAGAAGACACCAAGCCCAGATTTAATGTAGGTGGCATCCCCGGGCATAGACCGGGTTACCGCCGATTAAGTTTTCAGGACCAAAATCGTGGAAGCAATTGGCACCTGAACTAAAATAAACTGATTCTTAAACTAAATTTAATTCACTGGTCCGAAAATTTCTAAATAATTCAAACTTTAAAAAGACATTAACTTTTCATTGCATCGCGCCAACCGGACAGAGGGATCTAGCGAGAACTATTATAGTGTCATAAACAAAGTAGATATTATTATTAACTTTTGGTCTTATTATTTATTTCAAGGCGATCATATATACTGAATTTTCTACATAAGCGGACAGGCATTGTGAGACTTCGTCTTTATCTACAGGCGGACTTTATCCACTGCTGAAAGGGGACGAGATCATTTTCGTAGACTTAATGGATCAATGCAATTAAAAAAATTCCGTCTTTTTTTTTTTTTAATTTTTGTTCTCCCGATACACCCATTTATAAATCTGGAATTAGAAGCCTGAACTCATTTGTTTCAATTGTCAATTTCAGCTAAATTTGCTAATTTCAATATTTAATTTAATCAAATTGTTTAATGCATTTTTCAGGTTAATTGTCTCGCTCTTTTCAATTTGATAGTCAACTTCAGAAAGAATCACCCTCTTCTCTGAAAATAGAGTCGGTCCTCAGTTATTTGCTGAATTTTGGAAGAATCCTCCTTTCTTTATTAGTCTTACGCGTGCTTTTCCAAAAAAAAAAATGAAATTAATTAAAAATGGAGACACTTATAAAGATGTTTCAATATGAAAGGATCCGTATTATTTAAATGAAGGCGGGTTACCATTTAATTTTTGAAAAAGGTTTGCAAGCAGATGTATTTTGTTTTAAGTACATGCTCATTCAATAAAATATTGAAGGTAATAAAGAATAATATATAATAAATAAGTTCCCCTTTTCCCCCTTACGTTCTCAAAAAATAATGACTTAGGTTTGGTTTATGCAACAAGAGACCTGGAAAAAAAAATTTTATACAGCTCCACGAAGTTTAAATCTGACCCTGTATGGAACCCAAAGGCAAACTACTCATAGTTGAATTATACCGACTATTATGCCTGATTATGATGAATTATGCCTGACAAGGCATACGCACACATGTATACCAGGATTATACCGGGAAAATTTTATATCTGAAACAAAATGGCACCCAATAAAAATTATTTGTTCATATAGCACTTGCTATTTTAAATTAATATGTATTAATTATGTATATTTTTTTAATTCGAACGCGCAGGCGTGTACCATAAACTACCTGTTATTTTACCATAATCGTAATATGCCCCGCCCTCCATATTTAGAGCCCTTAACTTTTAAGGTGAGACAACTGCTTTGTTTACCAATCCCGACCCATTCACACACACTCCTTATCAGAAGTCTGAATCTTAACAATGGATAACAGACCCTGTGATGTCCATGGATTGGCATGTTTCTCGCCCTCCGCGAAAACGTTCTTGAGTTCTTTGTTGCATATGCGTACGCAGGATGTTCGTTAATAGGCCATCACAACGGGTGGGTTACAAAGCTACAAATCCATATACTCGTATTTGTACGCAAATTCTCACCGGGATCCCCATCGACTCTCTTGCGTACTCCAATGTTTCGTTCTCAGTATACTTCACAGAGTAATTTATTTTAAAGAAAAAGAGAGACTAATTTAATACTGAGTTGACGCATCCCTGAAAATAAGAATATTTGTAAAAAACGATGGCAGAAGTAATGCATTTTTGGTTAATAGGTGTAATTAAAATTGATTTGTGCATTTCCCCAACGTCATTTTACAATTTTGTTACATGCATGAAAATGTCATCGAACAGCGAATACCATTCGCTGTTCGATGATGACATTTTCATTCTGCATCTGATGATGGCTGTCCAATGGAACAGCCGAAAGCCAGGCTAATGTAATAAAATAACTTTTTACCCGCTTTACGTTGTCATATATATCGTATTACTTCATCGAGCGGTGATATTCTCTCTTTAACTATCTCTAGGAATTTTGTTCTTAAAATTTTTTAAAAATATGCATCACTTTCAGAAAAATATTATTTGCTTAATGCAATTTACGATTTGGAAAGCGGATGAAGTTCGGAAAAAAAAAATGGCCGGTGAATACATGAGGATTCGAACCAAGGACATGATGGTCTGAGTGGGTTAAAGATCAGTATCATGCTAGAGATTTCTTGAAAAGGTGAATGAGAAATGAAATATTGGTTCAAGAGAGATTATTAATGATATAAGAAAGGATGTTAAAACTAATGACACTGAGGGAACAGGACTCTTAGATTTGTCTACTCTTAAGTATGGTCCATATCGGCCTCGAGTCAATTATCCAAAGAATAAGTTTGGAGATAGTGGTCGTTTCCAGCTAAATATTACCATGCATGCAACTGGCTCGAAATATAAAATAAATAAAGACACAATCTGTGCTATATACGCATTAAATTCTTAATAGGAAACATACATGAGCAACATGAAAAGTTTGTAAAAAGTGGATTTTGCAAATGGAAAAAATTAATCGAGGCGCTTAGAAAACACGAACAGCCATTGCTTCATATTTGCTGTACTGAGAGGTTTATATCTTATTAGCAATGTTCGGAATCGAAAAATGTGCAAGAAAAATTTGTAAAATTATGTGAAGATGAAATAATGCCAAATAGAGAACATTTGATGAAATTGATTGGCGTCATTTTGTGCATCGGGAACATGGTGGGGCAATCGGCTTCACATACACCCATGCTTGGAAATAAAATTATATAGGCTTCTACAACTAATTCTCATATGTAAACGATCATACTCTCCCCACCCAAAGAAAAATGTCATAGTTCCGCCTATGGGCTTGTGATCGTTCTTTCTTTCTAAACGTTTAATCAATTAATACAAATATTAATTTCTGACATACGCTAATATATTAATCAAGGAATTACAACTCTACTACGAAAAAGAAAAATTATGTGTTCACTCTTATAGTTCAGCAAAAAAGTACTTAAAAATTATTCAAATTAGGGATGTTTGGAAGTAGTAGGTGTATCGACATTCCGGTATACTGGTTTAGATGAATATCGATACTTTTTTAGGAATAAAGGTAATCGATACGTTTTTTAGAAATGTCGATTATAAAACCGATCAGTTTTTATGTGCGCCATGCCCCCCCACAAAAAATGTCGTAGTTACGCCTATGGCCCCGATTCTTCTTCTGCATTTTAATAGCGAAATATTTCGTTCATATGGCGCAACTACGTAGTCCGATATACATGCAGCACGTGGCTAATGGTGGGATGCCAATTGGAAGACGAACAGGCAGACACAATGTCTCCCCCACACATTCGGGAATCTATTTCATTGTTTTTACACTTACAATAAGTTACTATGAGTTGAGAACGAAAAAGAATGCCACAAATCAACACTATATTTTTATACGTTACATACATATGTCCATACGACTGGTTGATACAAACATTTCCGCAAGGTGGCGTTGCGCAGCATGAAAATGGTAGAATTGTTCTGTAGAACTTAACAAATATTATTAATTGTATTATTATTAAAGTATGAGTATTATTTCCTAAAACTTTGCTCTAGCGCCGCTAGGCCTACAAAAGAAATGCCGTATCGCTGCCAGGCTGCGCCAGGCGTCGACTACACCCTGAGCAAGAGAAGTTCCGAATTATACTACGCATTTGTTCATTGTCATCTTATGTACTGTAATTATGTTTGAGAAACTATGAGGAAAACAAATCGAAAATTAATAGAAAAATTCAGAGCAAATTCCCTGCAATACTGTATGGTAACTACGAGTGGTTGGATTGATTGATTGATTGTTTGTTTTTATGGCGCAAGAGCATCTGCTATACTGCGCCAACTACGAGTGGGATTGGAGAGTCATATTGGAAGAAACTAGTATTATTCCAGTAAGCAAATTAAACGCATATTGCATACCGAAAAAAATGTACAAAAGGATCCAAAATAAAAGATTCGATGAAATAATAAATATAATACAGTGAAACCTGTCTAAGGCGGAAACTCACGGGACCGGAAAAAATTCCGTAGTATGCAGGTTTCCGCCTTATGGAGGTTACATGCAAAACAAATACATAGTTAAATTCAGTGGTAAGAGATGACTGGATATGCTAATTGTTTTTATTTGTCTTATCTTGCGAACTTTAAGACTATATTTTCCTTTTGATAAAAATATTTATTTTATCACTGCATTTTATTTTTATTAATTTTAATTTTTGCACTATTTTGTGGTTTTAGTAATTACGATCAATATGGTGCAAAAATTCGTACCTGTAAAATGCCTTTTGTTCGTCATCCCCCACTTTGCTATTTGCATTGTATTACAACCCTCTTTCCTTTTTCTGCTAAGAAAATTTTCTTCCTACTAACGATTTTCCGCTTTATGCAGGTTTTTCTCTTTGACGGGACTAAATAGTACTTTCCGATACCGCGTTAGACAGTTTCCGTGTTAGCTAATGTTAACTACCATTGACTTTTGAAGGGACCGTAAAAAAATTCCGTGTTGAGCAAGTTTCCGCCTTGTACAGGTTCCGCCTGTACTGTTTTCACTGTATATATATATATATACACAATACTTGAATAAAGGGCTAACGTTGAGAGCAGGCGAAATATTACATGTACCTAAAATAAGAATAGAAAAAAGCAGAAATAACGTAAAATATAGAGGACCTAAATTGTGGAATGTCTTAAACGAGGAAACAAGAGAAATAAAGAGTTATAAAGAATTTAAAAATAATTTAAAAAGGGAACTGATTGAGGAAAAGTTGTAGGAGAGATAACAAAGTTTGTAAACAAGCTAATTTAAAATTATATTGATGAATTACTCTAGCGTTTACAGAAGATCATTCACACATTATGGAAACGAATTTAAATAACCATTGCAATATGCAAATTAATATTCAGGTAGGTGACGCCCTGTCACATGTTTTCTGCCTATGTAAGTTGTGGTATTTAATGCGGTATTTTAGTTTAACAGCAGAAATGCCTCCAAAAATAAATTATTAGTTAGAAAGTTACGTGACCGCTCTTTCCGAAGGGAAATACTTCTATTCTGAAATTGTGAAAAGATGCAAGAGCAAAAAAATATACTATTTCCAAAAAGGGTGTTTATAATATTCTTCATCAACGTGACAAAGAACGCATGACGACATTAATAGGCCCATGAAACTGTTCCAAGATTATATCCCAAGAAAATCCGAAATAACCATCTTATTCGAAGAATGAAAGCTGTCGTTACCATTGAAAATCCTCCAAAGCAAAAGGTTACAAACTTGAGGTTACAAATATCTCCTGCAATTGTAAATAAAATCATTACCCATGATTTGAACCTTAAAGCTGTACACAAACCGGAGGTTCACAAGCTTCTGCCTCGCCATATTCAGGAGAAAAAAACCTAACTGCAGAAAATTGTACAAGAAATTTTTTTCTGGAGAAAAATGGAAGAAAGTTGTGACCTCAGATGAGGCCTGGTTTTATTCAAGCGATTGTGGTAAAAAAAAAGCGATTTGCTACCGCCATCGTGATGGTATCGACCAGCAAAAGTACTTTTGCGAATGTAAAGAAAATTTCCCTAATGGTTACTGGATTTAGTTATAATGGTAAACTAAAATTACGTAAAATGGGGATCTAAGATTAAAATCAATTCCCAATATTATCAAAGAGATAGTTTGGAGCCGATTTTTCGGAAGATATTCTTAGTCTCTATGGAAATAACACCCAAAACGTTGTCTTTCATCAAGACAAAGCTTCTAGCCATACTTCGAAATCGACCAAGAATTTCATGGTGAAATTGTAAAATGAAACTGCATAATAATTCTATCTTGTTAAGGTATTATTACCCTCCGCAGGGATAACACAATTGCCAAATATGGTCAACACAAGAAAGCCTCCGGGGCGAGAATTTTGTGAGTTTTCGTGGGGGAATTTATTATACTATAATTTTTGCCACCCACGTATTAATTACAGCTCAAACTAGAGCTTATGTAATTTTGGAGAAAAAGAGACGCTTTCCCCATCCTGGATTCGAACCAGGGTCCCTCCGTTTAGCCCGGAGTGTCTTGGACCGCTAGACGAATGAGGACAGGAAACAACGCTCTCTTTCTCCGTATGTAAAGGTGTTAAGGTATTATTACCCTCCGCAGGGATAACACAATTGCCAAATATGGTCAACACAAGAAAGCCTGGGCGAATCTTGCGGGAGTTTCTCGTGGGGAATTCCTTATTATACTACCTGCCACCCACTTTTCCAAAATTACAGCTCTAGTTTGAACTCTTTAATAAATACGTGGGCAACTATAGTATAACCCCATTCCTTTTAGCCATATCCCTGTCAAGTGACCTGATGCAGCGCCGATGTATTTTTATGCGTTCATTTTTTTTTTTTTTTTAAATGCACTTGGGAGAAGATTGTTATGAACGTTATATTGTTTATGGAAAATAGCATAAGAGGAATGGGAGATACTTGATGTAACTGTACTTCAAAACAGCTTGTTATCATGGAAATACCGTTGCAGGGCAATATTCAAGAACCATGGCCTTCAAATAGAACATTCCAGGAAAAACAAATTTGGATTATTGATATAAAAATAATAATTTAAATTCATTTCCATAATATATGAATGACCGTCTGTATTTCGTTTCAGCAGAGTCTTGAGCGGGTTATGATGAATCATTACTCGGAATCCACACGTATGATGTAATACTTTCAATTGGTGTTACTGTTTGGATCAAATATGTACTTCACATGTGTAAATAAACTTACTACAATAAAAATATTTATGATTATTAATACAGGGTAAACAAATTTTATGGAAGTTCTGTTCCATTGGACTTTTTAATGTTTCTATAATAAATTTTGCATACTCTTTCTCAATATCGCTTCAGAATTCGTCTAGCTTTAACGGTTGTGGAGATAAAGTACAACAAAATCTATCCTAACGACCACCCCTATTCAACGACCACCTCTCTTAATGATCACATTTTCTGGAAACGGATTTACTCACCCCCATGGACCCAATGCTAAAGTTACCTCCATTCAGAGACCACCTCTCGGAGCGACCGCTTTTCACAGAAACGGTTGTGTTCGTCTTAGGGAGATTTTACTGTATTCACACTAATATTAACAAAACTACGACACTTTCTAGTTAATTAAATACATTTACATAACTGTGAGCAACGAAGGAGCAATTGAACTTTAATTTCACCGTCTGCTTGAAAAAGCTTTCAGTTTTTAAGAGCAATTAAGAAAAGGTTGAAAATAAATAAAGGTTGCTTAAGAACTCAAGAAGAAAATTGTCGAAACTCTTGAACATAAGCATTCGAAAGTGCTTTGTCACTAGAGAGGTTTACGTCGTAAACGCTAATGTGAAGTACTTTTTTAAGTGCATTTTTTTATTTAATATTTTGAAGTACTATATCTAAATGCCAATGAACTTGTTAAAAAGGACAAGGAGGTCAAAAGACACAATTACGATAAAAGTGTTATCTTTAAAGATCCTTGAAACGGTTTAGTATTTTGGAAACTATCACAATCGGATACAGATTGGAGGCCCGATTTCAAAAATTCGTCCACATTTTTACGGTATTCAGTAGTCTTGAAACGATGCGTCTGGTCTTGAAAATACTACCTTTCGGGCTCATAGGTAGTTTAGAAAATAGAAAATCAGCCCCCACCCCCCAATCAATTCTGCTTAATAACAAATCGCGTTTTTTATAGATAAACATTTTTGCGCCGGGCTCCAGCCCTGAATAACGGAGCGGGTAACAAAAAATAACGTGATTGATAAAAGCGAAGACAGATTTACAAGTCAAACACTTTGTTTTACAGTGAGGAGAAACAAAGTACACTGATAAAATACGATGTCAAATACAATGGCGCAAGTAATAAAGGGAGTCTACAGTAAAAAGTTTAGTGATGATGATGGTGATGAGCAGAGCCGACGAGAGGGAGGGGTAGCAGGGGCTGCAGCCCAGGGCTCCAGGATGAAGTTTAGGGTTCCGGGTTGGCAAAGACCTATGCTGTGCACTGTATGCTGTGGGGACTCAGCCCAGGGACGGTGTTATGGGGGGAGGGGAGTCCAGTCGAAATGAGCCGAGGACCCGCGTTGGCTCTCGACGCCCCTGGTAGGGAGTAATCATTAGGTTAGTCGAAAAGTTCATAAGAGGGGATATGGTCATAGCTCTATAATTCCATATATTTATATGGATAATTCCAAAATTTCATCAGTGCTGTAGTCGTAAAAAAAAGAAAGAGGGTATACGCCATAATTTAAAGGGGTGGGATGAAAAATCGGTTCACATTTTATCAGAGCCGACGTTAGTCTCTAGCTTTGTTCACTAGCGTAATTATTCAGTGCCCTGGATAGCCGCCCATAGGGGCGGCTTAAGGGATGCCCGGGGCCCCGTTTGGATGAGGGAGCCAAACTGAAGTCAAGTTAAAATTTTTTTAATGGACCCAACAGTAGAAAATCTCTCTAAAAAGAGATACGTTTAAAGTTTAGAGACATTTTTAGAGAAATTCTTTCAGATATTTTAACCACTTTTGTATGTTATATGATTCACTGTGCATCTGTAAAAATCTCCCTGTTTTCACTAGCGGCTAGTGCAACCTGGACGATAGTTCAGGGCGCCGAACAATTGGGCACTGTATAGGGGTTGCAAACTGACGATTATTGTACAGGGGCGCCAAATTGACTTTTTGCCTACGGCTACCAAAGCGATAGCTTCGTTTTGCAAAATATACAAAATTTCAAGGTATCATTATTAGATTGGAATAAAAAATAGGTGCATAATAAATACAAATTAATATACAACTCATAGGCGTAATCTGGCGGGGCAAAAGGGTAGGGCCATAGCTAGGGAGCGTGGTGGAGGATTCACGCCAGGGGAGTAGATGAGGATGGGCGTGAAATTGTCTGAAATAACTCTCAGGGAAAATATATTCGTGACTAGGGAGGCGCAAACTTGGCAGTTTTCCCAGGGGCGCAAAATCATCCAACTACGCTCCTGGTAAGAGTGGGGGGCAGTTGTCCCTCAGTTTTTTAGAAAAAATGCAAAATCGTACTTTTTACCATACAATTTTTATCCCCCCCCCCTCTAAGTTCACGCTATATTTAACGTCCAAGATACGCCTATGCAACGAACTCTCAGTTACTCGAAGGACTGATCAAAATGTTCGAATTATTCGAAGTTCAGATTATCGAAAAAAATCCCATTAATTTTATATCATAAGAAAGGAAATGGAACTTTGAAGAAACTGATTTAAGCAGAAATTCGTGTTCATAGGGTTCGCGTTATTCGGGTGTACTATTTTTATTCAAAGCAAAGTATACAGACTACATCGCGGGATATTCAAATTTAAAAATCTTCTCTATATTAATATTATCACTATGAGATAAAATAATTACAGAAAATATTAAAAGAAAGATATTTAAACACATATAAAGTAGGACGTAATTTTGTTTTATTTTACCATATTCTAAGGCCTACCTCTATCGTTTTCATTGAAATATTTTCCAAACTGCTTGACAAGAGAACTCGGTCTTTGTGTCACTTTTGTAAGACAAACGCTTGCTCTATTGTCAACCGACCAAGAATTTGCAGTTTTTTCCAGTTGAAAGTGTTCTATAAGTAGGCCATTTGTATTAATAAACATTTGAGTGGGGACGTTTGAAACTGATGATCTCAAATCTGTTACAATGTGTTTCATTAAACTAAATCCGCGCTCGCCCTCGGCCGTGAAACACGGCATTATTTCAATTGTTCTTAAAAGAGGCTTGAATTTTCCTGGAACAACAACTTGAGAGTTTTCATTGAAGTCCCTCAAACCTTGAATAGTCGACATTTGATCTTTATCGGCGCAGTATAGCCCAGATGCTCTTGCGCCATAAAAAAGCCAAACAATCAATCAATCAATTGATCTTTATCAAAACGTCGACACAAATGATCTACTGGATTGACGGCAAATCGCAAAGCGGATGAGGGGCTTCAGAGTACATGTGAACCTAGACTTGCTTCATTTCATCCTGAAAGTCATGCTATTGCAAAATATTAAGGTGTATTTTCTAGGAAAAAGTAAAGCGTATACGTAGTTTTTAAGAAAAAACAGAGGGTATACGGATTTGTTGGAAAAAACAAAGGGTATACGGATTTGTTGGAAAAAAACAGAGGGTATACGGATTTGTTGGAAAAAAACAGAGGGTATACGGATTTGTTGGAAAAAAACAGAGGGTATCCATTATAGCCTGGATTATGACCCCATCAATCCTTGGCGTGCGTAGAAAGTTCGTAAGGGGGGAGGTTACAGAGCTGCAACTCGCATGTTCCTATGTTAAATATACAAAATTTCATTGCAATGGGGGTTACAACCCCCATCAACATCCCTTGCGTACGCCAGCCATCAACATCCTCATGCGTACGCCAGCCATCAATCTCCCTTGTGTACACCAATGAAAGGATGGTTTACTTGGAACTGCCCACAGCCTACAAAAATACCTATAACCCTTCAGGACCTTGGATAGGGCCGCTATAAAAGAATATTCCATCATTAAATTCAAGCTTGACTGAGCGATTGTATCATAATGGTAATAATAATAATAAACGAATTTTTTTTTTTTTTTTTCAACTATCAGAAGATACTGGATTGGAATTTCAAAGACATTCCAACGTTTAAAATGAATTGTTCTTTTTTTTTTAAAAAAAATACATTTAACGATTTTTTTTTTTTTTTTTAAGAAACGGAGAAAGAGTCTCGTATTACAGAAAGAGACGAAGGATAAGAGCAAGAAAGAGATTGCTCATGGAGATATTTATTTTTTTAGATGAACAATAAAAAAATTAAATTGCATTAAGCACTATACTCGTCCAGGGAAATGGCGCCGCCCCTTATAGAGAAACTTATCCACAAACATGTTGCACGAGAAAGAAGAAAACGCATTGTAAATATTAATACTACTTGAAACAATTACTGCATAAATTACGACATATTTACTGCTTAAATTAATTATTAGATGTTTACTTCATCAATTACTAGGTGTTTACTGCAACAATTACTAGACGTATACTTCATCAACTACTACATGTATACTTCATCAATTATTACCTATATACAACGTCACACTTATTATATATTTATTAACACAATTTCTATAACACATACTACATATTTACTTCATCAATTATTAAATGTCTGTATTTCGTTCGCGGAAAGTTGACCGATGGTACCTTTAGAATTCACGGGAGCGGACGTCACAAACGGGCTAGGTCATTACAAAAGATTGGAGAACGTCATTTCAGAAATGATTCTTACCGAACGTTTGTCTGCGCCAAAAATCAGTTCGGAAATGACGTCCTCCCCTCTGCTGTAATGAACTAGCCCGTTTGTGACGTCAGCTCCCGGGAATTCTAACGGTACCATCGGTCAATTTTTTGCGAACGAACTATAGGCTACTTCATCAATTACTACAGGTTTATAACTTTGAATTTGATTATACGAATGCCGTACATTGGCGCAAAGGTGACATTAATCCACTGTACAGAAAACCCAGATTTGCCACCTGCTGGTTCCAAACGCTTGTTATTTCTCTACCGATTCGTACTTCTGGGGTTGACTATCTACTTATAAAAGAGGTTTGGATCCACCAGAAAACTGTGGATTCTGACGTAACATAATTTTACGACGTTAAGCCACAAGAAAATAAACATTGTACGAGTATACAGATGAACATAAAAAAAATCAGTGAACACGAACTCGGTGAACAAATTCACTCACGAATTCAGTGATTCATATCACGCATGATGATTGCTGAATTCTGATGGTTGCAGACCGTAGCCTTGAAACAATACAAAGTGATTTTGTGTGTGTGTGCGTGTTCAGTAAATAAAAAAAATTGAACATGTTGTTCTAAAAAATATTAAATAGCTGCCGAATAATAAGCATTGGTTTATTGGAAAATGATTATTTTGCAAGAACAAAAATACGATGAATTATTTTTTAAAATTTTTTTAAAGCTTTTCAAATCAAACTTACTAGTTGTTAGTTTACAAAAGAATTCTACGGAAGAATTCTACAGAAGAG
This sequence comes from Dysdera silvatica, assembly GCA_006491805.2. Taxonomy (NCBI): domain Eukaryota; kingdom Metazoa; phylum Arthropoda; class Arachnida; order Araneae; family Dysderidae; genus Dysdera; species Dysdera silvatica. The sequence continues at coordinate 119,760,974 of QLNU02015003.1, read as the reverse complement.
TTCTAAAAAGCAGAATGCCCGTTGTTACCGAGGCCCAATGGCATGTCCAAGGTAATGAAAGAAGATTATTTGGTTACATTCCTAATATTAGTTTTAAATTTACACCTTTCTCAGTTCTAACTTATATGTAATCACCGATGCTATAGGACTTTATCAATGGGTGCCTCTAATACTAGTATATAATTTAAATTTAGAGAAATGTATCATATATAAAGTTGATTTAATAATTTATAATTGAAATTTTGTGATTTTGATGGTTAATGAAACATGAAAGAGACATAGAATACCAATACGGCAGCCAGGAAAATCTGAAACAAGAAAACGAAACAAATTCGTCAAAGGTCGATATTTAAATTTAGTGATTTTTAATTAACATTAATTCGCAACTCTCTCTCATCCACAACTCTCTAATCCGCAACTCTCTAATTCTCAAGTAACTCGGTAGATTTGTAACGTTAACAATAGTCATCATCATTGCATTTACGGAAGACCTTTACCTTGTCCTTTTTATTACGTGCGTACAGAGAGACAGACAGACAGAAAGCCCAAAAGCAATAGCGGGTTCAATATCTATTGAAACCCGCTAAAAACTAGCTGAAATACCTGAGAGTTGGTCATCCCCGTACCAGATATCGGAAAAAATTTAAATATTCGATATACAAAATATACGTCTACATAAAATCCCTTTAAATTTAAATTTCATCTTTTCAGTGGCATTTTAATCGCTAGAAAAGTATGAAGAAGGTATTAAAAAATTCGTACCAGAAACCGATTTAACAAAAAAAAAAAAAAGCTTTTAATTTAAAAACGTTGTCGCGTGGGGTAGACTATGTTAAAAAAAAATAGGCATTAGTATCATTATTACATCAAGAAATTTGTGGCTTTTCTTTTTACGGGAAGCCATTATTGTCGGAAATGAAATTTTTTTTAACAAAGTTGGGAAATAAGCCTTACTTAAAGCCTCCTTAAATCGAAAATAAAAATGTAAAGAGACCTCAAAGATTCTTAATTCTTTGGTGACAATTTTCCATTCCCATAAGAGGAAAGTAATTTTAATGGTGTCTACTTAAATTTTGAAATTTTTTTAAAATACTTCTAGGATTTTTCTGGCTGTACTTTCTTTCGTGCTTAAAATTATTTTGTTATTTTGTTTAAAAAATTTTGATCTAAATTTCTTTCATTATTAGAAAATTAAGTATTCACTGTTGTGTATATGATGTCGGGAATGTTCAGTAGCGTTGCAATTTAGAAAAATATGAGGGGATCGCTCAGGTAGCTTTAAGGACGATGATGTGATGTGGTCTCAAAGAAAATAATGTATTTTGACAGCCAATGAGGGGGGGGGGGTTGTGTTCGAACCCCCCCCTTTCTTACGCGCCTTGAAATGATATCGGCGGAAATTACGTGAAATATATATATAATAGTATATATAATAGTTGGATAACTGAATAATGGTCAGCGGTGAAATAATAATATATTAATATAATGATTAATGTTAAGCTTATTTCAGAAAAATTTCATATAGTACATATAAATTAACACTTCCCATTAGGTTAATATCAACATATTGTTTCAAACGCAATAATTTCGGCATGAAGTATTTTGTTGTCGATTTAACGATTGTAGCAAATACGTTTCATTCTAATTCGTTTGCATTCTTTTCACAAAATCTTACTAATAATAAACGAACTAACCTGTCAATTAACAATAATATTTTAATGATAATCTAGGTAAATAAAGCTACGGGTCACTATGAAAATTGTTAAATAAAATCGCGAAATATTTTTCGAAACATTATTAAAATATAAGTGGTCTGTCGTAAACCTGGTCTTAAAAATACTTAACACATGCGGTAAACCCTTATCCACGCGCCCATACACGGTGTCAAGAAATTTGTTAGTGTTAAGCGTAGTTTATGTTATCCGGAAAGCATAAGATCGAATTATTATCATGGGCGGATTAACCACTTTTCCGCCCCTTCCTACCCGTCCGCCCCCCCCTCCAAATCAATGGTGGGAACATAAAAAATTGTTACGTTCGATATACATCAAAAATTTTTGTATTGACGATAAAAATGTTGAGAAACAAACTCATCAACTGAAGCACAAACATTAAATGATAGTAGCATATAGTGAAGTATTATTCCTTTTTGATATATAATAAATCAAATTCAATTTTATTGAAATAAATTTTAATTTTAGCAAAAAATAAAAGCATATCGAATACTGGTATTTAAATGGAAAGTACGAGTTCTAGCTTCCTTTTCTGTAAAAATCTGATTATATCATCGTACGGTATTGATTTTGTTATATCAGACTCGATACACAAAATTTTGCCGCCCTAGTCTATAGCCTAATATAACCTATTGCGAAATACGGCACTCCTTATTATTACTAAACGAGTTATTATAATTATTTGTTATTACTAAACAATTGCGGATGCATCTTCCATAGTAAGCTACTCGTGGATCTCCCGAAAGAGAAAATGGCTGAAATAGAACAAATCTGGACGTGAAATTTGATTCACAATACAGTGAAACTTCTTATTAGAGGACACCCGTTGGACAGAAAA
>QLNU02015003.1:119705360-119751683 GCA_006491805.2 Dysdera silvatica | reverse complement strand
ACATAAAAAATTATTTCTGCTGTTTATCGAATTCGCGGAATTTAACACATTCAAGCCCTCTGAGTTAATCATTGATGTATTGATAATAAAATTGTGAAAGCCAAAGATAACCAAATAGCTATAGTTCGTTCGCGCTGAATTGACGTCCGATCCCGTTACCAGACGGATTGTTCCAAGCGAGAGCCAGGGAACTGGTTTTTCGCTGGAAAAAGACGCCCTTCCCTAAACTGCAATGGAACAACCCGTCTGGTAACGGGATCAGGCGTCAGGTCTGCGCGAACGGACTATAAGTATATATATATAACTTATTCATATCGGTATCCTAGTTCTGCAACCATATTAACCCGGTGATAAAGGCGGCCCTGCATATATGTTAAAGAAAACATATGCATTTTAAGTGGATAAAAAAAGGGTTATAAAACACTTGAAATTTTAATAAGGTCGTTATGGTATGCGATACTTTCAAATCATGAATATGTTTGCGATCAACTAACAATCCTTTCACGATTGGCCTGTTCGCCGTACTCGGTTTGTTGCATTTTAATAAACGTAATCGATATGCTGTGCTTGTGTACGCCTGTTAACAACATTTGTAGATTGATACAGTGGAACCTGGTAAATTGACCACTTGAATCAAGTAACCGCTTACTGTGGTGACCAAAGCAGTACAGTCTTAAAGGTGATTTTACTGCATATGCATGTAACCCCAAAGAGTAAACAAGTAGGTCCACGCCCTTAGGGGATGGGCTGACGGAGCCCGGTCTCATGGTTTCGACTTAAACAAGGATCCCAAATTACGAAAGTTCTATTAAATTTTATTTCATTCTGCATAAAATGACCACCGACCACCTTTGGGACTAAACTGCAATGGTCATCATAGATAAGTGGTCACTATATACGCCAGTCTTTGGTAGAGCCAGACATGACTAAGTCGCTACCAGTTTTCTCTCTCATAGAAAGTTATCACTTCATTCAGTTGGTCACTTTCCCGAGGTTGTCACTTTCCCGGTTCCAATGTATTTTGAATGATGTCTTGCAAACCAGGCTATGCACAGTGAGGGAGGGGTTGGGTGCTTCTAGTTAACCATCTCCCATTATTTAAATGATATTATTGGCTGTAAAATAAACTTCTTTGCAAAATCCCTTCACCTTTTTTTTTATACTGAATCTATAAATAATAGCCACCTCCGAAGTACAGTCACCTTTGCAGAGTCCCGCGGGTGACCGTTATTCGGAGGTTTTACTGTATATACAAAATTGTACCATAATGCAGGGTTTATAATTCACATCCTCCTCCCGTACTTACTTTATGGCTTTACCATCTATAGGTAGAGTGAGAAAACAATACGAAACAAATACAACAGTATATACATTCGCCAAAATACAGTCTCACGTTATTCGCCTATGTTCATACTCGCATTTATTCGCAAGTGGTTTGGGACAAGGTCAACAAGGGTAAACATTTCAAAAGCTATCGATTGGTTACCAAAAGAATCGTGAATGCCCAGACGATACACCTTCCAATGAGTTTTTGGTATTGCCACGTGTGAGTCGTTTCGTTCCCTTTAGCACGCTTTCCAGAAGACCATCACGCGTGTTTGGACAGCAGAGCTATTTAGTAAGTAATATCAGAGTTCGCCCACAGATTATATGTGGCTGATGCCTGGTAACGTGCGGACAAGAAACTGCAAGAATGGGCGGAGTTCGGGCGACAGCCAAATGTGATGTGGTCATTAGTAAGGTTCGATGTGTGCAAGCACAATACCGAAGTGCCGAGGAAACACGCACGTTCTGGTGGAAGTCGTGTGCCATGGTTCAATGCCTTTGTGTAGTATGCATATGCTGTATTTACGTACCACATGTACCGGTTCCGTTGATCACATTACCTGCAGCTGAATGGTTATTCAATTGATTGTGCAGGTACGTGTGTGTACGGAAGTGGATTTGTATATAATGAACGAAAAATAATACTTTTTCAATTGCGGCAGCATTTAGGCCTTCATCAGGGGCCGCCGAAAATCTCCATCGTAAAAGCCCCATATTTTCTGATGGTATTCCGAGTTTTAACATGAGGCAGAAAAAGATTGGACCCTGAAAATTAAACAAGCATGTGAAAGAAAATTGCCTAAGGTCGATATTTAAATTTAGCGGGTTTCAATTAATGTTAATCCTCAACTCTCGAATCTCCCCAACTCTTGAATGCCCCCAAAACTCTGGTATCCCCAACTCTCGAATCTCCAAGTAACCCGGCAAGTTTTCAGTGTTAACAATAGCCATCATTATTGCATTTACGGAAGACCTTTACCTTACCCTTTTTATTGCGGACGGACAGACAGAAAACCCAAAAGAAAGGGTTCAATATCTATTGAAACTCACTAAAACAAACCATGTAGCAGAAAATTTTAACTCGACAATATTCGATCTCTCGCTATATATATATGTGTGTACAGTGAATTCGCGATAAGTCAAAGTCCGATAAGTCGAATATTCGTGTATGTCGAAGTTTTTACGCAGTTCCGGTCCCGTCTATTAAAATTCAACGTAAATTTTTTCCTTTAGTCGAAGTGGACATCCTTTAAATCAAAGTTAGCTTTAGCGGCGTTGTCATCCGCCTTAAGAGTTTTTACCCAATGAGAATCTTTCCAGCTTCTTGCTTGCATTTCCAAACCCCATTTTTTAGATAATGGAGTGTTTGTGGTCGTTTGTTAGAGAGGTCAATGAATACTGCTAGGTGTTTGTTTAATCATAGTATTTTAAGAAGTATAAAGGAAAATATCCTTAATTTGAAACAAAAAGTGGATTTAACAAATAATACTGAGCATAATCCAAACTTAAGGGAAAAGGATCCAGCAGAGAAATATGGCATTCCACCCAACATGCTATCAACCATTTTGATGAGTGAAGAGGAAATAATGAAAAGACGCTAGTGCAATGTTGATCCGAAATATAAGAGACTAAACGCCCATGCTTTTCCTGATGTTGAATCCACTTTTTGAAGTGTTTTAAATCGTACAGGAGCCAGAATGGTAAGATTCCTCTTTAGTGGTACGATGCTACATGTAAGAGTTATGGACTTTGAAAGTCTGTTGAAAGTGGAGGACTTCAACGCAAGTGCAGGATGGCTTGAGAAATTCAAGACAAGGCACAACATTGTGTTCGGGACTTCGAAGGAGAAAAGGTATGTCCAATGAAGACTGTGACGATGTATCGATCACGTTACGGTATCTTGAAAAGTAGAGATAACGTATACGAAATTTTGTTCGTGTTTTTACAAAAGGTAAATAATTTCATAAAATTAGAATTTCTTCAAAAACAATCCGACCGATTTTTTTAGAAAACATAATTAATGTAAGTACCGTTTCCTGCGTTTAAAATATGGCTAGGTAATACAAAAGTTGCATTGAGCAATAAATAATCTGGGGATACACTTCACAGGCTAACCAAAGTAGAATTTAGTCATTACAAAATAAATTCTTCAATATTATTAACCATAAATTACCACAACCAATGTCGATCCGTGAGGTTCCGCAAAGATTCAATTTATTAACTTTTAATCAACTTTTAAATTATAAAATTTTGTTATTAATGTTTAAAAAAATTAAAAATACTAATCTATTCCAATTGATTTACAGCAACCTACACATAACTATCCAACAACAAGTAGACATAACTACAGACCTCAATTTTCTCGTCTGGAGCTGGGTTGCCACAGAGTGGGTTCTTCAGGTCCTAAATTGTGGAATCAGCTGCCTTCTAATATAAAAGAGATAAATTCCTATTCTAAGTTTAAGTCTTTAATCCGGATCCTCCTTACTAATTCTATTTAATCAATCGCATACTTAATTTAATTTTCGCTGATGTTTGCGCAGTGATATCCCATGGGGCTGCTTTGGCTATCTGGTATCTCCTGGGTGGTGCAGGCTTTGTCAGACTACGTCTTTACCTGCGCTACCCAGGCAGACATGGACAAAATTCTATTTCACAGTATATTAATTAATGTATTGATATTTTTTTTTTAATTAATTTTGATGTATTTATATTTTTGTAATTAATTTTATGCATCTATATTTTCGTATGATGTTAATGTAGATATGTCTTTGTTCTTATAATTAACTTAAACTAACATTGATTTGTAATCTCAATGTATATTTTTTTGTTGTTCATGTTGCTGCCTAAATAAAGTTGCTAAAAAATACTTTACATAAAATGAATAACTTCTAATTCTTAATGTAACGCTCTGCTTTTTGGAAACGAAGTTACTGTATAAAACGATCTAATAAGTAATTTACGTTTTATACAAGTCCAATCAACGACAAATGTTAAGTTGAACTTCCGATAACTCGACGTTTTAATCGGTCCCCAGGAATTCGACTTATGGCGAATTCACTGTGATAGTATTCGAAATGGGCAAAATGTTTCACTGAATGTTTCTGTCCATTACTAAAGGATGTTCCGAATCTCTCAGTGATTCATTCAGAAAACGATTTTGTCTTCATATTGCCGGATTTACATGTAGCCTAGGTCCTCGCCGTAACCTTGGAGAGACCTGCCTGGTGGTATTTAAGCTCTATATTAATCTTGTTCATTCACAAGCATCCAAGAAATTTCGGCATTAATAAACCTACATATCGAAAATAATGAACTCCAAAGAAAAATTCCTGATTTATTGGCCAAATATCGCAAGGACCAGGTTCATTAGGGACCCATTCTTTCTTCCTAGGGCCCATGAAAACCTTAATCCGGCACCTTGACTACCTCTAAATAATAATGACAAGGGGAACCCACAGTGAGTGTCCTGCCGATTTTTTTTTTAATGAAAGGAGAGCCAAAACAAAGAAACCCGTGTTACGGCTTTCGTGCCAATGTGGCTTATTTTCGGAGATATGAATTTTTAAAGATTTTTCATCCCATATATGAGCTTAAAATACGACATCCTTTGCAAACCAATCGGTAGCTTAGTTGGTAAGTTACCGGCCTAGCGCTTCGTGTTTTTGCGTTCGATGCCCGCGGAAATCGGTCACTTCTTTAATTTTTTAATATGTATTCTTTTAACATATTTATTTATGTATTTTTATTAGTAAAAATACTTTGCTTACAATCAAATTTTGCTCATAAACTGACTTTAATAAAATTCATATTTACATATTTAATTCTGTGATACTATTTTTCGCAGTTATAATTTTTACACGAATTTTAATTTTTAATTGAAGAGTTGTAAAGGTACAAAAAGTTTAGGAGTTAGCTGTAAGTTTTTATGTGAATATAACTTTTATAAAATTTGCGTACTCATTGTCAACCTGTGAAGGGATAGAATTACACCAATAACGCAGTTTTGTTTTATTTAAGGATGGAAAGATTTTTTTCTGAAAACTTTTAACAATTCCATTAAATAAAAAAGAAAACTGCGTTAATTCGTCTTATTTTGTCATTATTAGCCTTTGCAGTCATCCTCTATTAGCATCTATTACGCCTAATATTTTTTTAAAATATATTTATCTATTGAAAAATGTATTTTTAGTATGTAATATTTTATTTTATAACATATAAACATCATTTTATTTTATAACATATAAACATTTTATGTGCATCTCATTTATATGCATTTCATTTATATAGAAACATTTTATTTTATAAAATGCAATCAATTTTATTTTAAAACTGACTGATGTGAACATATTTTTTGTGTATCACTATCGGAGGTGTCGGAATTGTATACTGGTACACAATTTTGGATGATAATTATCATAAAAACAATAAAAACATAAAAAAAATTCTACAACGTGAGCATTTTATAAATGAATTATTCGAACAACTGATTTTCTTTGTCTAATATCATCTGGAAAACAAATACTATTTACATTTTCAAAAACGCTTCTTTCGTTTGTTAACTTTGCAACAAACCAAGAGTACTGTAACGTATTCTTAAAATTCGGCGCCGAAAGTTGATTATAAATAAGTGAATGGATCTTCAAAGCATCTATCTGCTCGCGTGTTTAAATGACTATTTTCTTGTAAGATTTCAACACAATTTTGTAACCTTTTAATGAAATTTTTTACTTGACGGAAGAAGTACACATCACGAGGTTGACAGTATGGGGTACAATGAGGTGGAATTACTTCAACAGTAGAAGAAGAGGTGCCGTCGTCATTTGTAAAAACATTATTAAAGTGTGCTGGATCTACTTAACTACATAACAGGCTGGATGGCTACACCAAAACTTTTTCTACTTTTCAACTTTTTGATAATCAACAATTAAAATTCGAGTAGAAATTATCACTGCCAATAAGCATACAATTAACATAACTACATAAATATGAATTTTATTAAAGTAAGTTTATGAACAAAATCCGATTGTAAGCAAAGTATTTTTACTAATAAAAATACATAAATGAACATGTAAAAAGGATATATATTAACAACCGATTTCCACGGGCATCGAACGCAAAAACACGAAGCGCTAGGCCGGTAACTTACCAACTAGGCTACCGATTGGCTTGCGGAGGATGTCGTATTTTAAGCTTATATATCGGATGCAAAATCTTTAAAAATGCATATCTCCGAAAATAAGCCGCATTGGCACGAATATCGAGACACGTATTTTCCTTATTTTGGCTCTACTTCCATCAAAACATTTCATCAAAATCGGCGGGGCACTCACTGTGTGTTCCCCTTGTGAGTCATTGTATATCCATTAGTTGTTGGATGGTGTTTCTTCAAGTGTGTGTGTGTGTTTTAACCAGAAGAGCATTGATTTTTCCCTTTCCTTTTGGGAGTATATTTTTGGTTTCCAAGATTCCATCAAACCACCTTCCCTACCGGTACAGCCCTGATTATCTATGAAAGCTTTAATGAACTCCAAAGAATTCGAAGAGCCCCCACTGGCTTCCAATTATAAAATATGTTGTTCTCTAAACATCTCTAGAAGATGATGAAAATTTTAAAATCAAGGCCCCGCTATCACGGACCTGAAACCGTAATGTCTGTAGCGTGCTTTGGCGAAGACGGCGATGATTGTGGTAGGTGGAGTTATGAGGATACCCCCGTGGAAATGAGTGCTAAGATTTCCAGGGGTTGATCATTAATTACATCTCGAGATAGAAATTCTAACCCTGTGAAGGTTTGGGCATTCCTCCTTGCCCTCAGCTGCTCCGTCTCCCATAGAGCTGTAATTTGCTTCTGCGTCCAAACCCTGGATGGGTAAGGGGCGGAATCCCATTAATTAAGGCATGTGAAAAGCACGTACTCCCAATCCTTCCATCATGGCGCCCAAAAACGTCGTAATTACTAAAAAATGTTTACATCGTGCGGATGGGGAAATGCCGACGCACCTTTTTTAACATCACTTTTTCCATTGCAACGATTTGTTTTGCTGTGAAATGATAAAAGGAAACGCGATTGAATTTATGGGCTTGTTAATTATCCAATGTTTATTTTGTAATTATGTCCTCAGATGCTTCATTTTGTAATGACGTCTCCAGATGATTTGTTTTGTAATTGTGTCTTCGTGTTTTATTTTGTGATCTTTATACGTTTTCTTTCGTGATCATGTCTTTATACGTTTTATTATTTTATCACGCGTTTCTCTGTCTTATTATATTATGTTTTTATTCGTTTCGTTTTGTAGTTATATCTAGGCAGGGTAGGGTCGAGGTGTATCGGGGCAGAACTGTAATTGCAGGTCGTCTTTGTAAATCCTAGGTCTGAGTTTTGTCTCAAAAATAAATAATTAATAAACCTTCGTTCTTTAATTTCTGTCCTGTTAGCCAGTTGACGCAATTATAACTTTAAACGGTAATTAGCCGCCATTCGGATGATCTGGGTTTGATGTTAGCGGGTATCAGCATTTGCCGATTTTTTATGGATTAATTGTCCCGGGCTCGATTCCCTGACCGAAAAAGATCCGGATTCCTGGGAGCATTTTAACATTATGACCGTAGCTGTCCTTTCGCCGTAAAATACAAGCAAACCGTTAGTCCACACCTTACTCCGATACATAGGCTTAGGGTCTGTTAAGCCGTAATGAGCATCCTAGGAAATATAAGCAGTCCCCCGTCTTTACGTCGGGTTGCATTCCCTGAAAACAGGACGTAAACCGGGTTCCTCATAAATTTTGAAATAAAATCAAATTCAAAGGAAAACGTGATTTTAATAAACGGAAGTTATGCAAGCAGGTATATACGATTATGTTCACTAAAGAGCAGTATCATGAATAATATAGTATAATACTTGTACCTAAACAAATGTAACGAAAGCTTTTAATTAATAAATAACTGTATAAAATCATAAAATACCTCTGAAGTCATACATGAAGAATGATATATGAATCTTGTATCTCTCTTTCTCGGGGCCATCTTAGCGTATTCGGGACCCTGACCTCGATTATTTTTTGTGGCCCCATTGTACGCTAACTTTTAATTCTCATTTTGTTTTCTGCGATAAGTGAAATATAACGTAACATGCATGATATATTAATTTAGGGGTGACAAGAGCCAACGCCGGTCCCCCCTATATTAATTTAGGGGTGACAAGAGCCAACGCCGGTCCCCAGGATTACTGCGACCAGCTCCATGACTCCATCCCTGTGGTGCCCCCTCCCCCACAGCATAGGTCCTTTCCGGCGCGGGCCTCTAGACTTCATTCGGGCCCCCGGGCCTCTGCCCCCTCTCGTCTGCCCTGATAACATGCAATAAACGAACTTTACCAAATTAAAGCCTGTTGTCCACCCGTTAAAGCGGCATAGATTTTCTGTTAACTGGTGTTGAATAACCGTTAAAAACAAAAACAAAAAAGATTAAAAAAAATAACGGAGTTTCGTAACAATAAAGTGACGTGTTGTGAGTAAAGTTTTTTGAGTAATTAAACTGTTTATATTTTTTCACAGTGTGCACTCGAAAATCTGTTTTTTACAATTTAAAATGCGCCGTGAATGTCTTCGTGAAACCAATAAAATGACGTAATGCAAAATAACGTAAAATGCGGCCTGTCCGTACAGATCTAGATTTTTGTATGTTTCTGGGTAAAAAACAAAACGAAAACTATATATATAGAAGTTAACAAACATTATTCTTATTCGAAAATGTTGAATATTCTCATCATGCGCCTTATGTATTTCCTGAGTAGTGGTTTTTAAGATGGCTGGATATGGCATTGAAGTATTAAATATTCAATTCAAATGCATTCCAACCCTCTTTGGTTTAAAATGTTGTGCAAGAGTTATTTTAAGGAATCGTATCTTAATTCTTGGATTTGAAGGATTGAAAATTTGTGAACGTTGCTACAAATCCTTATCAAACCGATGCGGGAAAGATTTACAATCGATTGGAGAATTGAAATCGAGTCGAATTGTTGATTTTCATCGTTTCTTGTCGATCGATTGAAAAATAGTAGTTAAAAGTAGTTGTGCCGTAGGCGCTAATTTTGAATTATAGAGAATTAAATGCGCATTCAAATGGGCGTTAGGAAATCCATAAACGTGCCAACGATTACCGTTGCAACATATTATTGGAAATGGAAAATCGATTTTATAGTTCATCGGGGTTTTTTTTGCAGATTTTATCGCCTTTTCTCGCAAATTATGAGTACTTAAGCAGTCGAAATCATTAAAGAAAAAAATCAGTTAATATTGCAGCAGACGTGTTTAAGAAAGAAATTTCAGATTAAAAGGGGGGGGGGTGGGGGTGGAATCGCAAATTTACTCAATATCTTAAGCTTAGGTTTGCTTATTGCATTATCAACCATGTCTTCAAAGTTATCCTGTTAGGCCATCGTTGAAAATACTGTTAAGCCGGCGATTTTCAACCTTTTTCATCTCCGAACACACCAAAAACTAATAGAAAATATAACGATAAACAAAAAGTGGTTGTGTTGGCTGTTAGTTTTTTACTCGAAAATCCCACGAAAGGAGCTTAGACTAGATAGTCTAGACTAGATAGTGACTAGATAGTCAGATATTTCATGTTTTAAAAATTTTCGCGATATACTAGTTAAAAATCGCTGTATTAAGCTATCGTTGAAGGGTGCTAGTCAGCCACTGTTAATACGAGAGTCACTTTAAAACATTTTTGCAACCACACTTTCTTTTATAAAGCCATAATCTTCAATTTTTAATAGATTTATTTTTTAAATATTTGCCCTTAGTATCTGTGCAAGATTTTTCTCATCCTTGTAGTTGAAGCACTTGAACTAGGGGCGCAGCCAGGATTTTCTACTGAGGGTGTTGCTGTTAGAAGGGCGCGTTATGTTTTTCCTTGACTTCAAATACCGCACATAAAAAAAAATTATATAAATGTAAAAAGCATGAAACACTATCTTGGATTTTTCTTAAAATTTTGAGAAATTCCTATGTTATTGGAATCTATGGAAATTTTTTGTTTGTTCGTTTGGGGGAATCTAAAAATTAGATGTCTAATAGGGCGCTTTAACAGACACCTGAGGGGTGGGAGCTCGAGCCAGCTCATTCCGTCTTGGCCGCTCGCCGGATCTAGAACCCTCCCAATTGAAGCATCTGGATCGATCTTGTTTAAAGATGGCATTTATTCCCATCAGTAAGTCTCGTGAAGAAGTTTTCAATTAGTTATTCGGTAACCGAATGACTAATTCCACACCATAATTAGCTAAAAAATTATCGTATACCAATCACTATTAACTATCTTTCTATCTGCTGACTTCACAATGTCTAAAAAGCCGCTTTTCTGGAAAAGAAAGGTGACTTTTAATTTTTCGTTACTTCTGGCTCTGCAAACTTTTTTAGGTGGAGGTGTTAAAAGGCATCAGGAATGGGCTGTCGTTTTGTTTCTGGGTCAAAACTATACATCCAGATCTTCATCACCTGTTTTAACCTCTTAAGACACTGGCTTTAATCAACGTGACTCAACTTCCTCAAAAGCAAATTCTTGTCCCGCCATTTTGTAAGATTGTCAGCGACATCTAGTGACACTAAAAGAAAGCTTAAAATGTGCACAAATGATATGCTGTGGTCTGAGTTCGCAGTTTATATTAGTTCAGTAGAAAAAAAGCATTGCAACCCAAGGTACGCACATGTGTACCTCTGGAATGAAGAGCTTAATATTATACATGGGTTTTGCCTTTTCTTCTTCGATTTTTTTTTATTCCATAAGCTATCATAAGATGGCACCATTCACCATTCAACACAACAAAAAATTTTGTCCCCAGTAAAGCTGTGAGGTGCTCATCTGCTAACATACTTCTTGTATTTTAAATGTTCATTAATAATCATATTAAATACTACCGATCCAGTGTTCACTTTGTTTTGCTATCTGCTGATATGCTATTCTTTGATCTGCTTAAAGTAAAAATCTTACTGGTTCGATTTCCGACATCGCCGCTGTTGACGACCGACCTGAGCGAGGTTCACATTCAAAGTTGTTTCTTCAAAATGAATTTGTGAAACCGATGAAACGCTGTTCGAATCGAAGAAGATTTATTCCCTAAAGCAGGGGTCTTCAACACTTTTGTCCAATTTTGCTTATTCTTGTTGGCCCGCGAGCTACACTGCCGTGCCAACAATACTAGGACTGCATAACGATAAACTAGGACTGAAACATACGGTCATACGTAGCGTGGTGGGGTGCCACTGGGGCGAAATCCCCGGGCGCAAAATTTCAATATTGGACTGATGGAAGAGAGTGCTAACGGGTTTTAGCGGGAGCATTACTTAACTTGCCCAGGACTTAGGCGACTTACGTTACGCCGCTGTCTCTTGTGCCCCCTGGATACGTCTTTGATGCCATTTTTTAGGTCTCTATATTAGTTTTGCATGCCCACCCAAAAATATTTTCTGTATCCGCCTTTGGGACTCAATATATATATATTACAATGTAAAATACGTATGGAAGCAAAAAACATTTACAATACTTTTAGTTATTAATATATAAAGCGAAATCAAATCTTTTAGTGAGATTTTTGGCACTGCTTATTTTTAACAATCCTGTCAGTATCAGGCCTTATTTTTGATATTACAATCCTAAAAGTGTTTCCAAGGTGGACGTCAGTTATTCTGGTCCTAACTTTTGATTTTACTACATTTTTGTAGAAAAGAGCAGTTTTCGGACGCAGTGGTGTACGCAGGGGGAGTTCATTGGGGTTGTACCCCCCTTTGCAATGAAATGCTGTATGTATGCATGTGAATATATTGAGTTGTAGCTCTGTAACCTCCCGTTGTAAGCTCCCTTATGAAATTTTTATATACGCCTATACGCAGATATAAGTGCTCAAGAACAGTAACATTTTCAGAGCATGCAGTCAGATAGTTGGGAAGATGTTCATATCAGCATATTTAGAATAGAATTTGATGAGTCCTAAGATGATTTTTTAAATCACTGTTGCACTGCAAATCAATAAAACTACTCCTAATGCCCATATACGCTAGAAAACTGAAGTAAAACACGACTGAGGGAAGACCGCGTATTACTTTAGTTCTTTAACGTTTTAAGATATTTATTACGAAGTGTGAAAATGTGAACGGAATAAAATACATATATTTCAGTCTTAGTGCGTGCAGGAGCGCAACATTATTTTTTATTTTATTTTTTGTCTGCAATAATTTGTATTTTTCATAAGCCGGATGGCCGTATAAAACGTCGACGGGCCTCGTGTGTGGAGACCTCTGCTCCAAAGCTTTTACCAATTTTTCGTGGAAACCTTTAGCAATTAGCTTTAAAATTATAATAGATCGTAAAGCGAGCGATTCCCTTGTGCATTCTATGTAAAACGCAATTTCTAGAAATTAACAAAACTTGGTATGCAGAATGGTAGCCCCTATTCACAGTATTCGGCTCCGTATACTGGAAATTTGCGTACAAGTTGAAAGTGTGTGGGTTTTGGTGACTCCATTTATTTTATCCTATTATAATGCTGTCATTAATTCACTTCGCTTGCTAAAGGAAACAGCAATTCTCGAAACATTGCGAAATTTTTCTTACAGTGTTTTAATTGTAAAAACTTTTGAAGTGGCCTTTGTAGAGAGGCTGGCAGGTCATCGTTAATAGTTTTTCAGCCATCGTAGACAGAACCTCGTAGATTCCGTTAAGCCCGTTGACGATTGATTGATTCTTTAAGCAGAGATACGGACTTGGGGCGATGCGAGCGATTCCATCACACGGGACGCCAAATGGCCTTATGAACCCTACATGACAAATTAAATTTGATTATCTAATCGCCCATTATTAGATAATTAGATATTTTTCAATTCCAGATTCCGATTATTGAAACTCAATGAAGTTCGTGAGTTTTTGTCGTGCAAAGACAGCATGGGTCATGCTGCGCCTGGCCCTATAATTTTCTGTGGAATCCGAACCCCTTACCTAGCCTAGAAAACCATTCCCTAGACTGCAGTGAACAATTGATCAGTAAGCTTTTTTTTTTCATCGTTGGAGGTCAAATCGGGCGCGTGTTAGGCGAACGCGGTGTCATTTCAAGGCCTAAAACGCATTTGAGGCCTTAATTTTCATATCAAAATAATTTAGTTTTTGGCTCACCAGAAAAAGTATTTTATTTTTTCTCCCGGAAGGAATTTTTGCCATCGCGACCCCCTGTTTTCGTAGTAATCTTAAGATTCAGTGGGTCTATCAAGAAAGGTTAGTGAAATAAGTAAAAAATGTACCAAAGGAAACAATTCGGAAAATCAATATTTAGGGGCTGCCAAATTTTGGCCTTTATAAGGAAGGTGCCATACCAACTATATCCGTTTCTACTTTCAGAGTAAAACACATTCTCTCTCTCTCTCTCTCTCTTTAAACTGGTATAACTTGTTTTTTTAACTACGTAACAAAAGTGATACACCAAGACCCAAAATAATAATATCTAATTGTTACAGGTACAAGAAATTGAAAGTACATATTATACTTTGAAACTTTTTTTTAAAATTTGCAATAAAATTTTACTTTCATTGTAAACCGGTTTTTTCAGTGTGCGGTTCTGTCTGTCATTAAATGCTGTGCTGGCTCATTGACCGATTCTTTTAGTGAGCGATGTTTCCCACCTACAGAATAAAAAAAAGCATCTAAAGCATTTTCAAAACTAACCATACTCGCCGTCCTTACGAAAGCTGCATAGACAGGGTGATGTCGTTGGCGAGTAAAATTCCATTTTTGGCAGATAATTTCGGCTTTGGAATTCTGTTACCGCAAACCTAAGTACTACCAATGGCGTAGGAAAAGGTGGGGACTGAGAGGCCCAAGCACCCTATTGGATATGAAAACACATTATTTTCGCCAAAGATGCATCACGTAATCTCCTATAAAGCCAATTGAGTCTACCACCCCAACCCACCTCAAAAAAAAAAACACAAGCGTCCGGTGAATTTTGAATTGCTATGTGATTGAGGGGGGGTGGGATGAAGTCAAGGAGCCGCTGGCAAGGACCTAGGCTGTGGGGGGAGGCCAGCCCAGGGAAGGGGCCATGGGGATCTGCGTTGACTCTTGGCACCCCTGTATGCAGCATTTCTAATACTTTCGCATATATCCAATTTCATGCTTTTGTATCACGTGTTCAGAAGTCTCACTTTCCTTTGTGGCACACAATATTCATATGTTTTATCTATCCTTTTTCCAAAGTTCTGTTTTTGGAGAGCAATGCACTTTTTAAATCGATTTGTTTTCGGTTTAAGCACGTTCCAACCGTGGAGGCATCGCAAACGCACTTTTGTGTGTGTGTGTTTTTGCACGAGACCTCAGAGTCATCTCTCGCTCTTGTCCAATCCCTCTATTGATTGAAAACGTTGTCCTTTGAGCTGCTTCCCGTTTTCGAGAGTTATAAAAGTCACGCAGCCCTATATCTTCGCCATAAAGTGGATGTGATTCTCCACAAAGCTTCAATGTATTTCTAAAAAGCTTTAAGTCAAATTAAAGTTGTATTTCTCTTCAAACTTTTACGCGACAGGGCTTGGCAACGGTTTGATTTCAAAAAATGGGCCGACCCCACAAAATATGAGTTACCCTATTTGAAAGCTATGAAACGTTAGGGATAACGACAAGTTGCCCACGTTCAATTTAACTTTTATGGTAATGTGTACTCATGCTGACGATATCCCGCTAATTTTGTAGTTTCCCGGGGGGGGGGAGAGAACGTCATTATAACAGCAAATCTGAAGATATCCGTATCAGATCACCATTTGTTTTTCCTGAATTTAAAGAGTGGGTTATCATTTCTGTATTCTCTAAAGACCTAGTTACCATATCTGTTTTCTTTAAAGAATGAGTTACTATTTTTGTTTTCTTTAAAGGATGAGTTACTATTTTTGTTTTCTTTAAAGAATGAGTTACTATTTTTGTTTTCTTTAAAGAATGACAAACAGTTATTTCGACACTGGCGTAAGGTTTAAAAACACGACGTTTCGGGAGCGGCAACAGTGTCGAAATAACTGTTTGTTATGGAATCTCCTTGTGAAACTCTGTATTGTTTCGTTTAAAGAATGGGTTACCATTTTCGTTTTCTTCAAAGAACGAGTTATCATTTTTGGTTTCTTTAACTAATGAGTTATCATATAATAATATAATAAATATAATAAAAGCAATCAGACAACTTTGAGCGGTTTGTTAGATTATTGGTACATGAGCCGGCTTTCGGCTGCGCTAAAGGGCAGCCTTCATCAGATGTATATGGAGCGAATCGAACATACAGCAGATAATATAATTAAGGAATACAAATGGGGAAAAATCAATGTTTAAGAATGACAAAAAGAAGGAAAATGAGTTATCGTTTTTGTTTTCTTTAAACAATGAGTTATTGTTTTTGTTTTCTTTAAACAATGAGTTACCATTTTTGTTTTCAAAGAACGAGTTATCATTTTCGGTTTCTGTAACGAACGAGTTATCATCTGTTCTTTCTTTAAAGAATGAGTTATCATTTTTATTCACTTTAGAAGGAACGATATTTTTCATTCACTTTAGAAGGAATGATACTTTTCATTCACTTTGAGAGCTGTATTTTTCATTCACTTATGGAGTGATTATTGTCATTCCCCCATAAATCGCACCACTGTAGTTTTCCATAGTATGCAAAATGCGTGTTTGTCTCGCATGGCTTCAAGAGAGCTGAAGTGGCGTTACCTCAAACAAGACGTAAAGTGTTTTACTTCGTTGTATGTGTTCACATACATCTAGTTAACACTGACTGTAAAATCTCGTGTTCAAAATATACATACTAAATTTTTTTTATCTTTATTATTTCTCAAAAACAAAAGCGAAGACAAACGAAAACAAAAGGAAGACCAGAGAAGACCCCCGGAAAAAAAAAAGCTTACATCATTGTGTCAGTTCAGCAAGCCTTAGCCTCCTGTTTGGCGAAGAAATGTGGCATTAATTGAGTAATTAGGTACAAAGTAACCGTGGAAAAATATATATCACGCAAAAAAAAAAAGATTAATTTTGTAAATTAAACAATTGGGGGAAAGAGGTAATGAAACTATAAAAGGTGCTCATTTTATCAAACTCAATAATTTATTTTATTTGGCAAGTTGAAGATACAGGTGTGATATAATAGACATAATTCATTCCTTTCCCCTATCCCCACCCTGACTGGGCGATTCGAGAAAAACCGTGGAGGGTTGACAGAGCTATCATCGATCGAAGAAAGTAGTATTTAACATCATTAAGTATTTAACAAAATGTAACAAATGCAGTATTTAACAAAAACGATGTGCCGAAAACCATCTTCCAACAGAAATAATTTAAGCCGTGATCTCGAAAGAATCCCTTATCTTGTAATATTTGATGACAGTGTGCGTTCCAGATTAGAGGGTCCACTGAACTCCTATGAAAAAAAAAGGAAGTTGTTTTATTGCCATTAAAAGGAACCAGAAGCTTGTGAGAGGGGGATATCTTTCGGGTCTCTGAGCAAGATCAATTAGATCCTTTCTACGATCCAGAATGCGGGCTTCTAAGCGACGGAGGGAGGACGGACGGACGGACCTCTAAGGGTCGGATCCCTAAACAAATTAGGATCCTCGCTGTGATCGTAGATGTCCGTAAAATGTAAACAAACATGTAGTGCACTAATTACTACAACATCGATCTTTAAGGCTCACTGGACTCGCTTTGATACCGAGTTAGCTTTGTTGCGTATTGTGGTTCAATGCTTCCCAAAGTGCGGTCCGCGAATCACTGGTGATCCGTGGCGGCCAATCACGTGGACCGCAGGATCTGCAAGAAATTTTCAGGAGGGCGAAATTATTGAAATGCAATAAAATCTCGATAAATCGTCAGCCAGATATTTTGTCACCTCGAATAATTCGTCATTTTCTTGTGGTGCCTTCTGGCACTCATGAAGGCCAATGTAATTATTAAGCCTTCGTTTGTTTGTTTGTGGTTTTAAGGCTCAAGGACTATGGTCGTCATACTGCACCGGGACCTACATTTTCCCGAGGAATCCGAACCTCTTAAGGTCTAGGGAACCAAACCCCGGACTAGAGTGAGCAATGCGATTTAAGCCTTTGTCCACTTCTTCATAATTCAACTGTTACTCCGGGTAATTCTTCCCTTTGGTTGAAAGTGGAAAAGATTAAGAGGGACATAAATAACTGTATAAATTACAGGCGTAACTTGGGGTTTAAATATAGCATAAGCTGGGGGGGCGGAAAGAAAAAAAAATGTATGGGGAAAAAGTACGATTTTGTCTCTTGTTTTTAAAAAAAAACTGGGGGCAAGTGCCCCCTTTGCATTCCCCCCAGATTGTGCCTATGGTGTAGATAGATATTACGGCTCCGCGGTCGTGCAGTGGTAACGCGCTTGTCTAGGGTTCCCGAGTTCAACTGCCAACGGTGAAAAAAAATGGGTGGGTGTCTTACCGGCTAACTGCTCATTTTAGTTTAGTTCAGGGGATGGTTCCCTAGGTAGTAAGAGGTTCGGATTCCTCGGAAAACTATAGGTCCTGGTGCTCTATAACCCTTGCAACGTAAAATTCACAAACAAGCAAAACCACATGGATATCAGTAACGGCATCGCAGCATGTTCTTAAACGACTATAAGAGATTGTGAAAGGAGGAACAACGAAAGTAACCGCAATGAAGTTTATTTTGCCATTTAATAAAACAACTTCTTGTTACCTTATTTGGCGCAGAATGGCTCTAGGCGTCTTTGAACCATGAAAACGCAACCAACCAACAAGTTCTCGGAGCTTCAGTAATAATTTGACATTACCTTGCGCCAATTCATTCGCGCTCTGTAGATAATGAATTTGGAATACAAAATGTTTTAAAGAAAAAAAAAAATAGATGTATTGTCGGGAGTTGTTTTCGATCCAAATAAAACAGATCCTTGCATTTTCTCAAGAACTTCCTGGAGCACCTCCTCCTCCTTGAAATTTTGCGGGAACAAAGAAGCAATTAATTCCATGTTAAAGAAAAGATCTTCTTGATGCCTACACTCACGACTTTTTTTTTCAGCATCTTCTTGGGAGTCCCTTATTAAATTCCAATATTTTCCACCATGTGTCCATGTGCTGCAGAACAAGACATATCCCCCAAACTTTCGCATGCGAACTTGTTAAAAAGGTTCTCTGAAAAACTAATTAACTGTAACCGAACTTCAGCAGTGGCAGCTGGGCTCTTTTGGGTAATTTATTATTTTTTAAAGCAATTATTTAATAATAAACCATGAAACGAATTTTGTATACCATGAGAAATACTTTGAAATTGTGTTTTTCCTAAATAAAATTGCAAAAGAAACTTAGAAATTCCAAATTCCTTAAAATGTGAAAAGGGAAAAATTGGTGCCTCTGTACCTTCGTCACCTGTTCGTTAATTGGAACCTGTTTTAAACGTCTGCTGTCACTCATCAGTTTAACGTAGGAACACCTACCTCTTCGTTAGGGGAATTGGTAGGTATCCATCTTGAGCTTAATGTTCTCATTAAGCCCACCATGTTGGTTTCCATTATTCTTTAATCGTCCGTAATGGCGCCGTGTATTCTAGGGTGCATTCGCTTCTCTCTTGAAGATAAAAAGGGCGTTTTCAAAGCGGAGGGTGTTTCCAAAAAGATAAGGCAACGTCAAACTTATCATCTCAAACACTTAAAGCGAATGCTGGTCTTTAAAATTTCGGGTTTCTTCTTTTATTTTTTTTTTTTCTTCTCCTTGACAGAACTAAAATGATAAGTTCTTAGCTCACTTCTTGCAATAATGATAACAGCGGAAATTGCGAGCTTGTTTTTGGGTTCAAATGTGAGTTGCTTCCTTTGCTAACTGGCGTGAATCATCAAATATGATATTTCACATCTTATGGCAGGTTCATGCAATCTTTTCTCTTGTTTTTCTCATGTATTTAGTTGGGGGTGCTGCGTACAACGAAACTTCGCTATTACGTTCCATGCGGTTATGTTTTCTCTGAATTTATGCTATAACTTTGTAGGCTATTTCAGTAGCCCTGCAATTAGAAAATTATGGGGGATGCTTAAGTGGAATTACGCGGGTGGGGGTCCAAATAACTTTAAAGAAGATTATGACGAAATGTTAGAAAATAAGGTTTTGTTATCCATGGGGGGTCTTGAGCCTTTACATTACCAGTCTATTTCCTAAAATTTTTTTCCCTTTTTTTTTTCTCTCCATTTTTGATATAGTCTCCTGGGTAACGTAATGTGGATGTGATATTTCTGTCTGTCTGAATGGATGACATTAAAATGATTTGAGTGTTTTGTTTATGTTTAGTATAAGTACATTAAACAGTAGGTTTTGAATCGATAACTTCTCTTTTCTTGATTTTTTTTGCCCTGTGCATGTGCAGCTTATCTGAAGATTGTAAAAGCTAATTCAAACGTACTCGTTGATGGAAACAATAAATGAATGGCCATCACGTTCACCAGACCATTGCTGCTGAGACTTCAAGTTCTAGGATTGATTATCCCAAAAGCTTGGTATATCGGTGCAAATTTCTTCACATAACAGGCAGGGCTGATGACGGGGAGGGGGAGAGCAAATGCCCAGGGGCCCCATCGCAAAACTTTAATAATATAGCAAACCTAATTGGTTGGGGGCGGAGATCCGCGTAAATCCTATCCCCTACCCCCGGCCCTGATAGGTTCTGCAGTCGGAATCGTAAGTGCAAAACATCCAACTAGAGAAATTGATTTTTGTTGCAGAGAACGCCACCTTGTGCTATCAGCATTTGGTTTCGCATTGTCGTCAATACAATGCATATGACTTACTGATAATCCAGAGCAGAGGTTCTCAAACTTTGCTCCAAGGAGACATAAGAAGTTCACCGTGCTTTCCTATGGACTCCGCGGTAGAAAATGAATTGAAAATGAAAGAACACTTTCAGAAAAATTAATGCACTTGTTCAGTAAAACAGTAAATGGATGACCTTAATTTTTGGAAAACTATTTATCACATTACGATTACTACATAATTATCTTAATATCATGCGCATGGTATAGAAACTTACATATAGGCCCCACCTAAAGAGCGTGTATTAAACGTGAAAAAGTCTGGCTCGGTGGTCAAATTTTTTTCTTAAAAAGGACTCCACAGTCAAATTTTTTCTTAAAAAGGGCTCCGCGGTCAAATTTTCCCTTAAAAAGAACTCCGCGGTCACATTTTTTCTCAAAAAGGACTCCGCGGTCAAATTTTTTCTTAAAAAGGGCTCCGTGGTCAAATTTTTTCTTAAAAAGGGCTCCACGGTCAAATTTTTTCTTAAAAAAGGTTCCACGGTCAAATTTTTCTTAAAAAGGTCTCGGGGAGCCAAAATGTTAGAGAACCACTGATCTAGAATATTTCCCTAAAGCCTCTGTCAGCTTTTTGTGATACAGTCTAGCTGTCTTATATTCTGATGTAATGTATTCAAACGAAAGCAACAAAATCCACCGATTGAACCTAGATAATGCCGACGGATCAGTTCCGAACGTTCGTTCCGGTGAAGACAGACGTGTCCTTGCCGAAGCAGTTTTAAACGACGTGTCGCCTTACATAATTACGTTTGTGCTAATTTCAATTTAAGTGGACTTCGTATATCTTAAGCCATAGCTCATTTCCAAATCACTCGCCTATTTGGTTCACGCTTTTGCGATTTGTTCCGCACACGGAACGCTATACTCTCCCTATTAGTGACTTTCGAACTATTTTTTATTTCCAAAATCACTATCCCACAAATCAAAGAAATATACATATCCAAGATAACGACGTTTCATTCATTAATACACTCCAGATTATTTCGATTAAAGATAAATTTATACTCGTCCTGTATTTTATTTTCAAGGATATACTTCAAAGAATTACATTTATGAATATTTAATATTTCAAAGAATTACATTTCAGAAAGCTTAATATATATCTCAAGCATTCTGAAACATAATTCTCTGAGATATATAGAATGCTTAATGTATGTCTCATTGGCGCAGTATAGCCCAGATGCTCTTGCGCCATAAAACATCCAAACAAACAATATATATCTCAGAGAATTACGTTTCAGAATGCTTAATATATGTCTCAAAGAATTACGTTTCAGAGTGCTTAATATTTCAAAGAATTACATTTCAGAATGTTTGATGTTTCAAGGAATTACTTTTAAACATACCGTAATTTGGGATTACTTTGCTCCAGTTTTTCGGATCCTCTCGGAAAATTTGAGTTTTATGTAAAATACCGCACATAAAAGTTCTGAGAAGCTATTAATATTATAGTTTAGGGTTTAGCAAAAATGTATATATGTGATGTGGCATAATTAAGTAAAAGTATTTAGTTTTTTTTATTGAAAAAATGGAGCAAAATTACCCTTGGGTCGGGATACTTTGCTCCACTTTTTAAGAACTGTGAAAATCATATGTTTTTACTACTGGGAGCAATATATCCCCCCCTCCTCTCATGATCGTATCACTGACATGGCAAATAAAATTTTCACCACTTGGAGGAAGTTAAAAAAATGTTACCACTTGATATAAAACTTCTTATAATACTTTGCTCTTTACAAAGAAAAAATACAATTGAAAAACAAAATATAATTTCAAATAAAATATCACAAACAACTCTTTCAACTTAAAATAAGACTAGAAACAAGTTCCACAATTTCACATAAACAATAGGTAACCAAAACCAACAAAAGAGGAAAGTTGAAATAAAAGTGTCTTTAAAAATTGTGATTTAAGTCGTTGCATCGAATTCTGAGTCTTTGCAAACTGCCTTCCTCTTCGAAGAAGTAGACGAGATAAGCTAGGACTGATCAATTCCTGCAATGACGTCTGACCATCTGTAATCGATGACATCTGCATTGTCTAGCCATTTCCATGCTTTTGTATTTTGAGTCATCGTAGAAACCCTTCTTCATCCAAGGATTTTCAATGTGATCTTTTAGATCATTTATGGTAATATCAGCACTACTTCATTTAATATTGGTTGCAAAGCGCATTCTTAATTCTGGGTGCCTCTTTAAAACTGATAAAATGAAATCATGATCAAGAATGTTATTTTAACCAAGGAATCTTTCTCTCTGTTTGTTTCAGATAATGGCAAATAACAAATTTTAAGTTGCTTGATGTCAATGGAAAACCGTATTCGCTCAACTTTAATATGCATCTTACAAAGTTGTTCTCTTTCTTCTCCTCGAAAAAGACAGGTGGTGTTCTTGGTTCTTTAGTGTGTCAGTTGCAGAGTTTGTTTATTATTGTCCTTCTAGGTATTGCAGAGAAGTATAAGCGCAGAGAAACTTTTTTATGACACATTTGGCTGGAATGAATGAAATTAAGGCAGAGATGCAATTTTTCTTAGTCATAGTTTCTTTAATTTAGTGCTTCTAATTTTCTTTTGTAATCTCGTGGCATCTTGATCTAAGGGTTAAAAAATAAATAAAATAAAACATAGTTACCTATATATTGTTACAGAAAAAAAACATAAAAAAAAGTTTATTTTTAAGTCGGGAAAAATTGGAAAGGGGGATAATTTTCTCCATAACAAACACTAGAGCCAATTATCCCCATTTTTGGAGCAATCTTACCTGGACTTACGATTTTGTTAATAAATACAACAAATGGGTTTAGATCAATTTCATACTTGATTCACAATCATCAGGATAAAATTCATTATTTGTAATTAACCAACATTCATCTCTGTTTTTAAGTAGGGCCCTCCGTGACGTAAAAGTTGGGGGCAACGCATTTAACCCTCTAAAATCACTGTTTTCTAAACTGTTCTACCTGTGGTACCTTCCTAAAATCTTTTTTGAAGCGGGCACCTGTTGAGATGTGTCCGCCCATTCCCTCGCAACATAAAAATGCGTCATCGTTACCGTACGTCACAAAAGAATGTATTAAAATCACTGTAATAGATCTACCACTTTTAGAGCAAAATTACCCCGCGTGGAGCAAAGTAAACCCAAATTACGGTACCAAATATTTCAAAAAAATGTGCCCCAGCTGTCCGACCAACGTGTATAGTCACCGCCTTCGGACTCGCAGGGTTTGGGTTCGATTCCCAAGTAAGCCTGGTCGTATGTTACGTATTTGTGGGGTGATGTCACTCGCCTACCATGGTGCCCCTATGAAGAAACGACTAACAACATACCGCCTTTAACTGGTGGTAGATACTGCCAGATACCAACATAGTAGAGGTAACTGCCAATGATAGGCATGCAGGAAAAAAATTTTCGAAGGACTACTTAATATTTACTTAAGTAAGAGTACTTAATATTTACTTAAGTAAGAGTACTTAATATTTACTTAAGTAAGAGTACTTAATATTTACTTAAGTAAGAGTACTTAATATTTACTTAAAAGAGTATTTAATATTTCAGACAGAAATTTTTAAGCATGCTCAACATTTCTAACGGTTGTTCTCAAAAATTCTCAATAGTTCAAGCAGTTCTCAAAACTGCTCAATATTTCAAGCGGTTGTTCTCAAAACTGCTCAATATTTCGGACAATTGTTTTCAAAACTGCTCAATATTTCGGGCAATTGTTTCAAAACTGCTCAATATTTCGGGCAATTGTTTCAAAACTGCTCAATATTTCAGAGTTCTTTTTTTTTTTTACAAAACCATTTTTCCTGCGAGTGTTTTTCTTTTGATTTGGCATGAGTGTACGTGCTGTCTATTAGTCCAAAAATGGTGTGTGTGCTGACTTTATGGAACTTGTCGAAAACGACGTCAAAATATTTACGAAACGGGATACGTACAGTTTGATTAATTTCCGACAGTAAAAGCAAGCCAAGCAACTTTCATTGACATCGCTCGTTAATATAATAGAGATCGAAAAAGTATTTTTCCCGTTAGCTCTTCTCCGGAAAGTGACCTATTACATTTTTTCCGGAAAATACATTCTTTTCAATCTCCGGAAAGGAAATCGGAAATATGTGAGTAGGGAAGGAAGTGGTCTAAGCTTTCGATTCTTTTTCCACCAAGCCATGGCAACATATTTCAGTTTGACATGGAATTAGCGATTTCCAAGTTTTTTCTGTTGCAAGAACAACACTGAAGTTTAGTGACTTACGCCGCCATTGGCGCAACTAGGCGCTGGTAAGGCTCCTAGAAAAGAGAGCTGGCATATATTCGCCATTTTCTTACCATCGTATCACGTGATCCTATTCACTGCTGTGTTAAAGTTGAGTGATTTACAAGTGTGTTATTTTTAATAAAATAAGGTGAAATGGGTGAGTGTTCCACTGGGAATTGTTCTAATCATTCGAGGAATAAACATAGAATGTTTGCAGCGTAAAGTTTGTTTTGATTATTTGCATTATAATTTTGCATTAATCAAAAACTAAGCTAGGGTTGCAAATTGTATTTATTGGCGACATCTTAAAAGTTGCGCCAATGTTTACGTTCGTCGGATAATCGCGGATTTTTGATTATTTTTATGCCAAAATAGCGATCATTGCGCCAATGCGTAAAACCTTTATCGCCAAGGTAAATGAAACCGGAAGTGTACAAGAAAATGGCGGCTGATGCGTCGGCCTATAATTTTAGGGGCTGTAGGCGGGGGAAAGGCGTTGTGGTGACAGCCTGTAATAGAAAAATTACAAATGAAGGCTATATGCGGAGCATTGGTGGGGGAGGGGCGCTGTAGCCCCACCTTCTAGATTTGGGGGGGGGCGGTATTTACTCTGATATAGGCTATACAATAGGGGCTCTTTAATCCGGCACGTTCGGAACCACGGCCTTGCCGGATTATCGAATATCAATATGGTTTTAACGGGAATACCAAAGAAAAATTAATACAGTTCAATGATATTTAAAACAAATTGTAATAAGTTGCTGTATAGCAAGAAAAAATACACATAAGCGTTACTGTTTAAAAAAGTCTCAAATATCACGTTGCTTCCTTGATTCGTATCTTTTCTTCAAAAAAAGTTAGATTATACATAAATTTATGAGTTCTGCATATTTGTAGCTTTTTTAGAATTTGGTAAATTTTATAAATGTATTTAATGATTCAGAAGCCTGTTTCCACGAGACTTTAGCTTCATCTGCCATGTCTCCTTCTTCTTCATCCGAGCTGGCGGTCAAGGACAACAAACGGCTGAATCCAACCGAAAAAACCGAACGCGAGCAGCTCGATCGATGCCGGATTATAGAATGTGCCGAACCAAAGAATGCCGGATTAAAGAACCTCTACTGTATTTAAAATATTAACCAAGCGATAAAATTGCACGAAATCTCCGAGAAGAAGAAATCCATCCGCATGTCATTAGGGTAAGGTTCACTTCTTCCTTCTTCTCGGAATCGCGGACAATTACACCTAAATCGTTTCCTTTCGTGTCTTATGATGCGTTACTTGCGTTTGATTTAACAAATGGGTTATGTGTGTGGTTTGCAGTTGTAATTACTGGCCCGCCTTATGTCGCGAAAGAAAAGACTAAGTCAGAACACACGGAGATTATTAGCTGACAATATATTATGAGGCACGGGTCAACATGAAAGCATTTTTTTTTTTAATGGAAAATCCATGTACCTGATGTACTTCGTTTTTTAACCTTACTTGGTTGCAAGACAACCAAAGACGCGTATTTCTGGGTGTATGAAGTTGTGTCTCGAACCATGGAGTGGTTGATGTGTTGTACCTTAATTGTGACCACTTCATCATGGCGTACGCTATTTATAAGTGGCCTAGAATGAAAATAGAAAGAACGGGTTGGGGTGGATTTTTTTTTTAAAGAATATAATTTTTAATAACACACAGTTATTTCGATACTGGCGTAAGGTTTAAAAACACGACGTTTCGGGAGCCAACTGCTCCCTTTGTCAAGTGAAGGCAGAATGAAGAGTTCGTGAAAGTCCTAAGCTTATATACCCGCATGTTGGGAATCCCCATCTGACGTCATCTGGTGCGGAGCATTTCCAGCTGGGGAAACCCTCGCCGGGAAAGCCCCCGCACCCGACGATGTCAGATGAACACCCCCAACTCGAGGTTTTGCAAAAATCCTGTAAGGTTCTGGTAGAGGTTTTGCGATGTTTATTGCACGACTCCTCAAACCGTAGGTTTCCCATGATTCCAGAAAAAGTCTACTCCCCAGATTCGTCACATTCTGATGTAATATTTTCATCGAATGCCAATCTGGTTCGTGACCCTCCCTGAAGACATGTTCAGCCAACTGGCTTGAATCGTCTCCCCTAGCTACCGCATGTATAATTTTTATTTGGTGCTATTTTGCTAACTGTGATTGAAGGTCCAGTAGTTTTTTTTTTTTTTTTTTGAAGATAGGAATTAGTATATGCGTGTTTATAGTAGATTTGCTTTCATGAATGAAACTGGTGTTGAATTTCTTTAAATCAAGACATAGCTAGGGCAGGTGGAAGCAGGGGGTACTAGTAATCTTACGGTTATGGTAGATGGAACAGTGTTGTTTATTATTCATCTTGGTTATGTAAAATAGATTATTTTTTTCTTAAACGAAGCTAGAGGTAAAATTGGAGATTAAATGGTATAGTACAGTACAATCTCGATTATATGAACTTTGCGCAACCGAAATGGCCACCTGCAGGGGACTCTAATCCCTCTTCCCTATTTACGAAAATGAGTAAATTAATCTTCTCAGTTTGGAAAGAAAGATTTAAAATCAATAGATGCTACCGATTTTTTTTTTCTTTTTATGAATCGGGAAGACACGTTCTAATAAAGAAAAGCAGTGCAAAATTTGAAAACGACTTCATCGAAACTCGAAATATGTCTCCTTAAAACAGTTATTAGATTGCCTCCGATGGAAACATGAAACGTTACCGGTTTCGTAATAGTCGCTGCACTGATAGTCACGGCACCAAAATCAGCGCTGAGTAAAAGACAATATCGACGGGGGTGGGGTGTTCGAACATCAGCTTGACGAGCGGTTTTTGAAATTGATAATTATCCAGGTACTCAGGAAAGCATTGTTTTCAAGCTGAAAGCCCGTGGCCTTGGAAATTTTCGCCACGGGACACCAGTAACGTAGCAATTCAAAACTCATGTGGGGGACCTAAGCAATTTGAGAGAAGATCATCCAGTGGGGTGGGGGGTTTGAGCCCACTGAGTCCCCCTTTCCTCCGCCACTGCAGGAAACCGTTTTTTGAGAAACTCTTTATTTGCCATGTACCCAAGAGTACACGATAATTTACCTAGGTCAAGATCGACTATTTCACGGGATATCCAAGCCACGAAACATGTACACACACACACACACACTACTAAACTCACTGGTAATCTGACGATTGCAGCCAAAATTCATTGAAAAATTCGCACGCCTCAGCATCGCAACGTGTGGAATTTTTCCCGTTTTTAGATTATGCATGCGGTTGATGAATGAGAAACACGTTACATTTTCAATAGAAAAAAAAAATTACAAATGATGTTCAAAAATAGTGTGATGAGAAACCATGTTCGGCACAAAGCCGACAAGGGGAGGAGGAGGAGGAGGAGGAGGGCTGCTACCCGGGGGATCCGCCCCATAGAAGTGGGCTATGGGGGCCCGGTCAAAATGAGCCTGGAGGCCAGCGTTGGCTCTCTGCGCCCCTGGTTCGACATAGACAACTGCAGTATAGTTAGCTGTGTTAAATTAGATAACTACTGTAGTTATCTATGTCGAATACAGATAACTATAGTATGGCGAAAGTTTCTTTATCATCTCCTATGAAATGTGCATGCTTCGAGTAGTGTCACTTTCTTTACAGGGGGCGTGATATGTTCGCTTTATGGAGTTCGTTGTGCCCATTCCTTACTGTATTTCTTTCTTGCTTTCTCTGCAGAAAATTAATACCGAAGTCGATAACTTCTGCTTTACTGTAAATGGTTAATACATTTGTTTCCTTCTGCTCCGAGCTGCTAATCGTATTCGACCTCACGTACGTTCCTTCAAGTCAATAAAGTTACCTGTATTGTTCGATTGAATGTTTCTATCACCTACGTATTCCATGTCACGTACGTGATGGAGAAAGGGTTTGCTCCATACAAATGCAAAATAGACCCTCATAGACAACGATATTTCCCCATGAAAATAAACGCTAAGGGTATTTTTTTTTTCTCAGAAGATTGATGCATAATTCTCTATCGTGAGAAAGGCAATGACAGAAGAGGGGGTAAACAGATAGAAAAGAAAGGAAGGAAGAAATGGAACCATCAAAAGATTTCTTGTGCTTCAGAAATCATAGGAAAAGAGGTCATGGTGATTAAATCGGGATTATTTTCCGACCTCTAACGAACCTCTTACCTCTCGAATAGGGTTTTGAGGAAACTCAGAACATTGTGCAAAGTTTGTGGTGTACCAAATGGTCCAATGACAGTTGAACGAGTCTTCCCGTTTGTAATAAATGGGCAAAGTCATTCACTGGTTAATTCGGCAAGCGATTTGGCGCATCTGTAGCAAGGAGTCTGTGATGTAAATAAAGCCTGTTTTCAAATACGCTATAGTAGCCCAAGATCAACAGGTGCCTGCACCATGATGGAGCAGTGGCCACGGGTCCACTTAGGTGGCCGTTAATCCGGGTTCAAAAAAGAAACTACCAAATAATTGCTCACCTTAGTTCGGAAGCTGATTCCCTAGGTTCTGCGAGGTCCGAAATTCTCGGGAAAATGGAAGTCCACTGTCCCGCGACGGCTTTATAGTAACACATTTGTCTGTCTTGCTACTGATCCCGGTTCGAATCCCCACGGCGTCGTGGAACACGTACTGTTAGTTTGGCCACCGTAATCCGGATTTTTTATTCCCTTGGCAGTGGATTCCTTGGTTCCGGTACAGCAGGACCTTCGATGTCCTTGCGCCGTAAAAGTGCAAACGTCAACAGCCACCGCTCACTCCTTGGCCTGGATTCGAATCCTGGTGCTGTTTGCCGTGTTAGCGCCTTTTTCTTCGGAGGTCAGGTTAGGTCTTCGTTTCGTCCCGGATTATCCAACATTTGCGTTGTCGGAGGTAAATATCGAGACAATCGTTTGATTATCGATGTTGTCAGTGATTTTAGTATCGATATCCAAAGCAATTCAAGTTCAGCATGGACGCTTTCGATGCAGCCACTTGTTCTTACAACCATTAATTTTAATATACGTAGCTTAATTTAATTAAATGTTAATTAAATTATAAACATTTAATTAAATTATAAACATTTAATTAAATTATAAACATTTAATTAAATTATAAAGATGTTTACAATTTAATTAAGATGTTTGTAATTTAATTAAGATGTTTGTAATTTAATTAAGATGCTTATAATTTAATACGAAGATACATACCCGTATTCGGGGGGGGGGGATCTTGGAGGCACCCCTCCCCCCGAAATTAAATCCTGGCTACGGTTTTACGAAGATATAAGAAAGAATATACGTAGAATCATAATGTTTATAATTCTATGTTTTACATTATTGCTTTTTACCAGAAAAAGTCGCTCGCAATCCCTCGTTTCCGTACGTTCTAGCTACAAAATAAGCTATTTAATGCCAAAATTTAACGCGTCTTAGCTATAATTAGTTTGTTTTGGCATTTTCACGGGAATGGATGCCAACACCGCATGCTAATGGGCGAATGATCTCGCGGGAACGAAAAGTTAGAGGGCAAAAATACCTTTGTATTATGACGTTAGATTGAAGTATACGTTTTTGGAGAACTCCGCCCCTTTATGGCGTCTGTCACACGTGTGGTCACCGTAATTTCTCTGGGTGCGGTCGGCGTTATAAACTAATACTTTTAGCGCAGTAAAATTGCGATTGCATTCCAATCCTAAAATAGCTTTCATACGCAGCCATTTTTCTTCCTTCCACATTTCAACTCGTGTGGGTCCACGTTCAGAATTCGATTTTTGAGATTGATTTGTTTTGTCCATGTAAACCATCATTTCATGAATGTCTATTTTCATGTTACGTTGCATTATTGTTTATTGCAATGTCCATCACCAGAACTGAGAGTCCAACGCCCACTGTCGAGTTCTGGCGGAACTGTCGATCAAACCAGATCGATTTTTTGCGAGGGAGTTGGGAAGGTCACGCGATATGTATATGAGTGACAGGTTGTGTGCAAATTCGATGAACAAAGGGGTCAGGACTACCCCCCCCTATTTTGATTAATTAACTGCTCTAAGTGAAACTGATGGGGCAACTTGTGGAACTCGTGTCCTGAGCCCTGAATTGTAGCTAAATCTTGTTTCTGTAATCGGAAGTTCGTATAATCGAATGCTCCAATACAGCAATTTAAAGCCCATGTGTGCGGGGGGGAGGAAATATGAGATAGGTGGTGTTGGTATACAACATTAGCGTACAAAGAAAGTTCATAATTTTTTTTATACGTATATATATGCCGTTTATTTCACCCCATGTACATTACTAGTTAATAGTGATATTATTAGTAGTGTTAGACACTAATAATGTCACTATTAATAGTGATAGTGTTAGACGCTAGTATTTCCGATCATAATGATCGTGTGACGCTGAGTGAAGCGCATTTAAAATTCTGCAAGAATAAACTTCATCCCTAGAGAAGAAGATTGATTATAGAGTACTTTGCGACGAGGCCTTTTTCTCCGCTGAGCAGGAGTCGGAATTGCTGAAATAAGCAATCTATTTGATTGTGTCTGTGTCAGTGCACCCACTTCTTCGACTCAATTTCCATCCAGACATGAAAAACGTATTTTCTTTTTCGAATGTAATCTTCGTGCGCATGATTTAAAAAAACGGAAGATCGAAAAAAAAACCGGAAAAGACAGAAGAGTCAAACAACGACAGAAATTACAGCATGTGAATTAATGGTGGCAAGAAGAATCTGCCTTCGGACATAAGTTAATGGAAAATCTATGGCCTAAAAGAGGATAGGCAACAGACTGAACATAAACAAAAAGAATATTGACTTTCCCTATTTCTTGGCATGATATTTTGAAGTTCTGAAATCTGAAATGACAACTAGAAAGGAATACATATTGCCTAATTGCAAAATGTCAATTGCAGTAAAATTTCCTATTCGCGACTTTCGAGGGAAGGAAAAAATGCTGAGGTAAGTGGGAATAGCAGAGGTATATATAGAATTAGAAAACTTTAATTAAGACATATAATAGGTAAACACACGGAAGACAAACATAACGTGACCGTTCACACAGGGCTACAGTACACTGCGCAGGCGCTGAGGAGCACTTCCGTAATGAAGTGCTCCTCAGCGCCTGCGCAGTTGAACATGGAGGACGCAAGTATCCTGGAATGTTTCACTATATATATATGAGGATGTAAGCGAAACAGTGAAATACAAACACATGTTCAATAATACAACAGAAAGTACGCCATTAAACAGAAAGCAACGCTAATCGGAATATCTGCGATTCTAGCAAATGTCGCTTCGCTTGATAAAGGGAACAGTAGTTCTCGAAACTCTGCAAAATCTTTTCTTATACCTTGGACCAATGGCAAAATTTTACAAGTTATCTGTAATTCTATAAAGCATTCGCCATAATTGCCAAATGTCGTCGTTAAAAAGAAATGTTCATTGATTAGAGCGACGGTATTGAGAGAGTTATATATTTCACTTTATGCCATGGTGGAAACACCAGTTCCCGTTCAGTTACAGACAGGGCCGGATCGTCGCATAGGCAAACTCTTCAAAAGAAGACAATTGTCTTCTTTTGAAGAGCTCAGCACGGTGAAGACAGAACGTTGCTTCAAAATCGTTGCCAATCAGACCTAATCACAAGGGCAAGAATTTTATCGCGGCACCAATCTTCCACCATGTTTTCTGCGAATCTTAGTTTTTTTGTTCGTACGTTGCACCCAAATATGTTACCTGCACCGACTTTATTTTCAAAGTTCAAAATTGAAGTTCCAGAATGGATTTAACGAGCGATCGGATATAGCGAACGTCTTTGTTGGTCCCATGATCCTCATTATATACGGGTCCTGCTGTAATTACGCAGTCTTAATTTTTTTTCTACAAGCGGCCCGAAAAAAAAAAATTATCTGGGGGGGGGCAAGAAATTTTAAACCGACCCTGGTCACCAAAGTTCAACAAGTAGAAAATTCATTTTAAAAAATTAATAAATACGTAGAAATTATAAAGAATTAATTAATTTTGTCCTAAAATTAGCGAAAATTGTCATAAAAACGGCCGTTAAAAGCGTTACGATTATTATGCTTTTATGCTCAGCAAAAACTCTTTCAATGTTGATGTTAAAGAGGTGGCCCTTATAGGAAGATTTGGAAAGGAGAGATCATAAAATATTCTATGGAAAGAGAGTATCCTATGCACGAGTTCAAAATGATCTTACACATTGAAATCTTTTAGCAATAGGACCGTTTGCTTATTTCGTTTTTTGGTAACAATTGTTGCATTAGCACTCCGCATGTCGTTGATTTTGAGTTTTTTTTTAACTGTGCTACAGTGAACAGAGAAAAATCTCATCTACAAACTCTCAGACCACTTTTCGGAGAAAAAGAAATTAAAAGAACTCTCTCGAATCCTTAAAGGGAGTTTCTGCTTGCGTTTTCAGTTTTGGGGAAATGTGAAAATTTTGATTATCTTTTCTGTTCTGTCCTCTCTCTCTATCTCTTTAACGAAAAGCGACGATTTCTCGTGACAAGTACGTTTTTTTCGCAGTGTCTTCAGTTTTCGGAACACACATTAGTTGGGCATAAAGGCCTCCCACTCTTTACTTTTTCGCTATTTTTCCCTTTGAAGATGGAGAGGAAAAAAGCTGGTTTCTCGCCAGAGAAAAAAGAAATAAACGCTGATAGACCCAGTCCTTTGAAATTGCGGATGCCAGGGCACATAACGTTATCTTTTTACACTTCCAGACCTATTACTTTCCCTCCTGTGCCTTTCTGGCTTTGCGAAGTGGAGAGTTGCCAGGTTGTGTAAACTTACCCGAGATAAGATGTTTCTAGAATTGCCTATTTCCATTGAAAAGTTTTCGATCATCAGTAACTGGAAACAAATAATGAAACCCCCTTTCGACGGAAGATGTCGGTTTCGGTGTCGCTAATGACGTCATTGTTTTAATTACTTTATCTATCTACGTCAGTGGTTCCCAACTCAATTTAAGCCGCGGACCACTTTTCCACTTCAATTTTGCCTACGGACCACTTTTTCACTTTAATTTTACCAGCGACCACTTCAAAAAATTCTCACAAGTTCAGGGGAGGATTTAGGGGGGACAGAGGAACGATCCTTTGAATGAAAATTTAACATTGAAAAGATGCAAGGTAAAGGTCCAATGGTATCATTTTCAAAAAAGTCATTAATCGCCCCCCGAATGACCTTTAAATCCGTCCCTACACGAGTTGACTGCAATGCAAGACTTTAATAAAAAAGGGAGCCAGGTCTTTTTTTGGGGTGGAGAAAGATGCAGATATATAGAAGTAAACAAAGCAGTGTTTCATTTTTATATTTAATTTTAATATTTAATAATTTTTATAAGTATTTTTTTTTAAACATCTAATGATCCGTCTCGTGGATCATTTGGGACTCCTTCGCGGAACACCAGCCGGGAACCACTGGTCTACGTAGTGGCACATTTGGCACTATTCTGGGTTCGCTCGCTGATTCTTTGATGAAGTGGTACTACTGCGGTGGCACAGTGTTAATGCGTTCATCTCGCGTGCCGTTAATCCGGGTTCAACCCCTCACCCCTCCAAAAAAAAAAAGCTATTTACCAACTGACTGCTCACTGCAGCTGGAGTGGGATTGATTGTAAAGTTCCTCGGGAAAAACAGGAGTTCATTGTTGGCAAAGTGGTGATACATTCATCTGCCGTACCTTTACCTTAAATAATTTTATCAGTATTTTTTTTTTTTAAACAATGATCCGTCTCGTGGACTCCTTGGAACTTCTTCGCGGACCTCCAGTGGTCCACGGACCACCAGTTGGGAAACACTGGATTATATGGAGTGCGCGGGAGAATGAAAACATCTTCACACATCTGCAAATTCCACCCACGTGTTTACATTAGCGGTTCGAGCCTTCATGGCCCAGCGTCCGATCGAAAAAAAACAAAAAAAAAAAATACGGTAAAATGTCAGGGGATTGGGGGTGCAAAACGAAACAGCCCAGTTCGATTATAGCCCATTTGCGTACATTCCAAATGCAATCAAGTAAAACACTGCGTACCCACTTGCTTATAAAGGTGGGGGTTGGGGGAAAGCGCAATGGGGATGAAATATCCCTTTCAGTTTGTTCCGTTCCTTCTGAATCACCCTGTATACATCGGATTGAATGACTACCTTTATACATATTTATATAACTCAAAGGACACGCGTTTGTATTTAACAATGATTTGATGGATTTGAGTCTCGTTGGTACAAAAAGCTTACCGTTTTCCGTACCGATCCGTATTTTAGGTGTTGATTCCTCACGCGACGGAGACTTGGATATCCCGAAAAATTATACGTCCTAATGGCCTGTGCTATGCTGGCGCTGTACGGTTCACTTCGTTTGACGCAGAATGACCCTTGCTGTCCATGCGTCATAAAAATACAACCAACTAACCTGACCGTGAAACGCGAATAAATCGAAGTTGAACATAAAAATATCATAAAGATGTTTTGCGTGGATGTGAATATATACAATTGTAAAAAAAAAAATATGTTCCTTAGTCCATGCACCGTAAAAATAAACAACAAACAAATGTTTATAAAACTAAGGATAAAGCTTTCAAAATTTTAAGCCTAGCAGAAAATTCACTTGCGCAGAATTTGAAAATTCAATAACAGCTGCAAAATTTCAAGTTTTTAAACATTTGCAAACATATTAAGGAAGACTAAATATTTCTATTAATTAAACTGTCATTAACACCTGCTGCGGTTATTAGATTTGGCTGTTGCTGTGGCCATGCAACTATTTCTTTAAAATTAAGACTTTTTCGTTTTTCTCTCTCTTGATTTTTCGTTGAGTGCTTATACGCATTCACCATAAATGTAAGAATAATTGCAGTTAGAAGGGAACATTGGGTTTTCCTTGAAACTATTCAAGAAACCTTATAATTATGCCTATAGTGCGTGTTCTGAAATAGGTAACGTTGCCGCTAGGCAAGGCACAGTGTTATGAAATAGTTATAGAAAACTCTCTTCTGTGATTTGGGAGCATTTCCTTTGATTCCTGATGAAAGACGACGACGTCCGTCTGCAAGACGAATATACGCTCTATCAGTGGCGTATATTCTAGGTAATCGCAGGTGGACCAACTTTTTTAAGAACAACAATTCGCTCAGAACTTAAGCATGTATTTTGTAATATTTAAGTTAATGCTTAAGTATAGATTAAAAAAACAGAAAAAATAATTTTTCGCAATGCATTTCAATCGCATAAAACCAGGAGCCAAATCTTTTAAGTTCCCTCATTCTAGTTGAGATGTCCTTTTAAAAGAAATGTCAATGTGCAGGGGCGGTTCTAGTTTGTTTTTGAACCCGGGCGTCCTGGCACGGATTGCTCTTGGCGCCCCCTCCGGCGAAAACAGGAGATTTTCACAGATGCACAGTGAGCCATATAGCCTACGCGATAAAAGTGGCCAAAAGTCTCTGAAAGAATTTCTCTAAAGATGTCTCTAAAAATTTCTTTAAACTTGTCTCTTTTTAGAGAGATTTTTTACTATTGGGTCCATTAAAAAAATTTTAACTTGACTTCAGTTTGGCTCCCCCATCCAAACGGGGCCCCGGGCTGTCGCCCGGCCATTAAGCCGTCCCTGTCAACGTGCATGTACTATTTCAAGGTTATCAATTAAATCAAACCGCGATATGACGACTAAGGCCCTCTTAGCTTGAGGAGAGGTTTCATGAGTGCATTAAGATGTATGTTTACTTACCATTTTTTTGCCCCCTATTACTTTTTTTATCAAGACTTGCATAGCGTATCACAGTTAAGAGTGTGCTATATTTCAACTTTAAAACTTGTTTTAAAAAACCGTGAACTCATAAAAAAAACTCTTTCATCGTGTAATATTTTTAATTAGCCAACAACTTGAGCAGGGATTAATCTGTCGCTAGCCTTTACGGCGAAAACCTTAACCTTAGCGACGTTAACCAAAATTCTGCTAGAAAAACTGCTGAGCAATTCACCAAAAAGCTCCGTATAAGATTCGAAAGGTGATGTATATTCGTAATAGACTCCATGTCACCAATCTAAGCCACATGGCGAACATATCAAGCAATGAGCCAGAGAAGAAGGAATTTGATTTTAAGGCTGCATATCATGCATTGTGTACGCCCAGCAACGAAGAATCCAGTTAAATTATGAAAATAATTAAATGGCACTCACTGCCTAGCATTGAGTATTTTTGAGCAGAATTTCTTGTAAATTTAAAAATAACTTTTCTAATTTGGCTAGAACTTGTAGGCGCAAGCTAGCCAAAAAGCTACAAAAATCTGGCAATTTATTCACTGAACTTGAGTGTTACTATATAGACTCATACGCTTATGCAATATGTGTGTACATAATTGGAAGTATTTTTTTAATACTCGTGTAGAAAGTGGTCCCCCTTGTCCTTCAATAAAGTGAAATATAATGAAAGCTTTGTTTTTTGTGTTGAAATTATTTTATGTGCATCAGCTTGTAGCCAGGATGAAGGGGCAACTGGTGCAAGGCAAAGGACGTATGGGGCTGGGGCACAAGGCACCCGGGAATTGTTTTAAGTATGTGTGTATATATATAAAACTCACTGGGGCACAAGCATGGGCGCTCATATAGGGGACAGGGAGCTCTTAACTCCCCCACAGCCGTTCAGAAAATTGATTTGCCCGATTCTGCTATGCATTTACTTTAAAAAATTTTACATACAGTCAGATTTACAAAAATTACATTTAGATTTTAAAATAAGGTACTTTTAGTTCATTACTAATTGTCAAGCAGTATCAATTATTTTTGTAGCATTTTAGTATCTTGTACATTCACTAAAATGTTTGACAGCCTTGAGAAGGAGGTAATAATTTTTCTCAGCTTCCCGCCCCCTATGGGCGCCCATGGGCACAAGCATAGGTTAACTGGGGCCAGGCCCTTACTGGCCCCGACTTGTCTACAGACCTGGTGTGTGTGTGAACTGACACCCAGAAATCTTTGAATGAATGCGATAGTAAGTTCAAACGCTACTCTAGTCGTAGAGTTGCGTGGAGCCTTGTTCCCCATTAATTTCAAACAACTTGCATGTTTACGTGTGTTGTAATGTATAAATATTCATAATATGTCGAGGAATAATATATTACACAATAGGCACAGTTTTTGGAACGAAAATTTATTCGGCTTTAAACGTTTTTCGAAAGCCTTGAGCTTTCATCAAAGAAGTAAAAAATCTAAGCGTACATCGCTCGTAAGGGCGAGTGTACGATTGTTTATTGTATAAAGGGTAAGGTTGTTGGTGGATTGGCGCCTTCTATCGGTCGAGCCAGATGAATGTGGACTGTAGGAGGAAAGTTGGCTGCGTGAAGGATTGTATTAAATGTTAAAAAATTGTAATGTATATGATAAAAAATTATTGGTGAAATTTTAAGAGGAGAAAACGTGACCACGCTGGATGGATATTGGCCGTAATAGATAAATCGTTCACCAGGTGCTCGATGTTTTGATGGATTGAAAAGGTTCCAAAAAAATTAAGATCAGCTGGAGATGGAGGTTTGTAGATTAACTTCGCTTCATCGAAGTTAAATTTGTGGTCCAAAGACCAGCAATGAACGGCTATGGATGATTTAGTCAATTCTTGTTTTTGTACGTATATATCCGGTGTTCTTTAATCCTGAACCAGAGTGCACGAAGAATTTGGTCGGTGTATGATTTTGAGCACGAGATTTGACAAATACCCCATGAGTTGTGATCCGCAACCGAGTCTTTTAGTTTTGAAATACAAAGCTTATTGATGGGCGTGAAAGAGACTTTAAAATTAAAGTTGTTAAGAATAGTAGCAATTTTAGTGCTGATATTGGGAACGAACGGTAAGCAGATGGTCTATAAAATAGGAATGCTGTTGGGAGAAAGATGTGTGTCCGGTTTTTTGGAGGAGAATTTTTTACGGCCCGATCAACAATAGACGGTTTGCAGTTTCGGAATATGGCAATGTTTTCAATGAAGTCGAGTTCTTCATTCTGGTCTTCTTCAGTGGAGCAAATTTTGATAGCCCAGTATTATATATTATATATATATTATATATTATATATAGCTATTATACGCGCATGCTATTGTGTTTTACATTATCCATCGAGTGTTTAGCACAGTGAGTCGATCTACTATTACATTCATAATATGTGTTTCTTATTCCTCACACACACACCCTACCCA
The DNA here is from genome assembly GCA_006491805.2 of Dysdera silvatica. Lineage (NCBI taxonomy): Eukaryota > Metazoa > Arthropoda > Arachnida > Araneae > Dysderidae > Dysdera > Dysdera silvatica. The sequence goes on along the minus strand of QLNU02015003.1, from coordinate 119,713,064 downwards.
CAATAAGTTGGAAAATACTTAACGTTACTGAAAGTAAAAGCTACAAGAAGCGATGGAATAAATGCCATGATATTCCATCTTCAAAAGTTTTCACCCAAGTGCCTGCCTTTCTACTTCTAGTAACCAATTTGGAAAAGTAACTCTAAGTTTACCGGATACTCCAGAGCTCTGTCCTTTCCTGTTTCCGATCGCTTTAACAGAAGCTTTTTGATAAGAGATCCCAACGAAGCAATGAGAACTTTCTTATATATTTTCCCCTATTTCAAGGCATTGCATTCCTATTTTAATACGAAACTAAAAAAAAAGTATAAAGGTTTTCAGAACCCAAAACTTGAAACTAAACCAGAGAATTAATCTAAGTTCCCCTCCCGCCACGCCAGTTCCCTAGAGTTGCCTGCTACGTCCTTGTCTTAAATGTATTAAATAATTTAACTTCGAAGAAATGTAGAGAGGGAAATGAATACACGCGTCCGTGCGAAAACCCTTTGCCGAACGAACCCCATATGTGTCTCGCTTCTAATTTGCCACTCGCTAAAACTCGACCTGTTTCGGAAGCGAAAATTGCTTCTTTTTCATAAAAAATTAACTGCCCATTTGCATATCATCTCCAACGAATACGTGCAAAGCGCGTTCTTTGCGAGCGTTAATGAAAATTCCTTATTGCGTGGAATTAGGTATCCATTTGCATATTCCGTCTGCTTTGAAGGGCGCCAAAGCCAAGTGTGCTAACTAAAGATTCATGTGTGCTAACTAAAGATTCATGTGCGATAAAGCATTCGAACTGTCTTGACCTGATGTGTCAATGATTTATGGTAGTGCTTGTGTATTTTGTAAAGCTTTGAACTTCCTGTTGTTGTTTATTTAGCTGAATTCAGATGGCATAAACCCAGCGGAAGTCAGGTCTCACCAAACAAGGCATGTAGTGGCGCAGTGTGGTAACGCGTTCGCCTAGTGCGCCGTTAACTTGGATTCGACTCCTAATGGTGCAAAAAATGCTTACTCATAAAGATCGCACTGCTCACTGTAGTCCGGGGTTTGGTTCCCTAGGCCTTAAGAGGTTCGGATTCCTCGGAAAACAGTAGGTCCCGGCGCAGCATGACCATTGTAGTCCTTGAGCCGTAAAACCACAAACAAACAAGGCATATATATTTTATATAAATCGAACACTACGCAGATTAAATCAAACAACAATATCAATCAACGTTTATTGGCGTAGTGATACCAACGCCGATGGTATGGCGTGATTAGATGGTGAAACGTTCGAAAGAAAATAAATATTTCTGCCTTCGGTGGGACCTGAACCCACGACCTTCCACTTGCCGGGCGGAGGCTCTACCATGTACCATTACATTCCGACGGGCATTTCGATCAATTTAATACCAGTCTCTTTGCAATTTGGTTTAAATAGTAGTCCATGTACTACACCATTCTGCGAAATAACTGGCTTCAGTAATTATATACGTTCGTAAGGGATTGGATATTGTCGTTCGTAGCTCAGATGGTAGAGCCTCCGCCCGGCAAGTGGAAGGTCGTGGGTTCAGGTCCCACCGAACGCAGAAATATTTATTTTCTTTCGAACGTTTCACCATCTAATCACGCCATAACATCGGCGCTGGTATCACTACGCCAATAAACGTTGATTGATATTGTTTAATTTAATCTAAGGCATATAGTGTTGTTTGAAGAGAAGACCCGAGCTTGGACGTAATTCTATTTTCCCTCCTTAATACTGCCATCAACGCTCATGGACTGATAAAGTCCGTGAATCCGTGCCTCCCAATCTCTGGTTTGAATATGGATCCAGACACATTAATTAAATGGAACAGTTGAAGTTAAGACGAAATGTGACCTTTAAAACCGTTTGAAGAAAAAAACCTGGGAGACTGGATTCGGATGGAAATATATAGACTGGACATGATTGTGTCAATCTCACAATCCAAAATTCTGGGGTTCGGGTCCAGCCTGAGGTATGTTACCTAACTTTTCTGTAGTCCGGGTATTGGTTCCCTAGATCTAACGAGGTTAATATTTATGAGGGAAATGGTATTGCGATTCTTTACTTCCCCACATATTTTAAATTGCATGTTGGAAATAATCAACACACTTAGCTTATTTGAAACGCACACGTTTATTCTAAAGAGAAAAGGTAGGAAGTGCTAATAGCCTATGTACGCCATTTTGTTGCTGAGCCTCTGATTGAACGTGTACGTGGGTTGATGAAAAACCAGAGACTGATTGTAAGAATATTCGATGTAAAAATCATGCGGCGGCTTATTTGATTGTTGCCAGAATACACTAAGTCAAAATCTGTATTAGAAAATACACTGTTGCCATCCGAGTTTATATTGCAAACTAAGTTGTTTAAGTATGGATGCTCGATTCCGCTACAGGAGTCCCCCAGTACTCAAAATGAGTTTGAGTACGATGTGTTGTGTTATTAAATATTGACGTCTGATTTTGCTACAAGGGTAAACCTTTGAAAACTGTTGGTGCTGGCACATTGTGACCCTTGCTATCCTAGCGCCATTGACAGACCTTGCTTTTCTAACTCTTACAAGATTCCCGCGGGGGTACTGCGTTCACCTGACATGCCATTATCCCGGGTTCGTTTCCCAATGATGCAAAAAAAAAGGGGTTTTTGTCGATCCACTGTTTACAGTGATCTGACTACAGTGAGCAGTTGATCTATTGTTCACTGTGGTCCCTCTTAACCGAATTAAGCTTCCCAACCGGGGTTCCGTGGAACCATGGTGTCACTGGCATACGCAGGGGTGTCGATGGAGATTGTAATCCCTCATTGCAATGAAATTTTGTGTGCATACATACGAATATATGGAGTTGTAGCTCTGTTACCCACTAACCCATTAACTTATATACCCCCCCATTCAACGAGCTTATATACCAGGGGTGGACAATCATGAGGTCAATGAGAGCCGTATTCCAATTTATCATATAAGGAGCCACACCATAATTATAAAGTATTAAATACACAAATTTAATTAATATGGTTACATATTGTACCAAAGTCTTAAGTGCTATGTAAATTATACATATAAGAAAATATAATTAAGAGAAAGAAAATACAAAATAATTATTTCAAAATTTAATAATAACTCCTAGATGGACCTATCGATGCAACCGAAGGTCTACTTTTGAAGCGATTACGTACAACTTCTACTCTTCATTAACCGATTCACTTTCTTAGTCAATTTAACAAGATTCATAAAAAAACTTCTGGAAAAAAAAAGGATTTAAATTTTCGACGGGAGACGCACTTAATTTAACGAAGAGCCGCATTTTCCCACCCCTGTTGTATGCCCTCCTGAACTTTCTGCATGCTCCTATGCTTCGAGAAATACAGTAGGACCTCGATTTTACAAACTTTTACAGCTGTAAAGTGGTTTGTTTGTTTCTTTTTTTTTTTTCCGTGAATGAAAACTTCATCGTGAAGTCCTCTTAAACAGGTAGTTGAAATCCATTTTTTTTCTTCCTTTTTAATAAATTTCTCATATAATAATAAAAATATAATTTTTCGGTTTGAGTGGATATCTGAAAAAATATTAGTTTCCTTATGAACAAGTTTACAAATAGTCAAGGAAAGTATTAACGAAGACAGATAAAAATTTTTCATATGGGGGTTCCTCTGACCTGAAATATTATTTCGAGGGTGCCGAAAGGGTGCTGTAGACGAGAAGGATTCTTCGTTACAACATAGATCCCAACGCAGTGCAATCTTCGTTGTCCTCCCTTGCTTGGCGCAGAATCACCATTGTTGTCCTTGCGCCATAAAAATACAACTAACCAACTTTGTTGTCCTCGTGTTGTAAAATGCAACCGTCTCACGTTCAGCCTTCATTCTGTTCCAGTCTGAATCAAAATTAACGAATGAGCGTTTTTGTGTTTCTAATTTACAATTTCTATTTAAGTCGAAATTGTTTTAAACACGCATATATATCGATGAAGTCTAAGCCTAATATTTTACTTTGCGAAATCTTGCAGCTGCGTTGTTGTAACGAGTTCAGATTGACATGCGAGAAACCCGGGTTTGATAGCAGATGATACTCAGCTCTCACTCCCCCCCACCTCTAATGGTTCACACTTCGAAGTCTGATCTACCTGGATCAGCGATTTTCAACCTTTTTCATCTCGCGACACACCAAAATTAATTACGGAAATTCTGCGACATACCAAAACTAATTATTAAAATTCTACGACACACGAGAAATGCGTTTTAGTGTGTGGCTGATAAAAAAAATAGATAAATAATAATAAGGCGTGATTAATGACTACGTTTGCCAGTTTTTTACTTGAAAATCGCTGGTCTAGACGATTTTTTTTTTTAAAACAAAAACAATGAGTTTAGAAAAGTTTTTATTTTATTATGATTTTTCAATTTTACCATTTTTTTCTATAAACAGTTCAATTTTCGGATTAAACGGACCAGGGGGGGGGACACAGACTTTCATTTTTGGGGGGTCAAGGACAGAATTTGCCATGGTCTTGGAATAACACCCTTCATTTATCATGAAAGTTGGAATTTTTTACAGTGAAAAAATATATTTTGGGGGGTCGTGATCTCTGCCCGCCCTTGAAACGGCCAATCCCTGTCCCGTCATGGCCGGTTAAATGGGAGTCTTCTGTAGCATGAGAAGGGATTTTGTTTTTTATTTTTCCATGTACAGTTTTTACAAGAACCTGGGCCTAAGGCAGTGGTGTAAAAAAGGGGGTCTCTATGCCCATCTCCCCCCATTAGGTAACAAATTACACTGTCCTCCTTGAAAGCCGAGTCATTTGACCTTTTATAAAGCTGCTTAAGCGCTACCCCCGTAATTTTTTAATTGTTACGCCCCTGGCCGAAGATATAATTAGTGAACGCACAACGTTGCCATGAAATGGCTAAGCTTTTTCTCATGCCTTACGCAAATTATTAAAATTAATTAATAGTTAATATTAATAAAAATTTAGCGCTGGAATTGATGGCTATTAATGTATTCGTGATATTTCGAACACAGGTGCATTGAAATTCGCTCGCATGGTTTTGGTTCGCTAACGAAGCTACTCGTTTCACGTCAGGAGGCAGGCAAAATCGCCAATTTCGACCGTTGATATTTCGTTGCGGTAAGAGATCGTCAGAACTAGTTTCTCGAATGGTTGAGCAAATACCGAGCTGATGTCATAGCATTTCAAGGAGGACAAGGCTGCGAAATCACAAGGCAATCCTTATCAGTGTATCAGAATTATTTCTATGTACATAATTTGTAAAGTGATAAGTCAAGGAAATGATGTAACCACCGGTAATAATCTATATTCTAAACAGGCTCGTATTTAGAATTTAAAAAATGGTGTGTTTTTGATGAAAAAGTAAGATTTGATCCTCGCAAAGCAGTTATTTTACAGATATTAATATTGTCGAAACGGAGAGGGGAGGTTGTCCCCTAAAACCCTTTCCTTGCACATGGCCTTGATTTCATTTCAAAGGTGCAGTTAGATTAGATTAAGCGAATTCTTTGTCATTTAGTATGGTAAGTAGCACGGTGGTAACGCAGTCATCTAGTATGATCGGTGGCACGGCGGTAACGCTGTCATCAAATGTAATCGGTGGCACAGTGGTAACGCTTTCATTCAGTGTAGTCAGTGGCATATTGGTAACGCTGTCATCTAGTATGGTCGGTAACACGGTGGTAACGTGTCATCTAGTGTGGTCAGTTGCATGGTGGCAACACTGTCGTCTAATGTAGTTGGTAGTAACACTGCCGTTTAGTGTATTCGGTTTCACGGTGGTAACACGGTCGTCTAATGTGATCGGGGGCAAAGCAGTAACGCTGCCATCTAGTATGGTCAGGTGCAAGGCAGTAACGCTGCCGTCTAATATGGTCAGGGGCTCGGTGGTAAAGCTACCATCTGGTATGTCCGGTGGCACGGTGGTAACGCGCTCACCCAGCTTGCCGTTGATCCAAGGTCAGCTCCCTACGCGGGAATAAAAACCCTCTGGCCGACTGTAGTCCATAGGTTGCACCTTAGACTTTAAGGGTCTCATATTCCTTCGGAAACTGTAAGGGCCACTGCATTATGGTAATGGAGGGGTATCGTTCCTCTATATTGCCTTTCACCCAGGTTTCACTCTTAATGTTATGGCAGAAAGCTCGACGATATTTTGTCTAGCATAGTCCGGATTTCTTTGCCTTGATGGCAGAGGCTTGGATTCGTCGTTTGTCGATCCCGTCGCAACTTGGATTTTGTTGTTCTTGCGCTTTAAAAATACACAGTATGGTCGGTACTGATCATCGGGGGGGGGGCAAAAAGGGCGCATGTCCCTCCTGAAAAAAATTTCTCTCGCATGGTGGTACACCCACACTGAATCGATCCGTTCGTCATAAAATGTTTTAAAATACCTTTAAAAAAAAAAACGACAAAAATTCATTATAGACAATATTTGAAACTTCTCCAGTATGATCTGCATTGTAGCAGACGTCGTTAATTAATGATAGTGCTTCATATATTCTCTGTTGGTATTCTAATGTAATATTATAATAGCTCTAAAATAGTGATACAATGATAATCGCTCCGCATGTCGCTGATTTTCATAGTGCCCCATTCATGGGCGGATCCAGCGAGGGAGACGATCTCCGTCGAAGTTAAATAGGAAAAAATAAAGATGACAATATTTTACAATAATTTTTGCCACCCACGTATTAATTAGCTCAAACTAGAGCTTATGTAATTTTGGAGAAAAAGAGACGCTTTCCCCATCCTGGATTCGAACCAGGGTCCCTCCGTTTAGCCCGGAGTGTCTTGGACCGCTAGACGAATGAGGACAGGAAACAACGCTCTCTTTCTCCGTATGTAAAGATGTTAAGGTATTATTACCCTCCGCAGGGATAACACAATTGCCAAATATGGTCAACACAAGAAAGCCTCCGGGGCGAGAATTTTGTGAGTTTTCGTGGGGGAATTTATTATACTATAATTTTTGCCACCCACGTTTTAATTACAGCTCAAACTAGAGCTTGTGTAATTTTGGAGAAAAAGAGACGCTTTCCCCATCCTGGATTCGAACCAGGGTCCCTCCGTTTAGCCCGGAGTGTCTTGGACCGCTAGACGAATGAGGACAGGAAACAACGCTCTCTTTCTCCGTATGTAAAGATGTAAGATATTATTACCCTTCACAGGGATAACACAATTGCCAAATAATGGTCAACACAGAAAAGCCTCCGGGGCGAGATTTTTGTGAGTTTTTCGTGGGGGAATTTATTATACAATAATTTTTGCCACCCACGTATATATATAGCTCAAACTAGAGCTTTATTCGTTTTGGAGAAAAAGAAACGCTTTCCCCATCCTATAATAATTTTACTTACTAATGATTCCGCACGTCTTATAAGGCCTTTATATTAATTCTATTTAATTGTCCTTCCGGCCACAAATGTCATTACCGAACGCGGTTTAATCTAATAAATATATCTATTTGCATTAATGTTATATACATACATTATATTCTTCATATATCTACATTATATACTTTATATATCTACATTATATATTTCGTATATCCGCATTATATACTGCAAAAATACTTCCTAACGACACGTATAAGTTTAACTACAACATCAACCCTCGCAGAAAAACAGCAACCTATCTACAAAATTCCATGTTTTTCTCTCGCCATGATTTCTCCGCTGATCCTTGAGTTGCACGGTTCCGGCA
>QLNU02015003.1:119678808-119705260 GCA_006491805.2 Dysdera silvatica | reverse complement strand
GAGACACCCTATATATAGCTAATATGCCTTTCATAAAACATTATTCTTAGTACAAGAAATAATTAACCAAAAGCCACATCGGGGTATCATAAACGAACCATTTTTGAGAATTATGCTGCGCTTAAGTGGCGATATTAACATATCCGCAGGGAATTTGAAATATTTCTTTCTGCACTCGCAGAAGTTCCACTCTTTCTTAAAAGATGGATGACAGATACTCCCAACACTTGACAGTAAATAAAGAAGCTGTGGCTAAGCGCCATGCATAAGAAAGTTCACCGGATTGGATGATAGACATCTCCAAGATGGTAAACATCCCTGGAATTCTTCGCAAATTATAATTATTGTTAAAAATGGAAGGAGCCGTGGTTGCAGAAACGTTTGCAAGACTGTAATTAAGGGAAAATATTTGATGTTACGAGTGAACGTACAAAAACAGAATTTTGCGGAATAGACGTAGTTGCGATAATAGCGTTGTCAGAACAAATAAAGCGACGTGTAGTAAACATAATTATAAGAATTTAGTGAGCTTTTGAAATGAATTCTCTCTCTCTAGGGTACAGGGGTTCTCCACATTTTTTATTAGGCACCCTTTCCACCTCATCTCAGCATGTTATTCCCTTTAAACGGGGCCGGATTATCGTAAAGACAAAGGTTCAGGACCCGCTTTTCTTTCTTTGTGTATGTGTAGGGGGGGTGGTGGGCGTGGTGAAGACTCAATGCTACTTCAAAATCGCTGCCAATCAGACTTTATCACCAGCATGGGCGCCCACAGGGGGGTGTACTTGCACCCCCTTGGCTTCTGGAGAAAGGGGAAAAAGGACTGAATCCACAAAAAAAAAAAAAAAGTCGTGTACTGTTTCCATGTACTGTTTTTGGTGTACATTTTACTCAATATTTCCTTTTCACAAAATAAACAGAATACAGCACACGAGAATACATTTACAATCAGCGAAAACAACTTATATTCAACGCGAACAAACACGCTCTTAACCCTTTGACTCCTAAGATTTGTCCTTCCACTCCTTGTCCCACAAAGATTTTTAAAATTCGTACTGAGAAGAGAAATGTATGGAAGAAATATATATATTCCTACTGGGGAAAAAATTAAAAAATTCAAATAAATAAAATTCAAATAAACAAAAATTGGGAGTTAAAAAAATTTTAAAATTTCAAATTCGTAGTGAAAAGGGCTAAGTAACTACACACTCAGCCAGCATCGGTCGAACAGCCCAACGAGTGCAAGAAAACTGGAGCAGTGTTGCCAACCTGTGGAAAATTTCCCATGGACGAGGGAAATTTTGTTAAAATTTTAACGTTGTAGACAAAAGGGGAAAAAATTACAAAAACTACTAAACTGCGGGAAATTCCAGTGTCTGGGATACGACAGAAAAAATTTCCCACACTGTTTTTTAAATAAATGCATGCACACGTATAATTAGGAAATCTCCTAAAGAAGTAGTAAACTACTCTAAATTTAACTCAGTTTATTTTGCTTCGTTTTTTTTATAGTGATGATTAACCACTAATGAGGTGGTGGTGTACGCAAAAAAAAAAGTAATTGGTAAAGGTTGTATTAAACTTTTCTTTGAATAGTTGTGCATCACTACATAATAGTCTCACCCTTTGGTCACAATGTCGTCAACTTCGTTCCTACTTATCGCAATGTTTTTAAAGCTGTAAAAACAATCTTTTCTCCGCAAAATAGCTCACAGGGATTAAGGCGAGAGTATTTTTTAAAATCATCTTATTTTTTCATCTCCACTAATGCAAGCTTATCCCATTCAACAGGTCGCTTTGAATATGGTAGCAGTAATTCGCTCGGTATTCCAATCAACACAATCATTTGAAGCTACGCAAAAAGATAGATCTGTATTGGGCATAAATGGAGCATCAGTTTTTTAAATGAGTATATATCTTATTAATTTGCTCAATGAACTAAATACACATATATTGAAGTAATCGTTGTTAAAAGGGGATATGTTGCAAAATCAGTATTTTAGGGGAAAAAATCCTCTAAATTTAAATAATAATTTTTTTTTTTACATTTATTAGTCGCAATATACAGCTGTAGGAATTGTACGCTATAATTTTCGTACCGTTTTGCATCGAAAGATGCGTGTAGGCATCTAAATATGAGAACACATAACTCATTTTCTCATTTAAAACAAATGTGGGAAATTTTGCCATCCTTTGAGGGATATTTTCTTCGGACAGATTGGCAGCACTGGACTGGAGCCCCAATCATCGTTCTGCCCGTACAAAAGCTGCCCGATTTACCGACGTCTAACAGCGCCATGTGTTGAACGTTCTATTGACCGAGTGCAACATCATTATTCAATTGGAATTTTGCTGGATGCACCCCCTTGCATATGATCCTGTGGGCGCCCATGATCACTAGGGTAGTAATTTTATCACGGAGAGAATTTCCGCGGGATTTTCAGCTAATTTTAGAATTTTCTTTGTATGTACGTTGCATGTATAAATATGTTACCTGTATCGAGACTTTATTTTCAAAATTTAAAATTTAAAGTCCATAACGGATTCAGCGAGCATTTTCGTTGGTTCCAAGATCCTCATTATATGGGATCCTACTGTAATTGCATAGGTTTAATTTATACTACAAAGGGTTCGTAAAAAAAATTCCAGGGCCCCACGAAACTTTTATCCGACACTGCCCTTAAAGGATACTTTTTTTTTTCCTAGAAGCTTTAATATTCCGCAGTTTGGGACTACCAATCTTAATCTTCCCTCAGAATCCGTGAAATCGCTTCCTTTTGGGGGAGATGTCCCCTGCCTCCCCTCGAATACTCCCGATCTAGCAGTTTAATCTCCCATATAAATCATTACATTTCGTTGCCTTTTCAAACCAGAACCTTCCTGTGTGCTCGCATAATTCACTAACCAAGATAACTTACCGAACTCGACTGTGTTGAAGCCTTTTTCGTCAACAAATTTAAGACACCACAGTGAACGATCACAGACAGATCCACTCCCTCTCCTTCAGCTCCGTCTGGAAAAATCTTCTTAAATCCACCTCAAAGACTACTTCTATTACTACTACTAATATTAATTCTCTACTACTAGTAATATTAATGTTGTTCAGGAACATTGATATCTATTTAAAATAACCGCAACTTGAAATTGCCTGGATCATCAACGTTTTATGCTTAGTGAAAAAAGTTATCCATTCATTTAATAATTTAAGTACAAATGAAATACTTTTTTCTTGGTTATTAATTTGTAGATATTGTTCGTTCAGGCACACTTCGAACTTGATCAATTTGAAAAGAAAATTCCTGGAAAATTAAAGCCAAATGCCATTCCTACCATAGTGATCTCATTGGCAATTGAGTAATTAAATAAAGTAGATACGTTTTAAAAAAGTAAAAATATAATAAATATAATAAGTAAATTTAAAGTGAAGTAAACTATAAATAAGTTAGTAGTACAATAGTTAAAAATATTTATAAAGCAATAATAAATAGTTAAACAATTTAAAACAAAAGTTACAATAATACTTTCTTTTAACTACCAGCCTTTGAGGAAATTGACAGTTATCCACCTGAAGGTAAGTGCTTTTTAAGAAACCTCAAAATTATCACTTCTAAACGCAATTTGAAAAATACTGAGAGATTATTTACATGTTTATAAATGCCCTTGTGGAGAAAAAAAAATTCGCAACCCTATATAAGCACCAACTAATTAGTAAGAAACGATTTTTTTTTTTACCACCTTAATTGGACAAAATTCACGATTTAAGAGGTTTTAAAAAGGTATCCGTCCAGCAACGCCATTGTTGGTCAAAATTCTGATTTAACGTCAATCATTAACTTCAATTTTCAAAATTCACGTTAACTTCAATCATTAACTTCAATTTCCAAAATTCACGATAACTTCAATTATTAACTTCAATTTTCAAAATTCACGATTACTTAAATCATTAACTTCAATTTTCAAAATCCAATCATTTATTCTTGTAATTCCGTAAAATTTCATTTATTATATAAGTACAGATTCATGTTACGTACTACGTACAGTATGGTGGAAAAAATCGACGTTATTAATTCCGTTGTAGAAATATTTTTTGTGTTATCATGATTATTTGGTATAATGCGGTAGCAACGACAAACCCATTCCACCGTAAGCTTACCAGTGGCGTAGTTGGTTAAGGCATCCCGGCGCAGCATGACCATTGTAGTCTTTGAGCCGTAAAACCAAAAAGAAAGAGAGTGGTTAAGGCATCAGCTTGGAAATCAATCGGGTTGTCGTCGCTACCGCATCACACCAAATAATCGTAACACAAAATAATAGCATTTCTACAACAGCATTTATAACATCGAATTTTTTCCACCATACTGCATATAGTACGTAACGTGCCATCTGCACTTATATAATGAATGAAGTTTTACAGAATTACAAGAATGAATGATTGAAGTTAACATGAATTTTGAAAATTGAATTTAATGATTGACATTAAATCGGAATTTTGACCAACAATGGCGTTGCTGGACGGATACCTTTAAAACCTCTTAAATCACGAATTTTGCCCTATTAAGGTGGTGAAAAAAACACGTTTCTTACTAATTAGTTGGTGCTTAACAACTTTATAATTGAAAAATTTTCTGTATCTCCTCTAGTTCCAGAATTAGGTGCAATAACTTCCCAATTTCGCCACAGATGACGCTGCCGTCGATCTCATTTCATCGGCCATGGGCACTTCACTATACTCGCACCTAACTTTTACAGCTCTACGAGCCTTCGTTCAAAAGTTAATTTGCAAAATACCGGACTCAGTTGTAGAAGTCTCTCTCTCTCTCTCTCTCTCTATATATATATATTAATGTCGTACATAAACTTAGTTTAAAATTAATGATAAAAAAACACACAATAGCCTTTTATATTTAATTTTATTAGTTTAGGATTTTCGTTTATAAATGCTTCAAAACGTGTATTAAATATCCTCCATTTCTTAATATCTTGCCCTTGCCCTCAGACTATCATTCATGACACCCCCCCGGGGAGTGGCAGTGCGTCTTCCAGGTTGAGAGCCACTGCTTTACGCTAACCGATGGTCTAGAGACCTTCTCTTTTGCTACAAAAACGCCGGTGTAAACTGGAGAAAGGAACTTTATGAAAAATCAGTGTTAAAAATGAAATCCCTACCCTTACAGGAAACATGAAGCTTCTATCTTGAAAAGAGTTTAAAAAATGACATTTGGAATAAAGGGGTTTGACCAGCACACGACAATAGTGCAAGCAGGTAAGCTGTTTAAAAATGTGGGGCTAAAGCCGCTACTAAGCCCGCGATAAGATGAAAAAGCAGGAAATTTAAAATTCTACAAACCTAACTAAAAAGTTGGCTCAAGAATTGAAACGGCTAACAATATGGCGTTCAAATTCTTTCAAATTTTTCAGCCTTCTCTTTTGTCTAGCTTTGACAGGTTCGATGAAAAATTGCGAGACTTTTATAAATTGCATGGTCTTCCCGAGAAGAAGGGGGTGGGCGATGCCGTTTAAAAACGCGGGATTTAATCTAACGCCGCTGTAAGCTTGTACCGGGGACTCTTTCGTCCGCTACTCTGTGATCACCTGGTGTCGAGGACTTCACATTCGATCTCGTCTGCGTTTAAAAAAAAAAATTTTTTTTTAAAAAAAAGCTGTAAAGTTAGCATCAACATGTAAGTTTTTAATTTAAATTGAAGTGAATAGTTGCTGTGTGGTGCGTGTGTGTTTGGTACTTTTTAAAAAGTGTTTCAATTCTATTGAAAAAATGATTACCCAATTTGCAAGCAGACGTTTTTTGTCGCTACACACTGAGACAGGCTGTTATTGGCTTTCACTTTATTTCGAGTACACGCACACACCGTTGTTGTAAAAACCATTTTGGCAACCCGACTGCTAAGAGATATTTACGTTTGGACTGTTTTGCGGCCAATTTAGAAATATATAATTTACTTACTTAAATTTGCTCATTTTTCGCTGGTCGAATCGTTTGGGATGCAAAATATACCCTGATGGATATTTTGTTTAAAAAATACTTTGCTTATGGATGTAGTTGGCTTTTTTTTTTTGCATTTCATGAATTTTACATTATCTATGTAATCGGATTTTCGAAAATGGCAAAATTGATTTATTACTTACTGTGGCATAGTGTGTTACAACTATTTATCTAAACATAATTAAGATTCAGTACCTGTAGAAGAAATTATATACTGTACATTTTCAGTTCCCGCGCAGGCCTTTCGAGGATCAAATCCGGAGCAATCATATTCCTTAATTCGTTTTAATTCTGAAATCATTCTGTGATGTGTGCGCCATAAAAATACAATCAATCAACCAACCAATCTTTTCTTTATCGATAACCATAGTTTTTCTGAACGTTCGAAAATCAAAGCCAAAGCAATCACATTCCTTAATTCATTCTAATTCTACAATCATTCTCGAAATGGGCCACTGTTTTTAGGGGAACGGTGGAGGTAGCGTTGATTTCTCTCATGACATATTTATACGTATCGTAATTCATTTGCATCTTCATCGACAGTGCTATAATCTTCCAAACGGTTTTCGAAAATGCTCAATGTCTTATGAAATCGATTTCTTCATCCACTCCTCTTTAGCCCACAGCCCCGCTCTGGACCGCGAAGTAGTTTTACGGGGTCCGTTATTACTGGCCCATTTCTCATTTCCCCCCTTGCTTACATTCCTATCTCGCGTCATAAATTTTTGGTGCGTCTCACGGAAGACCGATTACAATAATGAAAGTGGCTCGTCTCATTTTGATGAACTCGTGGGGTGGAAGGTAGGTAGCGTAAATTATCGAAGACTTTAATGAACCGCGAAACGCGCCTGAAATTGCTAATGATCTCTTCTACGTTTGGCATAATTTTAAAGTAGTAAGAGCAGACGAATTGATCCAAAATTTTCGAGTTTTTCAGAAATTAAAAAAGGATAAAAGATCTTCGAATTTTTCAGTGGAATGGGGGCATGCATCCAATGTCGGATTAAGGTTTCGTGGGACCCCCTAGGCAATTTTTTTTCCGGGACCCTACTAGTATAAATCAAGCCTGCGTAATTTCAGCAAAGCCAGTATACGATGAGGATCTTGGAACTAATGCTCCCTATATCCATTTTGGAATTAAAATTTTAAACTTTGAAAAGAAAGTCAGCATAGGTACTATTATTTAAATGGAACATATATGCTAAAATTCGCAGAAATTCCCGTCACGATAAAATGATTGCGTTAGGGATGTGGTCTAATTGTTGAACTGTGAAATAGTTTTGAAATAGCGTTCAGTCTTAACCGCTCACGGCCCTTCAAAAAAAAAAAGAAAAGTTGGCTGTAGACATTTGTCTTGTTTGTCTGTGCGGTAATCTGGCCCCGCGTGTATCATATCCAAACAGAACCTCTTTCTGGCTTTTAAAAAACCCCACAATTCGTTTCATCGCTTGCTGACAAACTTGGAGAGATTTTGAAAAGAAGACTTTCATGGTTAGTTTTATCCGCAATTAGTTTCCCCTGTTTATACAGTGGCGGATCCGCTGGCGTTGGATTAAAAATATTTCCCCTCCCGAATTCTTAAACATACGATGGAAATCGACTATAACGACCAACCGCATATAACGACGGAATTTTTACAAAAAGTTTGATTTCCTATTTTATTTTTTAATTGCTTATTAAAAAAAAAAAAAGACTTGTTCGCTAAAAGCGGGTAAATTGTATTAAACAAAATCAATATTTCCCTTGCTTTATCCGGAAACTCGCTAAATGCAAGATTCTTATAAGTTATTTTTTTTACGTTCCCCACTCCCAAATCCCTTTCCGCTTCCGCCTGTGTTTGAAGGGAGAGGATACAGGGCATAGATGGTTGAAAAACTGTCAAAATAATCGATTCTCATATTTTTAACTAGAAAAAAAAACGTCGAATCTTTCTACACATTTTAGTATGAAATTTATTTTCGTACGTAATTTCTTTCATTTTCTAATGTGAATTTCAAATATGGTTGATTTAATTTTTGAGGTCCAAAAGGTGTAAAATAACTGAAAAATCTCGCTGTTGTCCTTGAATACTTGAATACCGAAAAAAACTTCAATCTGCAAAATTAAGAGCGCATGGAAGACAAAAACATAAAGAAGGTGTCGCACACAAAAGTGGTGCCTTCTAAGGTATGGCTAGTACACATAAAAGGTATACAAATAGGTGCCATAAAAGGTATACAAATATGATAAATTCAATTTTTCCTTTCTTCAACGTTTAAAGCCTGTTTGTGATGCATTTTTGGATGTTTTCGTGCGGTTAAACTGTAAAAACTTTTTAACTATTTAAATTATGTACATAAAATTTGGTCAATACATTAATAACTGTATTATCTTAAAATATACCAAGGGGATTTTGTATATTTTTCTAATTTTTGAGAAGATCATTTTTAAATATTGTATTACTAATTTCGTAATATCGGTGTTTAAAAATTTTTTAATCAAAAAGTACACATAATTTTAAAAAATCCCCTTGTGAAAATGCAACATTATATACTTTTCTTCATAAAATTATTTTGAGGGAGGGTGGGAAATAAATTAAATAAAAAAATCAAAACTGTGAAAAGAGTTACGAAACCTACGAAACCACATTTTTAGTCATATAAATATTTTTTCTACCATTAATTTTTTTATTTTTTCTTTCCAGGTATGTATTTACACAGATATGATTCTTTAGTTAAAAAAAGTCAAGTGTTTACCTTAAAGATTGAAAGAAAAATAGGATTTTGATACCTATACCGCCCCATTAATACACTATAGTATGCTATAAACATACTTTTCGCATGTACTGCAAAAACCCAAAATAATCGTGAGATCCACTTTATTTCAGTGGTCTGACACCAAACCTGCAATATATATCCGATATATATATATAATATAATCTTGTGTGGAAAGCATTTAGAGAGACCTTCATCCAGCAGTGGATAGATAATGGTTGAATATGATAGCGATATATATCTATATATGGGAATTAAAGTTTCATTTTAACGGTGAAACTGCTTGATTATGAAAAATGTAGAAAACTAAACGATGACTGATTTCAATTTTCTCACATCTCAATTAATTTTCATCTTGCTGCTTCAGATTTCCTACAGTCGACATTTAATGACGGCTGAAATGAGTCACTTTGATAATGAAGTAATCATAACAATGACTGTCAGTTTCGAATTTAAGAGTAGGTATGAAGTAGGAGTTTAAGAGTAGGTATGTAGTAGGAGTTTGACCCCAGCTGGGACACTGAGTTAATTACCGGGATGTACCATAACTAACCTGACCATACGTCCCGTTTTTAGGTAGCCGATCCCGTTGTCCCCAAGTAAAGATTCAGGCCGTCGAAATGTCCCGTTTTCAAGAAACCCTAATAGCACGGCGATGTGGGGCATGCTTAATACGTCTCACACACATATGTAAGTCGGTCAGAAGCCTGCAAACTCGCGCATCTTGCTTGACAATTGATTATTATTTTTTAACTAACGTGTGTTATTGTAGTCAATTTAAATTTCTTTACGTTACCTCCTCCATTTTAAGAATGCCCACACGCAAGCGCACTTTTAATGTTAACTTAGAAACGAAGTTCTCTTTCGCTTTCTTTTTGGTTTTACGGCTCAAAGACTACAGTGGTCATGCTGCGCCGGGACCTACTGTTTTCCGAGGAATCCGAACCTCTTAAGGCCTAGGGAACCAAACCCCGGACTACAGTGAGCAGTGCGATCTTTATGAGATCTCTGAGTAAGCGTTCTTTTTGCACTGCTGGGAGTCGAACCCGGATTAGCCGCGCAATAGGAGAACGCGTTACCACACTGCGCCACACCCAGGGCCTACAAACGAAGTACCCGTTTATAAAGCAAAGAATAAACCCCATCAGGCGTCAGATGTGAAAAGTGTCGTACAGAATATAGCATAGTTCATAGAGGTGCCAGCGATATTAACATTTAAGATCAGAAAAACATAAAAATTCCGATATTGCTACCGCTTCGAATTCTTCAATGCTTAATTTTTTTAAGAAAAAGGATTCACGAACTTCGTAAGATCTGCAAGTTGCTGTGATGGAAGACACCTGGGCTTATCACACGGTGCAAAGAACCACAGTTTTCTCTCAAACAATTGTGCTTCTAAGTTAATTCAAGCAGGTTTTGAACAGAAAGTTAGATGTTCTCGTATGGAAACAGAAGCTAATATTGTATGTAAATCTGTTGGAGCCAATAGTAATAGCTGAATTAAAAAATCGCCTCAGCGAATGCAACTGTGTTACTAATGTATTAACTAATGCTTCAAACCACGGGTCCATGAAAATATTCCCTGTTTCAGTCTGCTTCTTTTACCATACGAAGGAACATAAGTCAAACATTTAGAATTTTAAGATTAACCTGGCGTAACATCAGATGTTATTGTCAGTTATATAATGATAGTGTTGACAAACAATGAAAGAAAGAATAGAAATATTTGAATGGGTGAATTTAACCAAAATATTTGCATGAGAAAAATTCAAAGTTAAATGGATGTATTGATTGAAAAGGGATTTATTAATTGTGACCAAGTTATCAGAAGTATTAGTTGAGTATTCACTTATAACTACATTACACCGCAGGAATTGACAGAATGGAACACTGGGAATGTTTCAATTGAAAGTCATTATGTGGAATTGTTCAGACACTTTCACACCAATAATTTGAATCATGCGAACTTTCGTATAATTATTGAATATATCTCATGCCTGCCAGGCACTAATGCACCAGTAGAAAGGGTCTTTTTCTCTTACAAATAAGTTATGGATGAGCGAAAAAACACAGTTACTAGTCGCAGTTTCTAAAGCAATGGTAATTATTAAAGTAAATTTTAAGAAATCATGCCAAGAAATTTATTCTTATTTAAAATCAAATCCAAATATTCTTAAACAAATTTATTCTACAGAAAAATATAAGACCACATAAATTATTTATTTTCACATATCCATTCTTGTTCTTTTCATTAATCAATAAAAACTATGAAGAACTACGCGGTTTTTTTTAATAACATACTATTACCCAGTGGCGGTTTTAGCATTGGAGAGGCCCGGGCGCCATCAAATTTTGAGGCCACACCTTGCTTCTAAATATTTTATTTGCGGTTTTCCTGTCCCTAGCTATCTTACAACCATTGGCTTAACTAGGTGGTTAGGCGGCATATCCCCAACTAGAAAAATATTACCCCCTAGAAAATTTCTGAATCAATGTAATACCAAAGTAATACTATGTGCTGACTATTGAGGTGGAATCTTTAGTCCCCAAAAAAAAAAAATTCGCCCTTCCTATATTTGAAATTTTTTTTAAATCAGTGGTTTTCAAACTTACTGCCCTGTGATCAATCTTTACATGCGGATGTCCCCACCTCGGTTAAAACGAATTGAAATTACTATGGGCAAAATTATTCTACTTTCAAACTTTTAAATACAATAAATGTCTGAAATTCTTTTATTAGTTTGATTGAAATATTAAATTTGAGAAAAATTTATTCACCCAATTATCTGCCAAATTATGCACTGCCTCGAAAAAAATTATTTGCCATTATTTTCTGTATTTTCCATCTTTTGGTTTTAAAAAATTATAATTTAACCAAATTAACTCAAACTTATAGCGTTATTTTCTAAATAACCTATCGCACCCCCGCTTCAGAAGTTACACAACTCAAAAATTTGCGAATTCCAGCTGAAAACGTTATTAAGGTAAATGATGTCATATCTATCTTCGAAAGAAACGGAACAACTAATCTTCCACTAGTTTCCGCGAGAAATGTAAAAACGCAGGTTGTTTCTCAATAATTTATACGGTATTCTGTAATTTAAAATTGCTCAAAACGCAAATCTACAAATTTTGAGTCTGAAGCGTGGGGTGCGATATATGTAGCAAACCGAAACCTTGAATGATGAAATGCGTGAATATTCACATTCAAAAAATCAATAATATCTAGTTTTTGCACACTTAATTCATAACTTGCGAAAATAATACGTTTTACAAAACTCATACTTTTAAGCTTTGTTGTGCTTTTGCTTCGATTTCGTATATCCATTTAGCTGGGCTCTGATTGGCTAGTAATGATAGCACAGGGGGGAACACAAACACTTGAAACACTCTGAGGAGAAATTTGGGGATGAAAATTTATTTCTCTTACTCCTTACGGCTGCTAATGCATGGCTTATCGATAGGAGAAATTGCTAGACTCTGATCTGTGAGGTCTGTGGAATCTTAAAAGAAGTGATATTAGGCGTCTGCCGCCTTAATTGGACCATCTTTTGTGACGTGCAAGAATTCGAACTTACATTGGTCAGTTTAGCTTTTACGGGAGTCCTGAAGGCATCTGGAGTATGTACATTTGTAAGGTTTCTGGAAGTGTCACTTTCACTCGTAAATGCAGTGTGGTGTCTAAACATCCTGAGTTAAGTTCTTGTCCACATGCCTATTGCTTTGGTAAATTGATTGGCATTCCCATGAAAAAGTTTTGTCCTGTTCGTTTCTAGGGACCAGTACTGCACAAATGGTTTATTCAGGGATTGTTAATGGCGAACTTGGCAGGAAAATGTAGAGTTTAAGCACTCGCCTCTAGTTTAACGGCAGCCATACAAAATTTTAAGGAATGTAACAAATGTTGTAGGCAATTAAAATTTCCATTCTGTTTCAAGGAGAGGGAAGGGATAACACATGACCATAGGTGGAAATTAACTGCGACTCTCTTTCGTTCAGTTCCCAACATTTGTCTGTATTTAAATTCAACAGAAACGTTTGTGTGAAGACATCATGATACATCACATAGATTGCAAACCATGAAAGTAAAATTTGTAAATACTTCGGCGAAGATTATGAATACGGAGAAAGCGCACATTTTGTTTTAAAATATTTGCTTGTAGTTAAAAATTGTAAAACGTATTTTATAACCCGTAAAAATTTAAAACCATGCAGTACTTTTTTCCCGTGAGATTTTGAGGCGCCTCAAGCGCCTGTGCGGAAATCCGCCACTGCTATTACCTAAAACATAGTAATGCCCTTTATTTTTTTCCTCAGAACAGGACATACATCCCTCCCCTGCATTCTATTCTGTGTGTGTTGACTGCGCAGAACTCCCATTTTCTTCCTACTTTTACAAATCGAGCAAATGAATGTTCTTCACTTTAGAAATTGTTTGTTTTCCAGTAAATAGATTCCAGATTTGGAAAGCTTATGTCTTTGTTCATCACTAGGCATGCTGTGTGTCCTGATGAAATATACATGGTGGATATTGCGGGCGTTCAATCCAAAACAAATCCCTAATTGCATGTCCTCCTTCCGCGCGCTAACCTTCAAACTCAGATTTGTAGTCTTCCGGACGAGTATGCTATATGTTTAATTCTAGAAAAAAGTCTTCAGTGTCGCTTAGAGGACAAAGGATAGTGGCAAGAGAATGTGAATAATTAAAAAGTAAATTTACGAAGTAAATACGAATGATAAACTATATTTCTGAAGATGGATTACATTTTGTGTTTTGCGATATGTATTATAATTTATGGGAATATAAATAAAAAGGTAGAGAGAAAGAGAGAAGGAAGAAGAGAATTAATTACACATAGAATATTCAAAGAGACAAAATAGATTAAAACATTTATGAGTTCGAACATCCTTCATGCAGAGACCTTTGGAAACTAAAAATGTTTGAAAAAAATAAGCCGTAAAAGATTCAGTTAAAGATCTGTTAATAATTGACCAATTTTTGTCTTCCAGAAGCACTCCCCACCTACCTGCAATGTAACAGAATTTTAAGTACACTATTTTACTCAATTCCTGGGGTTGCTGTTCTAAGTAAGTAAAAATAAACAATTGAGCGTATCTCAAAATTAATTTGGTCATTTAATAAGCTGTTATTTTAATATTGAGTAGTCATGGATGAATTGATCGTGAAAAACAATCATAGACAAAACGGTCGAAATAAAACGATCGTGGACAAAATAATCGCGGAAAGCGATTGTAGTCAAAACGGTTGAAAAAAAAAAATCGTCGACGAAGTGATCACGGAAAGTGATTATTGTCAAAATGGTCGAAAAAGAACAATCGTGGGAGGCGGGAATAGTTGAGAAAAAACGATTATGGGATGGCCAAGGAAGAACGATCGTGGACGAAATGACCGCGAAAAATGATTATAGTCAAAACGGTCGATAAAAAAAAAAATCGTGGACGAAATGGACGCGGAAAATGATTATAGTCAAAATGGTCGAAAAAGAACAATCGTGGGAGGCGGGAATAGTTGAGTAAAAACGATTATGGGATAAAAATGGCCAAGGAAAAACAATCATAGACGAAACCATCGAGCGAAAAACCATCACTGCAAAAATGATTGAGAAAAGCACAACCCATGGACAAAGCAATCATTATGCAATCACGAGTTAAAAAAATATCCAATACCGTGATTTTTTTTTTTCCTTCCAAACGCAATTTCCTTTAGTGTTTCAAGAATGAAGTTTCACATTATTTTGCACGCTTCTTTTTTAAATATTGGTCCATTACTTCTAATGGTTCAAAAAACACATACTTGACGTTCAAATCTAAATAGACACTGTGTTTCAAATTCTAATTTTACGGCACCTTACACTTGTTTTTCAAAAAAAAAAGTAAGAACTAAGTTCTGATATAAAAAATTCTTTATAAAAGTAAATCAAACTTTAATTTTCATGAGACATCGTTGGAATTATAGATCGCAACTCGTTGCGGTTGATTATCATTCAAGTTTTGCTGATTAACATGTTAATGAATGCTCTGAAACGAAAAATTTGTCAACGAGCATTATTTTTTTTATTTTTCGCACTCATGAAACCGCGTTTTTAAAAACCATTTCAATTTCACGCATCGTGTCGCTTGAAAATTCTTATTTTCCGGTTGTCTCTGGATTTTCGTGTAATCTCAAAATTTATATTTTTAATTGGGTTCCGAAGATCTCTCCTTCAGTGCTTTATTATCGCTACAGTCTAGTTTGTCCCGACTAATTTGGACCGGATTAAACTATACCTAACGTGACCAGATACACTGCTCGAAAGCGGGACACTGTTTGCGGAAGAGCAGACAGTGGGGTCGAAATTGTTGTAGGCAATTTAGTTTTTGGTGTTTATTTTACATCAAATCAGTCGTTTCAATATGTACACATTTGCATTTTTATAATTCGTACTTTGTATTCAAACTTATTTGGTTTAAAAGCGTTGCGAGAACCGAAGCATTGCATCAAATCTTACGTTTAAATCGAAATGAAGTTTTTGTGACCAGTATTTACTTTAAAACCTTGACTCTAAACC
Organism: Dysdera silvatica; assembly: GCA_006491805.2. NCBI lineage: Eukaryota > Metazoa > Arthropoda > Arachnida > Araneae > Dysderidae > Dysdera > Dysdera silvatica. The sequence continues at coordinate 119,689,937 of QLNU02015003.1, read as the reverse complement.
GTCTTTCCCCACTGTCCACGTGTTGCTTATCGCATAAAGAACTCGCTCAACTGCTTCATTGCTTTCTGGCAATGACAGTATGTATTCTGCGATTTTATGAATGTGCCAATAGAGGTATGAAATTTCTTGAAAATGTGTATTATTTGCACTCTTTTGGGTTAATTGCTTATAAGTCAAGACGACTATTCTCAAAGCTACGAGATACCTCATATTCGCACAAAACGGACTGTCCCACCGAAAACGGACTTCAAGTACCTAATTGTACTATGAGTACGTTAGAAATTACGATATATATATAGACTTGTTTTATATAGACAGAGTGGATATTAGATTTGATGAGAGAAAAAGTAAATGTTAATTTTTGTAAGTTTAGCTATTTCTCCCACTTTCCGATCTTTCTGTACTAACATGAAAAATCACTCTCCATATCTCTGTAATATCTTGAACTTTAGGACAATCATACATTTAATAGGGAAACTAAAAATACTCTGTCAATGCACAATAAAAAACATTACAGTTGCACACAGTTCTGGCTTACTTAATCATTGATGATATACTTATAGGCGTAAATTATATGGGCTTGGACCCCTCCCCAATAATTTTAAATAAATGCAATTTTCATACTGTAGTGTATAAATGTATGTAACATGGCCTTGCCTTCCCTCCCCAATTATTTAAAATAAATAGCAACTTTTCATACGTGTAGTGTATAAATGTTATGTAACATGGCCTTGCCCTTCCCTCCCCAATAATTTAAAATAAATAGCAATGTTTCATACGTTGTAGTGTATAAATGTACGTAACATGGCCTTCCCCCGCCTCCCCAATAATTATAAAAATTCTACTTTGATGATTACGCCGTAAGTTTACTAAGATTTAAAAGATACATAATTTTTTCTAGGGTCTCTTCATAAACTGTTAAAAAATCTCTTTATCGACTTTTTGAAATTGCTCTTTATCAACTATCGGAAAATGCTCTTTGCCTGCTTTTTCTTGAAAAAGAACTGCACTATACATCTTCCTGGAAGAGAGAATATCACACAGCAGTCATTCTCCGCTCATGAATTTTTAAAATTAATTAATTAATTAAGCGTGAAAATACACTTTCATTCGAATTTGAATGTAATGTCATTTAAAAATTGAAGGTTCGCCATTGTGTGCCATCACCGTGTTATGCCATGTGGTTGATTTATGTCTTACTATTGTGACATACATTACGCCGACGTAATACAATATTAAATTTTACAATGCTTGGTTTAACTTATTAATTACCTTTCTATAAAAATGCATTATTTCGTGTTGGAAAAAGGAAGTTAAAATTCTTCAATCCTGCCTAAAAAATAGAATAAAAAGTTTAAAAAAAAAATGAACGTACGAAAGGGAAGCTTCGCTGTCATTCTGCCACTTTTTACAAGCAAGAATTCTATTTCCAAGTCTCAGGGTATTTCAGAAAAACGTTTTTCGTCTCGTTACAAATTCTACAAGTTTCATCAAATATGTATTTTCGTCGATGATAAAAGCGTAAGCGACGGCTAAAGAAACGCGCGTGTTTTTTTTTTTTTATTAAAAAAATAGCAAAAGCGCACTTTTCGAAATAAAAAAAAAAAGTTATAGTTTCCCTTTTTAACCACAGTTTCCATTTTTAAATTTTGTTGAAATTTTTACGTTAACAATTTACCTGGAAATTCTCCAAGAAACGCGAGGCTCAACTTTTGCTTAGCGTCGGAATAGCGTTTCAAAAACTTGTTGAAAGTGAGAAGAAATTTTTAAAAAAGCTTTCCACCTTGTAAAGCGAAGATGATAAAAAGAAATATTTTTGTTACTGGAATAAAGGCCAACCAGATTATAGCATATCAATGGATAGACCGAAAGCAATAAAAAAAAAATTAAGGAGAACATAAAAATACTTCTTTGTTTTATTCAAGAAATTTTTATTGGAATATATTATTGGTGATAGACCTTCGCAAAATAGTGTTAAATTATTGGACGTTGTAATTAGCAAAGATCTAAATTGGAATGATCATGTCAATTATATTTGCTCTAAAATAAGTAAAATTATGTCCATTTAAACTATTTAATATATTGCGTCCTAAATTCCTTATTGTTCTTTATGATGCGTTAATATATCCACATATCTCGTACTATTTCCTTCTTTGGGGTCATTTGACATGTACAAATATAAATCTTTTTTTTTTATCTATAAAACATCGCTTTCTTAATATTTACTTTCGTCAAATAAATCAATAAATCCTGTTATTAATATAAAGCTTTGAGGGATTCTTCCCATCAACAAATTGATATTTTATCGATCTGCTAGATTCATGTTTGTGTTAAATTAAAATTATATTCTAATTTTTCCTCATCTTATATTGCATATTCATATAGTACTCGTTATTGTCCAAAGTCGCAAGTTTCTTTCTCGAGGATGAATTTCAAATATTGTACTATTATAGTTTCTGGTCCTCAAACTTGGAAATCTTTGCTTGTTTCTGTCAAATCGTTAAATAATTTGCTTGTGTTTAAAATTAAATTACGTTGAGTATCTTACAAGGATAAAATTACGTGAGTATCTTACAAGGATAAAATTACGTGAGTATCTTACTACCTAGGTGGTGATTTATTGTTTTTCTGGTTTACAACTATTCATGGGTATTTGGCTGTTTCGTTAATTCATTTTCATTCACCATTTGATATATATTAATTTTTGAGTTGTCTATTTTCGTCAATTTGCAAATTGCACTCTTTGTTGTTGTTGCCTTGAGGTGATTGGGAACTTCGTTAGGCTATTATTTAGCCTTTAGTCCCATTCTTCTTTAGCGTCAGATGTTAGTTTTTTGTTTATGTATGGATTTATATTTAACCTTATTACGCTAGTTTGTTTCTGGATGTAATTAACTATTCTCCATATATTGGATGTAATTAACTATTCTCCGTATATTGGATGTAATTAACTATTCTCCGTATATTGGATGTAATTAACTATTCTCCATATATTGGATGTAATTAACTATTCTCCGTATATTGGATGTAATTAACTATTCTCCCTATATTGGATGTAATTAACTATTCTCCCTATATTGGATGTAATTAACTATTCTCCCTATATTGGATGTAATTAACTATTCTCCGTATATTGGATGTAATTAACTATTCTCCGTATATTGGATGTAATTAACTATTCTCCATATATTGGATGTATACTCTTTTTTCTCCCTGCAGTGTATTTATTCTTCTGTGTATTGCTTATGTTACATCACAATAAAATTGAATTAAATTACAAACTGGTTATGTAGTTGCAGTCACTGCATTTGGGTATACTAACTCGGCTTTATAGCTAAGTATCATCAGCTTTAGTATTATAATCACTTTTATAACTAAGCTAACTAACTTTAAGCTCGGTATATAACTAAGCTTGGTTTGATCTCTATAGAACAGCGTTTCTTAACTGGGTTTCCGCGAAATGCCGCTAAGGGTTTCGTGAGAATTTGATTTCGAATTAAACATTCGTGTAAAAAAAAATACACAAGCATATGTTTCACATGAAAAATTTGTTTCAAAGGTAACAATATTAGCTTGGCGCATGTGTTTGCTCATATTGTACTTCACCGTTTTGTGTTTACAGATACGAGGTGATTTTTTTTTTTTTTAATGAAAACCTTAATCTCTTAAGCAAGCTGTTTGCATCCTGTGTTGTATTTTCAATCAATTGTAGTGTTACATTTTATCATATGATATTTTTGATGTTACATTAATATTCTTAACTTTGAGGTTTAAGATGTTAACTGATGATAAGGTTAGAAATGGATGAGAGGATAAAGCTATAGCTTGTTACGTGGCTCTCCTCCAAATAAATAACATATTGCATAAATCTTTTTTACAGACTCGTTGCTTTGATAATTTTGCTGCATATTTGTAAATTTAGAGAAGAAGAGAACTTTAATTTTGTGTTGATTCGTGGCCTCATTTGATAAAACTGTATGACAAAGGGCCCGGGGGTGAAACCTGAGTTGACGTTGATAGTTTTAATTCAGATTGAGATCAAGAACCGATACTAGGAATGAGATTTTTTTTAAATTTTATTTATGAATTTTTTGATATATAGTTTTAGCAGGATTTTAATGAGTTGATGCCTCTAACTTACAACTTTTTTTAATTATCAAAAGGGGAGAAAAAAACGCAAGTTCGATGAAATTGAAAAAACCGAAGTTGATAAAATTGAAGAAACCGAGGTTGATAAAATTGAAAAAAAACCGAGGTTGAAAAAACCGAGGTTGATAATTGCGTTAAATTAGCGTGTGTCTAATTATTTATTAGTTGTGTTATTTAGACATGTTCTGTTACCATTAGTAAATGAGACAATATGGTGTTTATAATGATTAATTAATTTTCTGCTCAACAAATTGTTGTATCAGACATAAATGTTTCAATTCTCGAAGAAGAATCCCTTGCGAGGTCGTTTCGATATCGACCCAGTTTTCCCATTAATATAAATTGTTACAAAGAATTGTTTTTATTGCGTATGGCTTTAAATATACATAGATAACAAGTATTAAATTCGCACTTTGATTTTCCACCTGGAGTAAACGTTTCAGAGCACATCACCAAACCGCAAATTAATATCAACGGTTCTTCGCGCCTTCCTCTCAAGCGGAGGAATGGTCCCAATGTCTTCAGACAGAGTAACAATATCGCAATATCTGCGAAATCCAACTATCCCCAGAACGAAGAAATCTATTGGATAGCAAAACTAAGACAAACGAGTCCCAAGAGTAACATTAGTCACACGAGAGACTCTTAAACTGTCCTTCCGTGTCGACATTGCAGAGTCGGTCTTTCTGAATTTTATTTAGTTGCACTTCGGGAGAGCAGTTTGCCATCCTTTTTCTTAATATGGCTAAAGAGCTTCTTTTTTTTTTTCTCTCCGAACCCCTTTCAACTTTCTTTTCTGCAGGAGAGAACTGCGGAGAGAGAACAGTAAATGGAAAAAAAAAAATTGTTCTCTGCAGCAAAAAAATATGACGCAATCAACAATTGTTGATTTTATGTGCCACGTGGGAGCGTAAAGTCTTTTGTTCTGATGACGTTTGTGATTTATTTTTTATATAGTGATTAACAATTTTTTTTTCTTGTAAGTGAAGATTTATTTCGATTTCTGACTTCACAAAAAATAGGGGTGGTTTAAACTCATACGTGTTGAGTCTAACCTTATACTACTCGCACCATCAACTAAAATAGGACTATTCTCGTGTTGTATGTTCCGTACAACTTTTTGGTGAAATGTGTGTGTAAAGTATTATTACCCTACTTAAGGTGAAGTAAGTTTAGCACGGTTGCCAAATGCTCAATACATAAAGTCTGCCGAGTTGCCAAGCGAAAGTCTTGCATTTTTACAGAGGGAAACTTGGTCGGCTGTTGCTTCTGAGGATGCCCCGCATAACACGGAGTGAAACGTTAAGTGTTTTTAATAAACAGACGCGGCGGAATATCCAGAAAAACTCTATAATGTATATTAATAGACGCCGTGAAAGCCTTCGTGAATGTACATAAAGTCATATTTTTGCAATCTTTTGTGGGGGAATTGAGATGGCTAATAATTTTATGTAAAAAAAACAAAAAAACTCTAGTTTAGGGCCGTTCAAGTATTACATAAGCACATTTCTGGTCATTTTTTACTCCCCCATCTAAGAAAAAATAAACAAATGCCTTCCCCCCCCCCTTCCTCCCTTCATGCTTACATAAAATTTTGGTTCTCTAAATTTTTGGTTACTATTATTACAAAACTATATATATTATTAAACTATATATGTTATACATTAAACTATAAGGGACAATAATAATATATTTTATTATAAAGTATTTTTTATTACGTATTAATATTTCATATATTGTAAGCAAATAGTGGATAAATAAGAAGTGGATTTGATAAAATGCATTTATTAAAAATAATATATTCATTATAATTTAAAAATATCAGAAGAGCCATGGGGAGTCTGGAAGGTGGCCCCCGAGCGAAAAAAAAAGTTGGCTCAGCATGACCTTTGCTAACCTTGCGCCATAAAGCAAACGAATCAACCAAGCAACGCTTGCCGTCTCAGGTCTGCAGAATGCAAATGCATAGTCATTTCCCTCCTCACCATCTAAAATTGGCCAGAATTTTTTTATGACGCAAGGACTGTTGTCCTTTCGTCATAAAAATACAACCAACCAATCCCAGTTAAAAAGATTATGGTTTAAACCTAAAGCGCATGGAATGCTGGGCCGGGTTTTGTGGGGCTTTAAACAATTTTTTCCGGGCCCCCTATACTATAAATTAAGCCTGTTTGCAATAGGACCCGTATAAGACGCGGATCTTGGGACCCACGAAAATGTTCGCTATATCCTATCGCTCGTTAAATCCGTTCTGAAATTTAAATTTTAAACTTTGAAAAATAAAGTCGTTACATGTAACACATTTGCATGCAACATACATGCAAAAAAAAAAAAATAATAAATAAGATTCGTGGAAAACGGCGCGGAAGTTCGAGCCCCGATGAGATTGCTGCCCCAGCGATAAGGTCTGATTATCAGCGATCGAAAATTAGCCGTAAGTTTTAACAGCATTGGGGCCCCCCTTAAAAACAGAAGGCACTAGACATTCGTCTTGTTTGTCTATGCGACAATCTGGCCCTAATATAATGTCCTAAATTGATTTGCCCTAAATATTATTTGGACGCAAAATGACCTTTCTTGGCGTAGAGCCATAAAAATCAAACTAACCAACGTAAATATTATTATAGAAACGTAACAAAGACACGAATGTAAACAGCAAAATAATTCAGGTAATCTCTGTTTATGGAAATTACATAACAGCTGTAACTGAATTGTTTTATGTAACAGGCAGAATTGAGCCTTTTTATGTAACAGCTTGTAACTGATTGTTTGCCTCAACACTTACATTTATACTTTAAGTTTATTTCTTACGTAAACAGTTCGCGGGCAAATTCAATGTGTCCGTGCAAATGGAACAGACCTACGAAGAAAAGACGGTTCTATTACATTAGATTTTTTTTCCTCCAACGGCAAGGAATTTGACATATAAATGAAAAGAATGCAATGTATATTGCCATTATCCCATACGGTATCTTACCTCTCAGTGACCCCGCGAAGGGCTTTGCATCACTGAGTGGTTTGTCTGTCTTCTCCACCAAGTCTCATCTTCTGTACAAAGCGGACGGTTTGGAGTACACAAGACACCAATAAGGAAAAGGTGCTCCGCCAAGCAATCATGTCCTGTAATTAAATGGATGGATGGATTGTGCATAAAATTAAATGGGAAGGGTGGCTGTCGAAGGGCGGCGCTGTAATTCCAGACAGGTTTTAACGTCAAATAACTTGACAGTCAATGAGCGAAATTTGTGGATTGTAGATCCGTACCAGCGTACAGAGACGCATTGCTCGCACTGATGTCGCCATCTAACGTCAGCCAGGAGCCATCCACGATCAATCCACCTCGAGGAGTGGTTGAAATAGATGGATGGCACGGAAGAACACTCCTGGCTGGCTGATGCTCCTACAAGAGCGCACCGGACACCGTTGAGAGGGTACAAACCGACCCTGCAACCAGAACGAACGAACCGCCATCCATCCCATAACAGACTGCCGAGTCGGTGTCCCATCCATGGACTATGAACGCTTTCCCAAGGCGTTTGGCGCCAAACGCAGACGGAGACTGTGACCTAGCATCCTGAAGCAGAACAAAGGACACCCGCCCTACCCCGGAAACAAAGATCGATCCGCGGATGAACCATGTCCCAGAATAGCACACACAAACATTGCTCCTCCGCTGTCCACAAGTCAATGGTTAATGCCCCAATCACTATCACTCCCCCTAAGAGAGAAGGAAGAAAGACTAACCATACCCGGGCCGCAAAAAAAAGATATCCATACGCCACCAGAGCTGAGATAGAACCTGTAATCAAACGGAATATTGCTGCTGCTTCTCTACGTAACTAATCAAGAATATCTGACTTTACTAGATGTTTCCAGTCCTTTGCGGCGATTGTATTCGAAAGATCTTTATGGAACTCCAAATTCAGGGACCTCTTGATAGAAAGTTTTGCAATGTGGAAAGATGTTTCAGCTATTACATAAGAAAATGTAACAAGATGTTCTGTTTGTTGTGCAATATCAGTGGAATTTCAGTTTTTAGTAAAACATCTAATTAAGCAGCTTTTGTAGAGCTAGGAGAGAGAAATCCATACTTGATAAGAATATCTTATAAGGAGGGAGGTAATTATCTTCCCGTAACGTATGTAAGAGCCAGAACGTGCCATTTGGCATGATTTTCCTTCGCCAAATTAATTTGAACTTATCGGCGAGTTCGATTTAGATATGTCAACGATAATCATCTCCAGAAAAATGTTTTCAAGCATCAAAAATCGATTGAATTCCATGCATCACCATTTGGGCTGTGTCATACGAGCTTTAAACTGGAGTAGTTCATATGTAGTCCCCAAGGCAATTTGCGTGTCCAATTTCTGGGAACAAATGATGAGGAAATTCCCCATTTTCCCGCGGAAAAAGCTCTCTACGATGATGGCCAAGATTTCCAATATGTACTTTGACAAGCACGCCTCGCGTTTCGACGTCTCACTCCTCCTCCATCTGACGCGCCAACAAATTGGACGTGAATATTCGAATATTTCAATACTGGCCAGCGTTAGAAGCGTTAACATCGAACATAAGAATCTAAATATGAGCGAAAAATAGAAACTGCTGAGAATTTAATCTTTTCTCTTCGACTTTTATACATATTTAATTTCTGTCTCTCTCTCATGTTATTAATAAAAATTGCATTTGAAATCATTGCTGTTGACCATTTCCAATAGGCGTAGCCGGAGGGGGTTGTAACCCCCATTGCAATGAAATTTTGTATATTTAACATAGGAATATATGAGTTGTAGCTCTGTAACCCCTCCCATTGAGCCTATAACCCCCCTTATGAACTTTCTGCCTACGCCTATTCTAATTCCTAGTCGAAAACTAAAGAAAAATGACATTTTTTGAGAGAAGAGAGATTGTAAAAAGTTGTAGTGTGCTTTAGAACGTGGCTAGTTTTCTGATTAGCTTACTGTCATAAAAGTTTTTCTGTTTTTCCGTATGGTTCCTAACCCCCCCATTTTCTGACATTTTCGACCATTCCAAACCACGTCACCCTTCAACTCTCACGAGTATCGGCGGAACACTAAACAATCCAAGACTGGATTTGGGATGGGAGAGGTCCCGTGCACAGCAATTTATTTATTTTTTAGTGCCTGCTCATCAATGCGTAGAAAAACGGCAGGAAATGCAAGAGAAGAGGTTGGCTACTGGGAATTTAATTTTTTCTAAATGATGTTTAACACCCAAATTGGGTTTATAAGCAAAGAACAACATTATAAGCGTAAGTAATGTTGTTAAAACGTTTTATTTCAACGTACGTTTCTGACGGACTTGGCCGTCTTTCGTCAGGAATACAAAATGAGAAAATAAATATTAAAAAACTGGAGATGGTGTTATTGCGCGACTATTGTGTTGCCAGTTGTGGATGAATAATTAATGTGAAAATTTTATTAAACATTTTCTTGTATTGGTCTTGGTTGGCAGATAATTGTGGGTTGGTTGAATTTGAATTTGTGGTTATGTGACCAGCAATGAACTTCAATGGCAGACTTACGGAATTCTGCCTTCTCTACGTATTTAGATTGTTCCGTTAGTCTGTGCTACAAGGCTCTTTTAGTCTGGCCTATGTAGGACAAGTTGCATTCGCAGTATATTTGGTAAACACCCCAACGTTTAAAATTAATTTTTTTATAAAAAAATTTATTTTAAATTTTGGGTAAGGTATGTCGATGATATTTTCATTCTTTGGGAAAGGTCCATCACATAAAATATCATCCATTCTACCCATCATTAATTCAATAGATCACCACTTAGAATTTTCACTTGAAATTGAAAATAACAACACTTTTCATTTTCTAGACATTCTCATAAAAAAAGACCAACAATAAATTTATCACTTCAGTTTACTGCAAACCATTTGCTGTTTCTCTTCCACCCAACAACAAATCATGCAACCCCGTTACACAAAAATGGCTTCTTTTTACACATATGTTTTTCGTGGATTGAAAATTTGTTCAATGCCCTTGACCCTTTCCCACGAACTCGCTGTCCTCAAAACAATTGCCATTAATAGAGGCTGTAACCCGAATATAATTGATCTTGCTGTCCAAAAATTTACAAAATCAGTTCCTAGCACTACACTTTCTTATACATCCAATTGTGAATTCTCCGGCACCATTGTTTTTCCCTTTTTCCTCATAAATTAGCTCCCTTCTCTCCAAAATTCTTAAAAAGGCAAACTTCAGAGTAATTCTTTCCACATTCAACAAAATCCATGTCTCTAAACTTAAAGACAACATCCCAATTTTAAAACGTTGGGGTGTTTACCAAATCTACAGCAAATGCAACGTCCTACATAGGCCAGACTAAACGAGCCTTGCAGCACAGACTAAAGGAACACTCTAAATACGAATAGAGCCTAATAAGCCTAACTAGAAGGCAGAATTCCAAATGTTTGTCATTGCGATTATATACAATGAAACCTCGATTTACCGTATTTCTCGCTTAACCGTCGGCGTCACATTCAGGTTAGCCCCGGTATACTCAAACTGTAAGCGTCAGTACGGCCTTGCTCGCCAAGTCGTTCATGTGCGCGTTTCAGTTTAAGTTTATTGTCATGCTAGTAAGTGCAAAAGTTAGTGCTAAAAATTGTTTGAAAATAGTGAGTGAAATACGTAAGCATGCTGTGCTCAATTTGTCTGAAAGATGGGAGATCAATCATTAAGCGTCTGCGAAAGGGAGAAAGTTCAGTTAGCATCGCGCCAATTTATAGCGGAGGCCAAATAACTGTGAATGATGTTAAGAGAGATGCCGACAAAATCGAAAGCCATGCTTCCAAACTTAACTTCTGATGGCGACATAACAGTGAGGAAGACAATGAAAAAACCATCACTTGAGTAGCTGGACACTGTCGTTTATCAGTGGTTCATTCAAGCATGTTCTCAAGGTGTTCCCCTTTCAGGTTCAAATAAACTTCGTTTATGCCTTCA
>QLNU02015003.1:119665201-119678708 GCA_006491805.2 Dysdera silvatica | reverse complement strand
AGTGACGGTCGTGGGAAAATTTCAATTTGCATATGGTTCCCAAAGATTTTTCAGCACTGTTATCCTACCTTCTTCAGTGAGGTTAGATTTCTTGACATAATTAAAAATATCTGCAGTCAGAATTTCCATTTCAACTGTGTTTGATATTGTGTTTTGATCCATCTTTACCTCCTGGAAAGCATTTGAAGACAGCCCCTAGCCACTGCTGTTGCCTTACTCAACAGCAATCTCATCAACGTTACCAGAGTTCATTAAAATGTCGTTGGGATTATCGCTACTTTCGATTTCACTACTATTAAAATAATAATTTCAGTGTCTATTGACGTAATAATTTTTTGCTTTGTTAGCTCAGAGGTGGGTGCGACAGTGATTGGGGCCCAAGCACATATTTTCTGTATTTATACATTACAGTATATGTAAAATTTCAATTTATTTCAAATTATTAAAGGCCATTAAGAACAGACTGATCTTGCTGTTAAATCTCCATCCGTAGAACCAGAAAATGCAGATATTCTTTTTATTGATTTTAAAAGACCATATTTCATCATTTTTATTCAATAAATGGCAGACAGACTGGGACGAACAATTTCTTAACAAACCCCATCTTGTTAAACCTCAGCCTGGATATTGGAATTCTATCAATAGGAAAAAAACGCAGAAAGAGGAAGTTGTTCTTACTAAACCTTGAATAGGACATGCGCGTTTCTTCCATCTTCGTCTTTTAATGGGAGAGAATATTCCCATGCGTGATACGTGTAACCAGGGACGGACTGGGACCCCTGGTCGGTGCGTCCGCATGGGCTGTAGGACTCGCCCCCCCTCCCGGTAATTCAAGGTATGCGCCCTTTGAGAGGACCCAGTCCGCCCCTGTCTGTAACAAACCTTTAAATGTTTTACATGTCTTGTTGTCTGTTACAGACATTGCGTGCCTTTAACGACATTACTTGTTTTCACAGCACTATTCACTTTCTAAACCTAACTTTTTTTTTCCGATCAGAAAGAGAAAATTTACGAAACCAGTTTATTACTTCGCAGTGTTTATTGGAATGGTTTCTCTTTATTTTTCCCCCCCAAGATTTCTTCGAACTCTCTCTTTCTGGCGCCTTTTTTCGAAGTTTCCAGCAAAGGGCGTCCCAGGTGGTGGCATCGTAAGCCTTTCCTTTATTGGTGGAATCCCATCGTAACTTCCAGACGATCACAAAACTTGTAATAAAAAGTCACTAAACAAAAAGCCCCTTTATATGCAAATGTCTAAGGCTCTGAGCGATATGCTTTACTGTCCGATAAAAGAATTACTTGTCTCTAGATAATTTTCCTCGAATTTTATCGAAGGCGATGTACCGTCACGGTTTAAATCCCTAAAAAATAATTTCCTCAAACAATAACAAAAACTAATATGTGAATGGCAAAAATATTGAGTCTGTGAAAAGCCCGTTGTCAGTTTATTTGCAGACGCTAAAAATACAGAGAAAGAATAATTATATTCGACGCGCGTGACAACTTAATTAACTTAGGTTAATTATTCTGATTCGCTTAAAAATTTCAGCCTCTATGCAAAAAAATCGACAGCTCTTATTTAAGGCTTAATAAATACGGCAAGAACGATGCGGCGGAGGATCAGTTCTAAAGATAAGTTTTATTTTGTTAACATCCTGTATTCGATGTTTCCGTAATACAGGAAGCGGCGTGTTTCCGCGATATTTATGCTTCCGCCGTTATCTTGCCTTTAAGCATCTGCGGTTCACGTTTCTGCCGTGAAAAAGGCGAAAATTCTGTTTCTCCAAAATTTTTTGCGACAAATGTTGAAGCTTCTTATTTCTTTTTTAAAATGTCAGTTAATTTGAATGAAATATTTTTTTTTTTTTTGTATGATTAAAATAGATTATAGAAAGGATTAAAAACAGTTACGAGTGAACGAGACTCATTATCGCGAAGATAATTAGATTTTAATGAATTAATAAATAATACTATTATAATAGAACATCGATTGTCCGAAAGAAATACAAACACGATTTCGGATTATCCAAAAATTCTGTTTTCAGCTAAGAATAAACTACTGTATTGTTTTCAAAAACCTAAAAAAAAAAAAAATGTATGTGTTAAAATATCAACTGCTTTGAATGTATATACTAGTCCGATATCGTTAAATACATCCGATATATGTAACGCATTTACGTATCTTTGTATATGTCACAATCTCTCTCTCTCTCTCTCATTTGTATTCTATGTATCAGTATTTTGTATTCTATGTATCAGTTGTATTGGTTTCTATCCTTTATCAGAGTGCACTAGAAAAGCATATTTGTCGAAAACACTGGATGAGTGTCTACTAAGAAAAAAAAATTAATAAAGTGCAGCAGACCATTTCAGTTAACTTGGATTTCGGTTAAAAGAAGTTCGGATAATCGAGGTTCTGCTGTAATTACGTGTAATTTTGATAAAAAATGAATATAATGTGTGTGTATGTATTCGTCTTAGTCTTGTATCTGGTTTTAGCTCATATTTATTAATGTTTGATTGTATGAACGTTCGATTAACCAAGTTCAACCCAAACTAGTTCCAATAATTAGTAATCTGCAGTAATTACGCTAAATTAACATTATATTACACAAAAAAAGGGGGTTAAACGTTGGCGGAACAGCAAATGAAAGAGATTATTTTAAATTTTCGAATACGTCAGCAACAGTCCTTCGCCAGAAATAACATCCGTGGAGCCCCCCCACTCCCAGCTCTTTTTAAACCGAAATTTTCAGAAAAAACTCATTTCCAGTGCAGTCCTGCATAATGGGAATCCCAGGCAAAAACTGAAGCTTCCCGTTCTTCAAAAAGACAAGGGTGAAATACATTATTTACAAATTTACCAGTGTTTAACCTTTTGAATGTAAATTTCTTCCGTAGAACTTCATATCTTGATGCTAATATCCTTGTATTGGTTACACACAGTTGGTTGGAACTATTGGTTACATACATTGGTTACGTGTATCGTCGTATTGGTTACATACATTGGTTACGTGTATCGTTGTATTGGTTACATACATTGGTTACGTGTATCGTTGTATTGGTTACATACACTGGTTACGTATCGTTGAACACGAAAAACACGAAATATCGATTAACCGTTTCTTGTCGAGTGAAGGCAGAATCCGCTTCACTCCGACAAAGGAGCAGTTGGCTCCCGAAACGTCGTGTTTTTAAACCTTACGCCAGTGTCGAAATAACCAATTTATAATGCGTTATTCCAAATTATAATAGCAATATAAATAATAAATGGGTAGTTATGAATAATATGATATGTATAAATACCCACATAAAATGGGTTATGTTGCTTTTGAAATAGTACGCTAATGAACTATGAAAAAAAAATGAAGACTAAAAGATTTAATAAATAACCAGATATATAAAAATATTCGTACTATTGAATAAATTGATTAATTAGATTGACAGACTACATTAACTTCAAATAACCCTTTGCCTAGAGCTTTTATAATCAATGCCCTTCACCTTTCAAATGGCCTCGGGCTTGGCCCTGCAGATTTTTTTTTTTTTTAACAACTCAAGAACAGCAAAGGTCAGCTCTGCAAATAACCTCGACCCTAAACCATCTCCCCTTCCCCCCATCATGGCTCTGTAGATGTTCTCTATGTCGATTATATGGCCTTCAGTGGTCTCTTTTCAAGAGAGAGAATAATTGTTCAATACGTTTAAAATTCTAAACACTGAAAACTACATCCTCCACTTCTTACTTTTCTTTTAGTTCGCAAGTAAAAGCTCCACTCTGAAACTTCACTCTTTAATGGAATTTTAAATGATCGCCGTTTAAAGGCGCGGGTTTGGGTTTTATTGATATATCGCAACCATTATTTCCTTGTCTTTTCAGATTCTAGTTAAATCGGGCGAATTTTTCTTCCTCGGTTTTTCGCGCGGCTGGATTTCTTGATAAAGAAGATCCCTTTAATGCCCTTTTGTAATCATTTTCTGCAAGTGTATGTCTGATACACGTATGAAAAATGATCATGGCCGTAGGAGAAATTTTATCAAAAATATTGGAGATTAAAGCTTCCGTTTAAAAAGCAATATATGGGTATATTCTCGTTAACTAGATCTGTGGCCGTCTACGACGAACACCTCGTATTACATTTTACAGACAACGTTCTAAAATTTAATGTTCTAATTCTATGATTATAATAAAGTATTGGCTTTTACGGATCTTCACGTGCTTGTTGAAATATAATGGAAGTCGAAATGGAAGTCGGTTTCTTATACTTCAGCTTACCAAAATATCTCCGTGTGAAATATTTTCTAGATGTGTGATGTGAATTTCTAGATGTAAAACTAGATGACTGCGTATGTGTTATAACAGATAAATGTGAATATTATAAAGAAAATATATGTTTTAGTGGCGAATTTTTAATATTCATAAACCGTGGATGTGTGTGTTTTGTATAAGATATTCTAAAGAGACAAGTTGCAAGAAACAGATGTGGAACACAGAATTCACGTGTGACCAGTCAGTCGTTCATAGTTGTGTCATTAGGTGATGCCCCCACTGTGTTCATAGTTGTGTCATTAAGTGATGTCCCCACTATGTTCAGCAAGTGTTCATAGTTGTGTCATTAAGTGATGGCCCCCACTGTGTTCAGCAATATTAGAATTATCGTTTGAGTGTTCCTCTTTTTTTCCTTCGTCGTGTTTTTAATTTCGACGTTCTTTGGAATGTATTTTATTTATTTGACTGATCGCCTGTGAAATTCCATTTTCCAAGATTTGCTGTCAAATTAAGCTAAACCGTAAACATGCCTCAAGTTTACTTCCATCCCCACGTGTATATGCACGCTTGTTGAAGTAAACACTAAACGTCCAAACGAAGTTACCGACAACGTTTTAGGGCTACGACCTGATTGACTTTACCGGAACTGGTAATTAAAAACGACTACTCATTTTTGAAATGACGTTAATTGAGTTTTTGTTTAAAAGTTTCCGAAAAGTTCGTTTCTCCCGAAGACGTTTCTTTTCCGGGGGATCGTAAACGAAACGCTAAGTGGCTTCGAAAGCATCGTCGGGAGGGAGAAAGGGTTAATTAAATAATTAATGTCTAAAAAACGTTAAAGGAAAAGAAAGTATCCTCCCTAATGGGAAAACATTAATTAATCACAAATTCATCGCCATTAGTATAGATAGCTTGCATTATCTAACTAACTACTATTAATTAAATCGGCGAACAGCCTTCGGATTTTTTTTTTTTTCCCTGGTAGAAAACGTGATGAGCAAATATGACTTTTAATCTTTTGAGTGGCATTTAACTTCGACCGTAACAAATTTAGCCGCTGTGAGTAAATACTTTTTATTCAGCTCATCGTCGTCATCTCCACCTCCTTTTATTGTGCCCTCTTGGGTTCGAAGTTTGGCGTTCAATATGGACCAGGTCTCCACTCCCATGGGGAGTTTCTTCTTTGCTTGGAAGAAGAAGAAGAAGTAGGCAGTAGCGGGAGTTGGGAAAGATGGCCGCCGAAGACGGCGCTGTAATCCCAGCTCCTGTGCTTGGCCTCTTAAGTTTTCAAAGCATTCATCCATTCTCTGCACTTTCTTCAGATCTCTTCTTCTCTGCGTTTCTCCCACTAGTGTGTTTAATATCTTAGACTAGAGATCGGCAAGCTTTTGAGACAGAAGAGCCAAACCTATCCGTCACAATTTAAAAATTATTCCATAGCCACAAATATATTTTTATAAATACGGAACATTTAAAGTAATATTATAGCAAGTTATAATGCTAATTGTACGTTTATTTAATGAAGGAAAAAATCACGCAACAAATTGCCCTCATTAGTTGTAATCAGTTTGAACAAATAGCTTGCATTTCCTTAGAAATTTTTTTTAATGTCAAGATTTGTAACTAGTCATTTTTAATTTAAGGCATGCGTCCAAGTTGGAATGAGTAATTTGGCTCCTTGGTGCATATTGAATGTAATCCATGTCAGAAAACGATTGATGACATGAATACGTAAACTGGAAAATACTGGTAACAGGTACCACATTTGCACTTTTTCAACTTTTAAGTCCGGAAGACTCTTCCAAGTATTGAAAATCGTTGAGTCTACCTTTTGCAGGTCTTCTACAGCAGTCTGCTTGTGCTGTAAAAACGAACTGAAATTTTATTTTTTTCCAGTTCTATTTCAGTACCAAAACATACAAATTTGGAGCTCCGTAAGTTTGCTTGTCAAATCCATGAACTGTATATCAAAATTAGCCTTGTCAATTTCAAACGGAGAAGAATATATTTATTTCATATTAAGAGAGGATTTGTAATAAAAGTGATTTTATTACAAATCCTCTCGGGTCACTTTATCAAAGACCTTCGCTTACAGCCGGAGAACACTATCTAAAGATAACATGAACGTGCCCAAAGCCGTTTGTGGCGCGGGGTGCAAAAAGGCGCCCCTACCCCTGGGCAGCAACTCAAGGCAGCCGTAAACCGTTTACTATAACATTTTCTACCTTATAATAAATTTTTAAAAAAATCAGAGATTTTTTTTTTTATTTAGTGAAAATATTTTTTTTTTTTCATGACAGCTGTTTCAAATTACGTATATGTGAACCTAAAAGCAAACGCTTTACGTACCAAATTGTAAATGAAATGATATTAAGTTCATAATAGCCAGATTTATTGTTTTTACACCAGGACGACCCAACCTAGGAACAAGCCAGAGCTCGACTATCCGTAAGCTTGAAACTAAAAAATAATTATAACATGATTTAAAATTTTTCATTACTCATAGAAAACAGGGGTTCTCAAATTCTTATCCCACGGAACCCTTTTCTTATTACATGCTTAACCACGGAACCCTTTTCTTATAATGTGCCTGACCATGGAATCCTCTTATCGCATGCCTAACCACGGAACCCTCTTCTTATCGCATACCTGACTAAGGAACCATTTTCTTATCATATCACTAACCAAGGAACTCTCTTCTTATCACATGCCTAACTACGGAACCCTCTTCTTATCGCATGCATAACCACGGAACCCGCTTTTTACCGCATGCTTAACTACGGAATCCTTTAATGGATAATACTTAAGGGAACTTAAAGGGGGTATTACTTATCATTGTTTCCACATAAAAATAAGCTATAGATCAGTATAAAACAGATGGGTAAATATTTCCTGTTGTTCAGGATATTGGTTGCGGTTTGTCATTGCTATCTAAGAGAGTTGTCATGGAGGAAAATTACAAAATTTACGAATTTTCTTGGAATTTTTTTATCAATGCTTTACAAATTGTTCGTGGAACTCCTGAAGGGTCGTTGTAGAACCCTGATGTTCCACGTTCCAATTGGAATTTTCAAAATGTGTGTTCACACATGTGTAGATGTAAAAAAGGTTTTTGTATTAATTAAATAGCTAATGAATTATTGTGATGGCTGACTTGAGTTGTTGTGATGGGTTTATTTGTTGATGTTTGATTAGGATTTTTATTAACCAACAATTCGTTGGTTGGAATAATTATTTAGAATAAAACTGCTGTTTGTTATTGCTTATAAGTCGCCAATTTGGCAAGATTGAGATGACACCAAAAACAACAACCGGTAATTACTGTTTCCTTAAAATACTGATTCGATTCCTCTGTAGTTAGGTTAGATTCTTCAACGTTGAATCCAGGTTCAATTTCTCAACGTTAAGTCCAGGTTCGATTACTCAAAATTAAATACAGGTTCAATACATGGAAATCCTAGTAAGTTCAAATCCTCAGTATTTACTTTTAGGTTCAATTCCTCAATTCAGCAGGGATAAATCCTTATACCTTGGAATTCACTTAATTTGCAGATGAAAATGAAAATATTTGGGCCGTTTCGAATAGTGGCAATGGTACAATAAAATTTCCCGAGTAGCCAATACCTTGGAACAGTTGGAATAACTCCCGAATTAAATAATTTTTATTATTTAAAATTATTTTGCTAAAATATTCTCAAAAGGACATATCTCGCGTTGTGACCGCTTAATTGGTTACGTACAAAATAACTTACAATTAACGCTGACTCGAAAGCTGGAGATCGTAGTGGCACGAAACAGGAAAGATATCAGTTAAAAAAATATTTATTAAAAAACATAAACAAAAGAATACAATTAACATTACAAGGGGGGGCCCGTGTGGGCCTACAGATAGACACAATACCGATTGATTCAGGGGATGAGTAAACAGCATGTTCCAAATGCTTCATTCCAGTATAACAATTACTCGCATTTAACTATTTTTAACAGGTCAGTACAGAGTTTTTTCATATGATAAATTTTTGGTGAACATTCGCCCCACGAAATTGATGTTAATATGGTCCTAGCATAACTTTTGGGCCACATATAACATAACTTACAAAATTATATTGGTTAATTAATTGATCAACAATGGAGATAAAATTACAGGGCTCGTTTAATGTAGGAGGGAAAATAGAAGAGAAGAAAAAATGGTTACCATTTCTGTGGCTTGGGCCCCTCAGAGGGCTGTGAATACTTTTGCATCTTACAAGTTCGGTGGTTGAGCTGGGACGGTTTTTTGAGCGGTAGACCCACACTTTCCCGGCAAACGTATGTTGCCATTTCCAGCTAAGAGGTGGCGAAGTTTGGCGACTATATTCTTCAGAACTTTGGTCCGTTTAACATTGAAATCAGCCAACCGGCTCTTGTCCAAGGCGATGGTGGCTAGATAGTGGTAGGCTTGCCCAAACGTGAGAATATCTACGTCAGAGGGATCCCCACCTCTCTCGCTGGGAATCAGTGGTCATTTTGAAGAGGAGACTTACTTTGTAATGATTTCGATTGGCCGATCCCAGTGTGGGACTAGGACCCACTTTCACATGTTGAATGACGACTTTACGTGAACGTGCATCTATGAATGCCGTGTTGATCGGCAATCCATCTCCCCCTCAGCCGCCTCGGCGGCTGATTACGCTGTTCAAGCGTCCTGTCTGGGATTACAGCGCCGCCCCCGGCGGCCACCCTTCCCAATGAAACCCTTGCACAATCCTCCTCCTCCTCCTCACTTTCACATAAGGCAATATTGCTAATTTTATGATCTTCCTGTGGTCGAAAGTAAAATGAAGATACGATGACTCATGGCCAGCTGAATACGAAGTGCAATCTTAATTGAAAAAAGAAATGGCAACTTGAAAATGGCAAATGTAGA
Source organism: Dysdera silvatica (assembly GCA_006491805.2). Lineage (NCBI taxonomy): Eukaryota > Metazoa > Arthropoda > Arachnida > Araneae > Dysderidae > Dysdera > Dysdera silvatica. The sequence continues at coordinate 119,669,535 of QLNU02015003.1, read as the reverse complement.
AGTTTAATTGTAGGAAATATAGAGAGAAATAGCATAAGAAATGGAGAATAGAAATTAGCTTAATAAGGGGGAAATCTTATGGGGAAGTAGAAAAGGTTATTTAACGTTCATTTTCACATTAGATAATAACAATATGTATAATTTTAAATATCATCCTTTGAAGTGTAACATAACATCCCACGTTAATTTTAAATATCTTCACATAAAATAAAGCAGGCTTTCACGAATTATAATAACAATATTACAGAAAAACATATACATGAATAATGTTACTTGGTGGTTGAATGATTAAGAAAAAATGGTCATATTCTTGCTGAATTCGAATGTTGGGAGAGCCCACAGCATAAGTTGAATTTAGTTTGCAAGTAAGGTTCCCTTGGTGTTTGAATATGTATAAATTTAAAGTCCACTTATCATCTAGCAGTCTGTATGATTGAATTTTTTCATTCATTAAAGTGTATATCCAGACGTTGCTGGTACAGATGCATAAGGCTCAGGCACTCACAGGACTGACCTGAAATACAAAATTAAAATCCGGCAAAAAGTGTCTACGATATTTTTAAATCGCATTTTCCCCAAGAAATAATATGAATTGATTTCAGAGGAAATGAAATATAATAAAAAAAAAATTAACTTGAATATATATGTATTATTAAATTGATTAAATCCATTTGAGTCCCAGCATTTTGTTTTTAAAAAAGATGCAATTTGGAATAATTAAATAATTTGAAGAAATAATGTTGACTTGATTTTTCAACACAACATAAAAGGCATGTTAAAATATATATAATTATATAATATATATAATTCAGCTGATTCAGACTGGGCATTTTTAATAAACTAATACAGTGAACTCTAGTAAAGTGGCCACCTGTATAAAGTGACCACTTTTTATACGAAAGAACTGGTAAGGACTTAATCATGCGTATACCGAAGTCTGTCGTGTGTAGTGACCACCTGTCTCTGGTGACCATTGCAGTCCAGACTCAAGAGTGGTCATTTTAGACAGGCTCAACTGTACTTACTCATTTACGTAGTTTATGATGTGCTCATTGGTCAAACTGATCAACACTTAGTACTGACGACTTTCTTGGGGAAGAAATGAATTTCAACAAATTAATTGCAACAATTTTCAGAGTTGAGGTGCTAGCCATTTACAATTATTTCTGCCCTGCATAGCCGTACTTTCATTATCTCCCTCCCCCCCACTTCCCTGTAGCTCCTCTCCGACCTCCCCAACCTTCTCTCTAGAAATGAACCCTTCGCCCCCTCCCTTCCCCCAGAATGAACGCTTCAAATCCCAAGAATGAATGACTTGAAGGAATGAATCACGCTATTATAAACGCTCCCCCGCGTATGAATTGCGGGGGCCTTCCCCACAAAGCGTTTGATCGATAAGTGCGGTAATAAAGATTTCGCGAATTCCTTTCGCTTGTTGTAGACTCAGATATAATTTAAAATGTGCATTAATGTTGCACAACATTTAGTTGTACGAAGGTTGCGGGCAGGGACAATCTGCGGAGCTCTTCGAAGGCCGGTTTAAACCCTTTTGACTACGAACATTCTGGAATGTATTGTAATGGGATGCGATTTTCGCACAATGGCTTCCCTAACGCATTTCAAATACGCAAAATAGGATGAAAGGAAAGAGGGCTTGGCTGCTAGCTGTGTAGGATTGAACCCTCAGTATATATGTGTGGAATATTTTTGCTCTCAACTCAGTGACGTAAAAGAGAGGGGCTCAAGACCCCCCCTCCCATGGGATATCGGGACATTTTTCCGTTTAACGCCGCATCACATGGTTTTTAAAGCTACGTAAGTCCCCCCTCCCATATTTTTGGAATTGCCATACCACGGCCCCTCCGGTTCGTGGATGCCATTTAAACCTTTCTAAACTTTCGATAAGAATCCCTTCTGGGTAGTCCAGATCACCTATAATACAGATGTCGCTGAAATTATCAGTACAACTGTAGATGAATTAGTAGCTAAATAGCTGAAAGATAGCTAATATAGCTATAAAAATAAGATTTGTATTTCAAAATCGGGTAGCTTGATAAAATGGAGTAATGGCGTTTTCAACTGGAAGCGGACTAAAGCCAAGCCAAGTTTCCCACGAGAGTACGGGGCGCCTAACAAATACCTTTTTATCCCTTCTATGAATGGATGGAGATGGAGGAGGAATTGTGCAAGGGTTTCATTGGGAAAGATGGCCGCCGGAAGCGGCGCTGTAATCCCAGTGGATGGAGATGGTGTTGGTGGAAGTGTGACTAAACAACCAATCAATACCTAACACAATTCAGGTATGTCCACATTCGATGGAAACAACGAAATGATGAAATATATATTAGTAGTATTTATATATCCAGTTATTAAATGTATTTTGTAATTATTATTCACATTTTTGTAATTATTTATATTTTTGTAATTATTATTCATGTTTTGTAATTATTGTTTATATTTTTGTAATTATTGTTTATATTTTTGTAATTATTATTCAGTTTTGTAATTATATTCTCGTAATTATTGTTTATATTTTTGTAATTATTGCATTTTTTTGTAATTATTATTCACATTTTGTAATTATTCACATTTTGTAATTATTGTTTATATTTTTGTAATTATTATTCAGTTTTGTAATTATATTCTCGTAATTATTGTTTATATTTTTGTAATTATTATTCAGTTTTGTAATTATATTCTCGTAATTATTGTTTATATTTTTGTAATTATATTATTTCGCGTAATTTATTTTTATTTTTGTAATTATTTTGTAGTTATATTTTTAATAATTATTCGTGCGCTTTTAATAATTAACGATATTTAGTAATAAAGCAAACTTCAGAATTTACCATCCCTCATTGAATTTTTGCAAACAGTAGTGAAGTTACAAGGGGAAGGGAGTGTGATATATAATATTTTTCGCAGTAGTTTATATATAATAAGAAAACTACGTAATTTTAATTTCACTCGTCTTTATGAAGGTTATTAGACAGACACTCCGATTGTTAAGGCATTCGCCGTGCGCAACGACTGAAATTGATGATATCGGAATGGATTGATATCTCCTGTCGTGGAAAAGGATTGGATGCACCACGAAAAGAGGCGAAAGAAGCCTATAGGGATATTTAGAAATGACGCATCTTGAAAGTGATTAATCACCGCAGTCTGGTGAAAGAGAAACAACCCAATAACCACATTAACAGAAATGTGGAGATAGATGAGACCCAAATGTCTTTTGCATGCAAGATGACAATAATCAATAACGCAATATTCACATTCGACGATTTATTTCGGGGATTGGACAATAAAATGCATATTAAGTCCAGATCATTCGCAATTAAAGCACAATAAAAGTAGGTCTTTCCTACCAGGGGCATAACAATTCAAATTTATTGGGAGGGGACCTCTCAAGTAGCCAGGGCCTGGTCACTGCAAAAGCATCCAAAACTCGGGCTTTGGACCCGGCAATTTCATACCCCCGAAAAAGAAGAAAAAGAGCCAAAAGATTATTTCATTTTTATATATAAATTTTTTACTTTTACCAAATCTTTCCCTAAAAATTAAAAAAAAAACAAAAAAAAACAGTGCAGTAGCATTGTGCATTTATTATAGTGTTACCTCCCAATAGGGGACACCTATGAAACAAGATATTTTGTCCCTTAAATAGAGGTGTCTCTTCTTCGGAGGTACATGCGTTGATATACAGACATATACTGCGGACCATAGTAATCGTACATTATTTGGAAGCGTGCCTTGCAAGAGGTAACACTGTATTTACCTATCCAACTTATGATGGGACTAATTCTGCAATGTCCCTCCAAAACGGGCTCAGCTCGCTATTGAGGGCATTTCCAAATTTTCGTGAGGACAAGGAGCCTTAAATATGTGCCTGGCCTAGGGTCCTGCAAAAGCATGATCAGGCCCAGCAAGTACCTTAAAAAAAGGATGTGTGTGTGTGCGCGCGACAGAGTTCCTGCGCAACCTGAAGAACCTGGAATTATCAGAGAATTTGAAATCCTCCCTAAAATCAGGGAAAAGCCAAATTTTTTGGTCAAACCTAAAAAAGTAAAGGAAAAACGTTCCTAACCTGCTCCGAATAACTAAATTTCATGTGAATATCAAGCTATTTTATTCTAAACTGAAGTTCAATATGAAAATTTGTTCGCGATCAGTCGGGAAATTTTGTCCAAAAAGTCAGGGAGGGAGGAAAAACCTGGAAAAGTCAGGGGGAAACCCGGGAAAAGTCGGGGAATGTTCTGCTCCACGGTGAGTGGGAACCAGGCCTGCGGCCAAGCCGGTTCCACCAGGGATGTGGGGCCCAGTTGTCTTATGAT
>QLNU02015003.1:119613216-119646157 GCA_006491805.2 Dysdera silvatica | reverse complement strand
TAAAACTAAATGTCGTTGATTGAGTACCACATCTAATTCGAGCAACAACAAAAAAGTTGCATGACTGCTGAAAGATTGATGAGTATTTAGCGTAAACAAAAGGTTTAGGTTTAAAGAACCTTCTTCTTATAGACAAAAGCGTTTTAAATTAATTTCTTGCAGCTCATCAAAACGTCGTTTCTTTTAGAAAGTAATTAAATGCTTAATTGTTTCATTTAAGATAAGATTTTAGAGAAATCCCAGCTGCTCGCGATTTTCCAAGTTATCTAAGTATCGATTTTTCTTAGAATCTCCAAAATAAGCAAATTTTAATTAATTAATTAAAATATTCTTGTATCCTAAAATACGCCATTTTTATGCCCAACATAGTCCAGGGGTTAGTTTCCTAGATAAGAGAAACTCAGTCCTCTGAAAACTGCAGGTCCCAGCGCAGCATGACCTTAGCTGTCCTTGCGCCGCATAACACAAACACGTATGTATTTAAGTACAGTAAAACCTCCCGAAGGCGACCACCGTCGTTTCAGTGAAAAGGCGGTCGCTTAGAGAGCTGATCTCTGAATGGAGGTAAATTTAGCATTGGGTCTACGAGGGGTTAGAAAATCCGTTTCCAGAAAAGGTGGTCGTTAAGGGAGTTGGTCATTGAATAGATGTGGTTGCTGAATAGAGGTTGTCGTTAAGAGAGGTTTTACTGTGTGTGCATTTGGGTGTAGCCTTTACGCGCATTATCTGAGACGATCTATGATATCCTTTTTGTCATTGGAGTTCCTGAAATTGAGCAATGTTTAACGATCTTCGTACAGTTTTGTGATTTAGATTATTTAAATTATAAATCTAAGACACCGATTTGCCAAGTGTGCAATGAACCCATCAGTATTTTACATATTTTAACTCAATGCCCTTATTTTAACCTTACTCATACTTTTACTTTTAACTCTTCACCAATCCCTAACATTTTAAACGACCTTGCTGAGACACGTCATACACACACACGTCTTTAATTTTTTACAGGGAATTGGTTTTCAACAGTCTTTGATTTTACCATGTTTGGCGCAGTATAGCCCAGATGCTCTTGCGCCATAAAAATCCAAACAAACAAACAATAATTCTGAAATAATTTTCTGGCTATTATAACTATGATTCTGACGTTGTTGCTGCATTTTAGTCTGTGGTCAGAGCGTGACTCTTTTTCGTCTATATGTAAAAACTCTATTTTGAGCTAATAACGTGGGTATCACACACTCAAAACTATTATTCAATGTTTTCTGTACTTCCAATACACATCCCCCTATCTCTTCCTGTGACATTTAGCTCTGAATCCATGAAAATACACTTCAGTAATATCCCGATTGTCCCCGAACTTCGTTAATATAAATGTCTTATCGCACATGTTTTATTATAATTATTATATGTTTTTTAGTAACCTCGATGTTTTCGACAAAAGCGTTCGTAGTGGGTGCCTGGAATACTCCTGCCTTAAGAGAGCGAGACCAGTACAAATAGTAGATATTAGGACATGTATGTAGATATGCATACATTTTGCATACTGTATATGTTGGATATATACAAAAATATCGGTCTATTTCCAAAGCATTTAATGCTTCATTTAAAACATTTCGAAAGCGGGTCTACTCCATGTATTTCAGCTGATCGGGATTTCTATTGTGTATCACTGTACAATCCCTATGCAGTACGCATGGGCGCCGTTAGCGCGGGGGACAGGGGGACTCGTCCCCCAATGTTGGTGTTAGGGTTCCATGTCCCCCCTCCAATTTCAAAATGCCTTCTACTGGCATATTGTCCCCTCCAATATTTTATGCCGTCGGCGCCCATGGCAGTACTCATTACATTATGTTATGCTCAGAGTTCGATGAATAACCTGCGAACCGTACGTACTAGTCATATAAAAATTGTGCTCACTCGTATCAAACAGGAAACCCATGAGCCATGGGTGCCCCCAGAATTATATGCAGGGGAGGGGGTGCATCCATGAAAAATTCCAAATGAATAATGCTGTAAAAGTACAGTTTCTTGTGGATTCAGTCCCCCCCCCCTTTTCTCGTAAGCCAGGTATATGCGCAAGTATTCTCTATGCCTCGTAACACCTCATCGACAAAGCGTTGGAAACTTTGGGCAGCGTTACGAAGGCCAAAAATCATATGCGTGTATTCGAAAAGTCTCACTGGCGGGGGGGTGAAAGTGCTCCCCCTCGGGGCGCCCATACTATAAACCTAGCAAGACATTAAGATGGCCTACTCGCCAGCGGCAAAAATCTAAGCACTAACGGCGACCGAGATTTATTGAGCTTTAATTATGCTTACGTCCAAAAGACTGCACAAGGAATCACGTGACCAAATTCTTCTCATTGGTCAAGCCTATTTTGTCCATTATAGCAGCAACGGAAGGAATATTTAACATTAATGGACAAAACATTATAATTATATTCATGCGTATTTTAATATTCGAGAACAACAATTGTTTCGCCGCTGCGCCAACTTATTTTTCTCCAGTTTCAAAAATATTTTAAGTTCGTGCAGTGGAAATCACACAATGCCCCTTCTGAACTTCTTTCTCTTTTTTTTCCCCCATCCATACCAATACTTTCCGCTGTTAACTGTATTGGACTGTTGCGTGGTAAGAAATGAGGTTATTTCGCGTAACCACTGCTTGCTGAAATGGCAACACGCAACTTGCGGTCGTCTGCCCATATCTCGAACATCCATCGAACGATACGTGGTTCATAAGTTATTCTGGACATACTTAAGAATTTCGCGAAATTGAGTCAAATGGTGTGGTTGAAAAGGTGGCGTTTCATCAGCGAAAAGAAGTAAACCACTTGGCTTCATCCTGCTTCGAGGAACCCACTACTGTCGTCACAGATTTCCAAGGGTTTATGGCGCCATTTTTCATATCGTCGAAATTTTTTTGGACCCGTGTTCTAACATCGGCGATCTATGCTTTCACGATGTCCTCAGAAACAAGGCAGCTGTACCTATCATCATCGATTTTTCACAAATGCAAAATCGATGAGGGGAATCTCCCATCGAAATGTTATTAACTGTGAAACCTTTTTCTGTTCATGATCGGTTCCGATTGAGGCTATATCGATGGAGTTCGACACCTTTGCTTCCAACCGATTTTTTTTTTTGGCGGGAATTTGCAGACGAGAAGATTTTTTTTTTTTCTCCTTCTGCCCGCTTCACAAATACTGAATTTATAAATTGGAAAAAAAAAAATTCTTTATTTATTCTGATTGACCGGAAAATTTAGTGGAAATATTTTTTTCATCAGTTTCGCATGACATGATTTTGGAGCAATTTTAATAATGGCTAGGCTAATCACGCTTTCTGCGTTTGACGAACCAAAAGCGTTAGTTTCGACATTTTAAACGCTTGAAAATTACAGCGGACTTGGCATTCAGTTTACTATAATTCTAAATTAAAACCTAACTAATTAATTTAACACCTTCTAACTTCTCTTCTTGGATTAATCAGATTGTTAATTGCTTTTTTTTTCATTAACATTGCAAGTTTACAATTTCTAACAGAGCCGGATTATATCTTGTACAAAACAATATCTGGGGGACCGGTGCAGTCAGGACTAAACGCAATTTTAAATACACCTGAAAAAGATCACTTTAATACGTTTAAAGTGATCTTTTTTGTAAAGACGATTTTGTAAAATGATCTTTGTGTAAAGACGAGTAAAAAAATATTTACGAAATTCCCTAAATCAGTTAAAATCTAAACTATATTTAAATAAGTCTATATTTAATAAAGTCTAACTATATTTTGTGCGTAGAAACAGGAGCTTTAGATAATATTAATTATGGGGAAATAATTAGTAATTTATGTGAAAAACAAATAAAAAAAATGGTACTTATATTAAATTTTATCTTTATATATAAATGGAAGTTTCATATTTTTATTTTTTAGTGGTACATATTCGTATTTTAAGTAAAATCTTATTTTATATTAAAGGACTGATATAATAAAGATTTTTTTATTTTTCCAAGTGATATATTTACGCAGGCTTAATTTAATGTATATTACCAGGGACCCAAAATCTTGTCTAAAGGGCCCCCCACAGAACCTTAATGCGACCCTGCTTCTTAGACATCTGTGCTCCAACAAGATTTGGATGTAGTTTCAGTGCTTGTGTATTTGATCGATAATAAAGCACACAGGATAAATGTATTGTACTTGTTTACTAATACAGCGTTACCTCCCAATAAAGGACACCCATGGAACCGGACATCTTGTCCCTTAAATAGACGTGCTCACCCCCTTCGGAGGTACATGTGATGATATCCTGGAGGACCAGGAAAATCACCCTTTAAATAGAGGTGTCCCTTATTCGGGGGTGTCCTTTATTCAGTGGTGTCCCTTACGGAAGGTAACACTGTATATAGTAGCAGTGTGCCTTGTCCATTGACCGAATAACCGGATGAGTCTGTTCGTTTATTGTAGATGGGCAAAATTGTTCATTGATTCATTAAAGTGATCGGCGATTCGATTCATTCAGTGATTTGCGATTGGACGCACCTGTAATAAATACTAACAGTCGTATTCGCGTTACTACTGTGTTGTTAATATAATCACGCAAAATCCAAATTCACCGCAACGAAATCGACATAAAAAAACTGACCTTTTTTACACAAGCAATAATAATGCCATTACCTTCAAAGGTTTTTTGCTTCATTACTCCGTCATTACATTTCGATTTCAAGGTAGAAAAAGTATGAAGCAAAGTTTTTGAAGGTAATGACATTATTTTTGATCGTATGAGGCCCGCTTAATTGTATATATTATGTGTCAGCCCTTAAGCTTTAACTCAATTTTAACTCTAAGCTTTGTAAATTACTTTGCTAATGTAACAACGATTTCTGCAGTTCTTTGTGTTAACTAAATGTTATCGAAACAGATAGCTGCATATATCATGTACCAAACATTAAACAATAAAACCCCTCTTAAAAAAAGCGAAATTAATATTTTATTTGACTCCTTTACGATAATACCCCCCTCCTTTATGGTCATCCCTCATTTACGGACACAGTATCCTCTCTTATAAGTGTCCACTAATGAAGAGTTCTACTGCATTTAATTTCTGTCAAATTAATTCCTTTCACGTCTCCCTTACTCGAAATGTCACTTGCCATTTGCATTTTCGTTTTATTTTCATGTTATTTTACATTAGTTTGGTTTTCGTTTTTTTTTTAAGAAGTCTTCCGATAATCGACATTTTATTGTATTGTTGTTTATGATGCATAGTTGGAAATTTTCATTATACATTTTTTAAGATGCGTGGAAGAAAATTGATGATAATACTATCCATGCAAATGGTTATATGGCTACAAGAAACTGGAGCAAGCTACTGGAAAATCCACCTTTGGAAGGAATAGTTACGAAACCGACCTACGCCACTACCTCTTAAATTTAGGTAGGTAATGCCTACGGGCAGTGGCGGATTTACCAATAGGCTATGTAACCAAATTTTTGACGAAAAGTTTGCCGATGAGGGATGTACGAATGCGGGGCTGAGTTTTTGGTGGCCCGTTGAATTAATTTCCAATTGTTAAGTTCGGAGCCGCAACTAGACATTGGCAAAAGGAGAACTGCCTTAGACGCCGCCTCGAGAGAGGCTCAAAAGGCGCCAAATTTGCGAATACTTGCGAAAAGACGAATTTGAGATGACTGTTAGGGACGTCAAAGTAAGAATTTGACAAAAGCTCGAAAATTTCTGTTATACTTCTAGTTACGTTTGTTAAAATTAGGCGACAAAATCGTGAATCTGCCTCTGCCTGCGGGGAGATAACCGTCCCGAGAACGACAGAAATTCCATTTCAGCTGAAGTTCCTTTTTTCCAAACTAAAACTTTTTGGAACCTTCGCAAGTGAAAGAAATCCACTCCTTCCCAAACTCATATCTACGGTTTTCTGTGCGAAATAACTTAGCCTCCCTTTCTTTGCTGATTGTCTGCGACTAGTTGACCGTTTGGTGGCAGACCAATCTGAGTTTGTGGATTGTGTAGGGAGTGGGCTGTGATAAATTCCCCGTCTTTCTTCACCAGGCTTGCTCCGTCCTGGAATTGTCCTTTGTTTTGTGCCCAGAAGTTCTGTTTGCGAAATAAACGCGGGTATTTGTTCGGAAAAACAATTTCGCTTCTCCGCCATTTCCTAATACAAAAGACGTCTATTTGTTAGCTTGCAAAGAACACGTCGGAACTTGTTGAACTTGGAACGAGCATGCGGATTTGTGAAGCAAGACTTCCCAGATATTGCCTTTAACTCTTATACGAATGAAGAATTGTGTAAATAACAACAGATGATTTTTCCAACGTTGTGTGCCCTATGTTGGCATTATGGTAGCGTATTTGGGCACCATGCGCATCAACCGTGTTTGATACTGCAACAGATACTGTCCATTCACGAAAAGAAGTCTGATGGAACAGTTAGAAATAACCGGTGACGTCACTAACGGATTAGCCGCTTAAAGCGGAGTAGGACTCCAATCTCAGAATTTGTTTTTGGTGGTCACCAAAAACGAGTGTTAAACTTAGTCCTACATTGTTGTAAGCGGTTAACCGGTTTGTCACGTCATCTCCCGATATTTCTAACTTCCATCGGACTTCTCTCCGTGAACAGACAGTACCCACCGCCTACCCCTTTTTTTTCTTTTTTTTTAAAGACCTGAAATTCGGAGATTAATTTCCTAGTCAAGAAAAAGATAAGGATTCTTCGGCAAACTGCACTGTTCGTTCACGAAAAGAAGTCCAATGGAATAGTTAGAAATAACGGGAGGTGACGTTACAAACGGACTATCCCATTACAGTAGAGGAGGGCTCCAATTCCAGAACTTGATTTTGGCGCCGACAAACGTTCACTAAAAACAAGTTCTGAAATTATAGTTCTCCTCTGCTGTAATGAACTAACCCGTTTGTGACGTCACCTCCTGTTATTTCTAACTATTCCATCAGACTTCTTTACGTGAACGAATAAGTAGGTCCTGTGGCGCGGTATGACGTCAAGCATTTTTGCGCCACGAAATGCGAATTTGATATTCTTTGGTAGTGTGTTTTTCTTTTCTGAACGCCGTTAGTGAGGACACAGAATTACACACACACACACACACACACACACACACATATATATATATATATATATCCGATCTAATCGTAAGATCCGATAATATAATTTGGGGTTATAAAATGTACCTTTTATTATACACAAATAGACTTTATTTAATTATTAGTTTATTATTATCGTCTGTTGGCTTATTGAAAGATGATAGAATGATAGAAAATCCCTAGACAATCTCAAATGAAAGCTGGCTACAAATAAATGGAAATTAAAATTAAAACAAAATTTGAGCATTGCATTTAACCCACGAGCAGGCGCGCGGATTCACCCCATCTGATTATATAGCATTATTTCATTAAAAACGTCCAATTTTACAGGGAACAATAAGTGGAATTTCCACTTTGTCACCCTACCCCAAAGATTGTGACTTTGAAGGCAACAGGAAAGAGTTTGGCCAGTTTCAGAAGCAAGGGTGGGCGTTTTTTTTTCACAAATTGTAAGTTGTGGGGTATGAAACACCTGCTGGAGGGTTAAAATTGTGCCCGCGAGCTGAGACATAAAATAAGCGTAAGTGCCGACATTTGGGCTTAAATTGAAAAGGTTTCATAATTTGATGAGTAAGTCCTCTGAAAATTTAGCTCACTACTTAACCTCAGAAAATATCAATTGGAATTTCATTCCACCAAGATCTCCAACATTCGGGGGAATTTGGGAAAGTGGAATAAAATCATTTAAACACCATTTACAAAGAACAATTGGTGCAGTTAAATTAACCTTGGAAGAATTTCTTACTGTTACTACTCAAATCGAAGGCATACTAAACAGCAGACTTTTATTACCCATGTCTTCTGACCCAAATGATTTTGAGACACTCACACCTGGACATTTAATTGGTCGTCCACTTAATTCTGTTCCTGAACCAAACTTAATCGAAAAAAATCATAATTACTTATCTCGTTGGCAAAGAACAATAAAATTAATGCAAATTGTATGGAAAAAATGGAGTAACGATTATTTAAATCATTCACAACTTCGACATAAATGGCAATTTGAAAAGGAAAATGTTACTCCATATTCAATGGTATTAATAAAGGAAGACAATTTGCCACCATACAAATGGTGTCTATGCAGAATTCAAGAAGTTGTGCTTGGTGCGGATAAAAAGGTTAGAGTAGTTATTGTAAAAACTGCTCATGGAATTGTAAAACGAGGCCTTGCAAAGATATATTTATTACCAATTAATACTTGTTGAATTTTTTTTAATTACTTGTCATATTTGTACATAATTGTTTTGTTAAGTATTGCAAATATTTGTATAATTTTTTGCTTGTAGTGTAGAAATCTGATTTTGATTTGAAATTTATGTAAATTTTAACGCGCGGAGTAGGTTAAGTCTTATAAAACAGTTCTACCATTTTCATACTCCGCACCGCCACCTTGCGGAATATTGTTGTACTAACCAGTTGTAATTCAGGCGCCAACTACATCGGCCGCATTACAATTCTTTCATGCGTTGATTATCATCAACCAACACCAAACTCCTATCAAAATGGAGAAAATAGAAATAAACATAGTTTTTTTTTTGGGGGGGGGGTCTTAATTCATGATCTTAATTCATCTTAATTCAGCGCTACCAATGCTCATACATACACATTTCCTTTAGACGCAGGTTTTTCCACCATTAGGATTCCCTTCAAAAAATATTCCTGATGAAAAATAGGGACTTCACGGAAATGCGGCGATTTTTCTTCCGTGCCACAGAATGTTTTGAAACAACAAATAAGAGTTTCCGTCTTCTGGCTCCTTTCGTATTACTCGCGAAAATTTTATGCGGCATTCCGGTTGTATAGTTCGTTCCCGCTGAGTTGACTCCCGATCCCGTTACCAGACGGAATCAGACGTTAAGTATGCACGAACGGACTATACCGCATCCTTTGAACCACTTCGAAATTCTTGTAGTTTTGGAGGAAAATGCTGAGGAATTGAACTTGTTATGAAAGCTCTGCCGAAGGACGTTTTACATTTTTGTGCTTCTGGGATAATGTTTTCGCTAATGGTTATGAAACTAGCTATTTTTTTGTATTATTGCTGCATTGTAAATACCGTTTTCTCGTTACAACATTCTATGTTTCTAAGAATGAACGTATTTTTTACCCCTATAAAAGAATGCTATATTATTGCTATTTTTTGTGGCATTCGTGAGGAAACGGCTCGCTGTGTAGTGGGTTTTTTTATATCATTGTTTGGGCTCTATTTTCATTAATACATATTTTTTCATTAATACATTAATGCATATTTTTTCATTAATACAGTGGTACATATTTTTTCATTAATACATTAATACATATTTTTTCATTAATACATTAATACATATTTTTTCATTAATACATTAATACATATTTTTCATTAATACATTAATACATATTTTTCATTAATACAATAATACATATTTTTTTCATTGATACATTAATACATATTTTTCAGTAATACAATAATACATATTTTTTCATTATGTGCATTTATATCTTTTAACGCTCATATATTAGTATTACCCAAATCATACAATAAAATATAAGCGCGTTTAAAAATAAATCCCAAATTAAAACTGGCTCAAAATCGGTAAGTCCTGGGAATTGCACGTACTGTTGGTCAAAACCGCTGTTGTATGTGAAAGCGCTGTTTTATCATTCAGAGGCTATGGATTTAATTTCCTATGTACTGCAGGACACCGCTGGATGCTTTTATGAAGTTCCGCAGTCCCGGGTTTCATTTCTGTGTCTAATTGGCTAATAGGATATTTATATTTGAATTCATAAAACTGTAAGTCTACCGTTCGTTCACGAAAAGAAGTCCAATGAAACAGAAACAACAGGAGATGATGTCAGTCACATACAGGCTAGTTCATTACAACAGAGGAGGACTCCAATTTCAGAACTTGATTTCCGACAAACATTCACTAAAAACGAGTTCCGAAATTGTGTTCTTCCTCTGCTGTAATAAACTAGACCGTTTGTGACGTCACCTCCCGTTATTTCTAACTGTTCCATCGGACTTCTTTTCGTGAACAAACTTCTGATCGTGAAGTTAACAATAGTGCCCTAAAAAAGAAGGAAACAAAATGTTTGTATTATCACTCTATACATGCTTTATGTCCTCGGTCAGCTTGGGTACCTTAATCAGTTTATTGTTCACAAAACATACAGTATAGCCGAGATTTTCGAAACATACACGCTACCCTGTTATCCGAACGCGCAATGAGCAAAAAAACTGCATTTATCAACCCAACCGCATTGATAAATGTTACCATAAATTTTTTTTAACCCTTAGTCGCGGGGAAAAATTTCCGAGGAAAAAGTTTTCAAATTGTGTGAGGATGCTGAATGTGTTGTTTATTTTACAGGGGTGATCTATTTATATAAATACGGAAATTAAATTTTTATATAGACCCTCTAACAAAAAATTTTCAATTAGAAAAATCTTGCCCTATATCTTATTAGTCGAATAGAAAATATTTCTTGATTCTACACGGAAAGGTCGTTGAGGTCAGGGGCGGACTGGGCCGTTGACAGCGACCCGGGCGTTTTTGCATTTTGGCAGCCCATTGCAAGAACAGTGATAATTAAATAACAGGGACGGTTTTTTACACTATTAAACATAAAACATGAGATTTACTGAAGTTAGCCCATAGACTTTGATCTTTTATAGAACTAGATTTCCTATTTTAGGCGCAAACTTAAAAAAAAAATCCCATGCCGGGAATGGTACTTGCAACCATGTTTAGTGACCCTGTGACGTCACTCGGCTGTCAATCAGGTGGTCCCGGGTTCGAATCTACGCAGAAGCCACTGTCACCATAACTTTTTTTCTGTAACAGTATGTCACACAACATTTTTACCAATTGGCGAACTTTCACGCTTAAGAAGAAATTTAAATCGGCCTCGAAATTCTTTTCTCGAATTTTTCGTGCTGATGACGTCTTTAACTTTAATTTATTTTCAAACAATTGAACATTTTCAAGCTTTTTATTTTTCTTAACATTTCAACCTGTGAGTGTACAAGCCTTCGCAAGTGTGTGTGTGATTAGCACTTGAACGTAGCACGGAAGAGTTTGAAAGTCTAAAAGGAATGGCAGAAACAAATGTTGATGCAGCAAGTGCTCCTGGAAACACAGGCGCCGTTAGCGGAGGGGATAGAGGGGGACCCGTCCCCACAATGTTGGCACTGGGTTCCATATACCATTTCCATTTCAAACAAAATGCCTTTTAAAGGTATATTGTCCCCCCCCCCCCAATATTTTTATGCCGGCGCCTGGAAACAATTGCTATTTTGTTTTCACTGCAAAAACCTGGAAACTAAGGAATATAGTTTACGTTTTATGTACCCTTCAGCGGTAATCCATACCCCAAAATGTAAACCATATGTATTGTAAGTGACTCACAAATGCCCCTGTCAGTTACAATGGCTTTCTGATTGCAACCGATACGTTTTTCATGCTTTGTTGGAGATGTAATATACCTTGGGTTTGACAACGTATATTTGATGCGTGGATAAAGTGAAATATACGAAGCGACTTGCTTGTTTCCCTTGTCTCTTTCAGCCTTTGTCCAAACATCACTGGGGTGACTTGTGTCTTCTCCTTAAATCGAAAAATATCTTGTCCAAGATCGTGTATTTTTTTTTCCTAGTAAAATATTCTTCCATGCCGTATATTTAACTTATTGGGGTTTTTTACCTCTATCACTTAGGTGTCGCTTCTCTTTGTAGTTTCTAATGAGAAATTGATGAGTATGTACTTGCAGAAAAATTCATTTCTGACAGTTCACGATCATTGGCGTATTTCTTCTCAAGGTTTGAAGTCGGATGGGGGGGGAGACAAGCACCCCTTCACCTCCCTAATTACGCCTATACTGCATTCGATACAGTATTGGATATCGATACCAAAACCCATTACAATATCAACCACGATATTATCGAATATAAAATATCGGTAAGCATCGAATGAGAATTCATTGTTCAGAAGTTGTCATATATAAAATAACAAATATTAGCAAATCATACAAATACGATTAAATAGTTTTAAATTCGAATTTCGAAACAAATTTTTCTTTACGTTATTATTCTTTTTTTTATTTTAGAGTTTGAGGCTTTCAAAGCCATAGTTTAAACTATTCTGCATCAGGCACACGGCCTAGGAAGTAAATTTTCTATATAGCCAATATCGATAGATAATTCATCATTCAGAATTATAGAATTTATATTTATATATACGGTGGGGCCCTTATACAATCGAACCACTTTAAGATAAACACCAAAGGGAACAGAAAATCTGTTCGTATTAACAGTAATTCGTATTATCCGTAATAAATGGGGGATCGTATTACTAAGTTATTTATTTCATCTTTGATTATCATATGCACATTTTGCTATTATATACATATATCGATATGTGTGTAGGTTGTGAGACTATTTATTACCCGTCTCAATATTAACACAATTGCCAAATATTGGTCAACACACAAAGCCATCGAGGAAAGTTTTTTGTGAGTTTTCGTGGGGGAATTTAATTATACGTAATAATCTTCGTCATTCATGCTTTAGCTCAAACCAGAGCTTTTAAATTATGGGGGAAAAAAAAGAGACCCCGCGCCGTCCCCGGATTAGAGTCGAACAAGAGCCATAATTTGATTGGCGGCATTACAGATTTTTTTATTCAGGAAATAAATTTGCAATACAATGTATTAATTACTACTAATATTTGGCCTTTAATGCTTTCCGAAAATTAATTTTGATTCTTTTGAAAAATAATTTTTGCTAGTAGATGGCGTCACTAGCAGAAAATAAAAAAATAATTGAATGCTTGGAAGAAATTTAATGTTTAATCTATTTGAATAAATATATATAAAAAATTAATTTTTATTAATATTTTTATATGCATGTATACACACAATATCTGAAGCTCAGACTTGCGTCTGTGATTTAACTATATTAGATGTGTATGTCAAAGGCCGTTAGTCGAAGTATCGTATACAGATACCCCCATGTTTTTTTCGATACTTCGATATTATCGAATTACCGATGCCGTCAATATTAAAACCGATACCGTCGATACCGAATGAAAAGTATCGATACCTACCCATATCGGTAGTATTGTAACGTCCCTAATTACGGCAACATCCACGATATAGGTTTAGACCAGAATCTTACTTTTAACACTGAAAAGTTTGTATGGAGGTAAATTAAGAAAATCACCCGAGGCGACGCATATGATGATCAGGTTATGATTATTAGCAGAGCTCTCGACAAATTCTGTCGTCCGGTTGCCACTAGCGACTACGTTTTTGCAGTTGGCGAGAAGAAAATCTTTTTTTCCTGCTAGAATCCAAGGTTTCCATTTTGAGGCGGGCAAGTACAGTTCGCCACGATTTGTTAATCCCTGATTATTTAATTTTTATTATGAGGGGATTATGATGATGATGATTATTAGATTGTCAGTGATGGTAATGGTAATTGTGATTATTATTTCATCGCTTACCATTATCGACATTATTAATATTGTTATTATTGTCATTGATACTTCACATTATTCTTTTCCATATTATTATTGAATGCCAACGCTATGCTTTGTAAGTTTTTTTTTTTTTTAAATCCAAGATTTTATATTCGTGCTTTTTCCATGGCAGCAAGTGAGAGTAAAAAGAAAAATACAAAGTTTTATGTTTGTATTTTTTCACCATGGCAACAGATAATTTTTTTCCAAACTTTGTTGAAATTTGTTTTATCTAATTCGTAATTTCTTGAGAAGAAAGTTAGTCACGTGTATCGGCTGGACTCGAATCAGCGATTTTGTGAGCATTAAACGTTTTTCGTTTCCTTCGATATGAAGCTTCACTTCATAGAACCAAACTTTCTATTTTAGGCGGCGAAAAAAAGGCATTCCCATGACGAGGCTGGTACTTGCGACCCTGTGTAATGACACTGTGACGTCACTCGGCTGTCACTCGAAAGGTATCGGGTTCGAGTCCGCTTCACGTACGATCTATAAAATCCATAGCTTTTCCATTACGGGTTTTAAAATCTAAAATTTGATCCCCCAAGAATTTAAGTCCCTGTCATTTCCCTCCTATAAAGCCAAAATCTTCGAATACTGTATTAATCAGGTATGCTCTGCCTGCCCCCTCCCTCTCTCACCATTTAGCTTTCAGTTCCCTTTTCCTTGGATTTTCATTTTTCCATCTTTTCTTTTGTCTTCCTTTCCGCTTTCATATCCTCCACAATTGTACCAGCAGCGGACAACTGAAAATCCGTATACAATTTTCTACTTTTTTTCGTTTCAGTTGTTCTCCGGGTCCTGATTGCAAGAAAAAACGATTTCGCTGAAAAATTTTCTCACTATATCTGAAAACTTGCTAAATGTGGGCTCGGTTTATGTATGGGTTCTACTCCATTTTACCTTCCCCCAACCCCCCCCTCCCCCCTCTATGGATCCGCTTCTGCTTCTGTACATTAAGATTTAATAGGGTGAGCGTTGAGGGAGCGGACTTTGTTTTCTTTCTTTTCTCCTTCACTTCCGTATTAGCAATGCACTGCGGAAATCCGTCCGGGATAACGCATTGGGCATTCGAGTGACGCCAACCAGGAAACCAATACGGAAGCTGCAATTTTCTGCTAAGTTTCGATAAGAAGTCCTCCGAAACGAGTGCCCACTTACTATCGCTGTGATTTTCTGCTAAATCAGCTCGCCTATATTATTTGTTGAAAAATATTCAGGAAAAAAAACCGTTGAAATTAATTAACAGTGGTAAGAGACTAAACTGGGAAAAACTTATTTTTCAGGTACAATATATTACCAATAGAACATTTACATGAATACAGTGTCTTGGTAAAAATGTATGAAAAAATAAGGGAAGGCAAGCACACTGAACTTATAAGAATAAAATTAAATGAAAAAGATAGAAATACACTTAAATACAATGATCATCTATTACTCCCAAAAATAAGGACCGAAGTAGGAAGGAATAATGTAAATTAAAAAGGTGCAAAACTTTGGAATGGACTACAAGAGGAATTCAAAAAATTGAAAAGTAAATAAACATTTAAAAAAGTCTAAGAAAATATTGGATATAAGGTAATGGAAACTAAAAAAAAAAAAAAGAATGAGTGATTCCCACAATTAGTTGTGTGTCATCCTTGAAATCAGATTGTAATCTTAAGGTCCCAGATATATTATGTCCTTGCTGATATTTTCTTGAGACCTTTCATTGTAGAGTCTAATATGATGTACTTTTAGTATATATTGTCTGTATTATCGCTGTAGTTACACAGTATATTGTTATTATGACTTTACAAATGAAGAATAAATAAAGCAGTGATAATTCTGAAAAACGTTATTGTAACTCAATGGTTTAATGCCAGAGTCGATTACCGTCACGTGAAAGGGAAATTCAAGTATTACGTAAGCAATATTTTGGCCATTTCAATCCCCCCTCCCTCCGGGTAAGCAAAAATTAATATTGACTAACATAGGAAAATAAGACCAACGGCAACCCCTCCCCACAAGGTTCTTACGTAATACTTGAAGTATTCCAAATCGGCTATTCCACCTTAGATAACAGAACAGCATACTGATTGGTACTGGGACCAAACTTAACCCACTAGCATAATCTTTCTTCCTTACAATAATATTTTTTGTTATGTCTTGCAACGTCTTGACATCATATTTTTCCCATGAGTACCACAGCGAGATGCTTTCCGCCTCTGCCCGTGATAGGTTGTTAGGATGGGGAGGGGGGGGCGTATCTTAAAGACTGTGCTGACCCCTGAGGCTTTTTTTTATTCAAGTATTAAGGGAGAAAAAAATCCCTTCTGTTAACGTACCAGGCGGAGAAAATTTTTGTTAGTGGAAATGGGAGAGAAGGTGGTTTTTTTTTTTTTCTGGTGGGATTACTTGAAGAAAAGAGGAAGGAAAATATAGTCGATGGATAGGAAGATTATTTCTTCCCGATCTAGTAGGATTTAGAATTAGTGAATCAATTAGTTTAATCAGAACTTTGCTTAATAAAATCTGAAAAATTTTGCCCAGATTTTATGAAGCTCAAGTCGTTGAGTTTGGTGATTGGTTCAGTTCAGACTAGTTTGCTGTGCACAGCAGTTTCTTCCTCCAATAAGAGGGCGGGGATTCACACAGTTGTCTTTACGTATGATTGGTCGGTTTTAAAATTGAAATATTTGAGTTTTTTAGATGGGTCATAATGAGAGAATCCGTCGAAGATTATCCAGATTCCACCCACCCAGACCCAGGAATCGAAACTCAAGACTCCAACCTACGTTAACCAACCCATCACTTTGCCGGTTGGCCCCTCGGCCACAACAAACTCACTCTCCTTTCACAGCTCATCAACAAAACTCAAATTTGCCCTCCCACATCCAATCACAAACACCTACACCCCCCAATCATATTTACCATTCCACCAAACTCAACTTACTCCATCACATTACTTTAACCAGCTACAAAATTAACCACAGAAGAAACTATCATATCCCACCTCACCAGTTAATTAATTACCTACCTACTCCTATCAACCCCTTTACATTCGTGAGCACCGATTGAAACTATACATCGTGGGTTGGATTGCCCCGTCTTTCCCGCTTCCCTTGCCTCGTCTGTCCATCATATAACTATCGCTAATTTTTAAACATCAGTAGTCTGCCTAGATAAATTCAAAACACTTCCCATTAACCAACCAATTCTCCTCTCCTTCCACAAACAACTTCTTCCCACCTTACCCAACATTTTTAGCCATTCATTTGGGGATAAACGAAACTCTCGTAGGCGCCCCTTCTACATGGTTATCAAGGTAAGGCATAATGAGAGAAATTTTGCTGTTGGTAATATATTCAAAGTCATTGTTGAGTTTGGGTGGCAGTCAATTCTTTCAAACGTTTTATTAAGTGCTGTTTAATAGGGGAAAGGCCTAGATCATTAAAAATAAATTTATTGGTAAAAAACCAGGGGGATTTAGAGATGCGTCTGATTACCTTATTTTCGAATGCTTCTAATTCTTTGAGGTTGGTCGATCCTGAGGCATATGACATGATTGGTCTTATACATGTTTTGTAAATAAGGATTTTGTTTTTTATGCTTAATTTATTATTAGGGTGGAGTAAGGCTTTTAGAAATGTCATGGCAGCTAGTGGTGCCAGATTGGGCTACAAGTAGCGCACTGGGCGATGTTTTAAGTGCTCTCGCTACAAAAATTTCGAATTGGGCGACACGCTACTTATTGGGATATTTTTAATTACCTTCAGGCTATAAATCTGAAAAATATGCTACTTTTTTATTTTCATATATAAAATCACAAAATATTATTAGTATTACATAATACAATAAAAATTTTGTTTGTTGAATATTTCTATTCGCAGTGAACGATAGTTTTACTAAAACATAACATGTTCGATACTCGTTCAATTCATAAAAGATCTCTGTGGTTCAATTCTTGTTTTGGTACTTTTAATCACAGAGATCTTATATGTACTCAAATGGACGTCATATGACTTCGAAACTCGTTTAATATTGTAGTTCCGTGCAAAGCTTACGCAATAATTACGTACTGTAACAGAGGAAAATGGAAAAATTGACCACATTAGTGAGGTCAATTTTTCTATTTTCCTGTGTTACAGTACGTAATTATAATCAAGAGCGGATATAAGGAGGAGGTCACAGGGGTCATGACCCCCAAAATATATTTTTTCACTGTAAAAAATTCCAACTTTCATGATAAATGAAGGGTGTTATTCCAAGACCATGGCAAATTCTGTCCTTGACCCCGCATCCCTACAAACTTAAAGTCTGTATCCGCTCTTGATTATAATTATGCGTGCTTGTTCAAGTTCGGATTGTACACTTCATGACACTGTGGAAAATCGTTAACGTGGCAGTTCTTTCCACAGTTAATCTAATGTTTTTAGTTTAACTTGCATTCCATTCAATTTTCGTTTTATTTTTCGTTCAGCAATGCAAGTATGCAAATGATCGAAAACGCTCAATAAGCGAAAAAAGACCACAACGCATTGTGGCCGTTTCAAAAATGCCAAATCCAAGGGTTAAAAAAATTCTAGACATCAGGGGCGTATCGAGACGACCCCAAAGCCCCATCCTTTTTCTAGGCTGCTATTGGAGATACGATTACGATATTCCGTATTCAGAGAGCGTACGTGAGGGCACTTGAAATGTTGCATATCAGGGACGTATCGGAGGGAACCGGAGCCCCCATCCTTTTTCTAGGCTGCTATTGGAGATACTACTACTAGCTGGGGAGAGTTCAAGTATTACATAAGCAATATTTTGGCCATTTTATACCCCTCTCCCTCCTAAGCAAAAATTAACATTGGCTAACATAGGAAAATAAGCACAACAACTACCCCCTCCCCCAAAGGTGCTTACGCAATAACTGAACGCTTCCTTGCAAAATAATTCATTTTGTGTTTGGGCTACAAATAGTTCAAATCTGCTACTTTTGGAGCACAGTTTGCTACTTTTTAATCTTCAGATCTGGCAAAAACTGATGGCAGCAGTGGATTTTGCTATAATGTTTTAATGTGGGTATTCCATGCTAATCTGAAGTGTAATGTAATTCCCAGGTATTTGATGGAGTTGCTCCAGTCTATTTTATTATTGTTCCAAATTAGTTTATTTGTAAGTAGAATTTGGTTTCCTTTTGTGGTCATGCACTTCGCGAATAAAATAGCTCCCGTTTTATTAGTATTAATTTTCATATCCCATTTAGTAGCCCATCTGTGGATGTTATTTAGTTATGACTGAAGGAAATTTATTGCTCTCGGGATGCTACTATTGCTGTGTCGTCAGCGTAGAGAGCTAAAATATTGTCCTTTTGGGATATCATTTATATAAATGCAAAATAAATATGGGCCAAGGATTGACCCTTGTGGGATGGATGGATGGATGCTTCTATAGGTCTCTCGGTTGAGAGGGGGTTATTAACTTGAAATGTTCGTTTTTTAGTGTATGAGGCAATTAAATGGATGAGGTATTCCGGTGTACTGATTTTAGTTAGTTTGAAGAGGAGTCCTTTATGCCATACCCTATCAAAAGCTCGCTCGATATCAATACTGGCCATAATAGTTCGTTTTTTGTTATTAAGGTTAGATTTTATAAAGTCAACAACTCTAATGAGTCGTTGCTCAGTGGAATGTTTCTCTCTGAAGCCAAATTGGCATTCAGAAAGAATTCGGCTGTCATTTAAGAATTTGTCCAATCTGTTGTGGATAATTTTTTTAAGAGCCTTTGCCAGGGTAGGAAGGAAGCAGGCTGATTGGCCGGTAATTTTGAGGGAAGGTGGGGCTTTTTGTTGGGTTTGAGAATAGTTTTTATTATAGCCTTTTTCCAGGCCTTGGGAGAGTAATGAAGTTTAAAGACTCCTGGGTAAATTATTTTGAGCGACTCCAGGGCTTCAGGAGGGAGTTGTTTAATTGATTTATTTGATATATTGTCGTACCCCGGAGCGTTTCTATTGCCGAAATTTTTGCTAATGGTTTTAATTTCATGAGTAGTAATATTTGGATCTGGAGGGATGAAGGGTGTTTTTAGAAAATTAATGACTTTGCGGTTGATTTTTATGAATTGCTCTTCAGTTATTAAGCTGTTACTACAGAATTGTTGCTTTAATGCATCTGCAAGTACCTCAGTGTTTCCCTTCTCTTCATACACCAGGCCCCTTTCTCCATGGAATGGCGCTATTTGATTGTGTGATCTGGAGAGCATTTTCTTTACCTTCCAGATAATTTCTATTTGGGTGTCCATTTTTTGAGGGGTATTTTCCCATTTATTGTTTTTAAATTTAATGATTTGTCTATTGATGGAGTTATTGAGTCGGTTGCAACCAATTTTACTTTGTGGGTTACGAGTTCTTTGGTAGTCCCTTCTCAGTAGCCACTTAGTTTTAATAATTTTGAGGAGATATTGAGGCAGTTGATAGAAGTTTTTGGGCGGAGTTGTTTTGGTAGAGACTTCTAGGGAATTTTGGATAGTGAAGGTGAAAGTGATTATCTGCTCATCAGTACCTTCTGATGAGTTTGCAATTTCTGGGAGGAAGGTGTAAGTTAATTTGTTCTACATATTTTTCCCAGTTAGTATTTTTGATTTCTCTTGGGGCCAATCGTATGTGTCCGAGATCAATTTCATATGATACGGGGGCGTGGTCTGAGTTCAAGCAGTCTGGTATAGTTCTTGAGGTAATGTTAGTGTTTATTTTAGATGTGACTACGAAATCAATAATGGATGGGTTACCTTTAGTAGGGTAGTTCGTGGGTGCACTAGGGGCGATTATATTAAGGTTATTTGTATTTTGCATAGTTAAAAAGAAGATTTCCTTTTCTACATATATTGGTTCTCCTGGAGCTATTTCAACTATTATGTTTGCAATTCCAATCACCGCGTTCTGTTGTAAGCGTATTTCTGTCGAAGATTTCAACTAGATCTTCAATGAGTAGGCTTTTCTTGGAGCTTTGTATATGGCAATGGAGGTGACTGGACTGAGATGTTTAGTTTGTATATCAATAGGAAGAGCTTCTATACTTGTGAGGTGCTAAGGGGGGCTTGATTGTGTTTCAGCAATATTTTTTACAAATATTGCCAGTCCTCCGGAACAGTGGTGTGAAATATTTTCTCTATCGAGTCTGTGGCAGGAGTAGTGAGGAGCTAGAGCATTTTTTGAGTCTAGTTTCACTGAGGTGGACAATGTCCGGTTTTGAATCGTTGAGAAATAACCTAAAGTCATTAATTATATTTTCCGTGCCGTTGGCGTTGAAGATCGTGAGTTTTAGTCATTATTTAGGAGAGCGGCCATTATTGAAGATGAGGTCGTTTATATTATTTATAGCACTCATAATAGTATCAGTGCAGTCGTTAGGGTTGTCTAGAGTTACTATTTTAATCATCGTATCCATGTACAGTTTCAGTATTTTTATTTTTAGGGCAGGGCCCTCGGCCAATGGGCTTTCAAGTGACTTTAGGGACTCTTGAGATTTGATTGGCTGTTGTGTGTCGAATATTTCCAATGAGGGGTATTTTTCGAGAGTTCGGTCTCAGCTCTGGTGGCGTGCGGATGTCTGTTCCCGGGCTGGCGGGTGTTGGTTCCAGCTCGCTTAAGACGAAGTGTTTGGGACATTCATTTTGGCCGCCGGGTGGCGGTGGATGGATGCCTGCTTCTGCTATTCTGGGACCGGACTCCGCCCTCCCTCGTAATTCGGACTTCGTCGCTAGGGCCGTGCTTGGCCTTCTGTCCATGACGGGCGTTCGTCATTGTCTTCGTCCGCTGCGATCGCTTGGGGGCCAGCTTTCGCAAACAGTGGATGATAATTTGGTATGTAATGCCTGTCCGGACTATGCTGGTCTCGCGCGCCCTGGTTGCGGGGAATGTTTTACGCCTGTTCGCTGCCGCTCGCGGCACCTCACCCACTCAACGGTGTCCGGTGGTTTCCCGTAGGAATACCGGCCGGCCCGGGGTGTTCTTCCGCGCCATCCATCTATTTCGGCCGCTCTTCGGGGCGGACTGATCGTGGGTGGTCTCCGGTCGACGTTGAATGACGACAATCATGTGAGCTGTGCGTCTCTGTACGCCTGTTTCGATCGACAATCCCCTGCAATGCTCCCTCCCCCCCAGTGTCCCTTCTCGGTCCACTGGTCGTCATATCATATGACAAAAGCCTGTCTGGGAATACAGCGCTGCCCCCTTCGGCGGCCACCCTTCCCAATAATCTCCTTGCACAAACGATGACGAGGGGTACTTTTCTGGATTTAGGTGGACTGGTTGCTGCGTTCCCATTGGTTAGTTCCATTGGCAAATTTTAGCAATAGATGAGCCAAGTCTGTTTTTGTGGAGTCTTTGATTTAATTCGACTTGACGCGGGATGAGGGTCAAATTAGAAGTAGATTCAGCAACGGTGTTAAACTTACTGCCTTCGATGTGAAGATCAATTTGCTGCCTTCTAATAGCCGTCAAAAACCTCCTTTCACGGGATTCTGGTGAGTGAGGAGGGGAGGTGACTTCAAAATATAGTCTACCGTCTCCGTTTCGGGGGAGATGGAGTATAAGGGGGCCAAATCTTTTATACTGAAGCCTTTTTTGTAGTGGTGCACTGCCGAAGTGATTTCTATGGGGGTGTTGTTCTTATTACTCGAGTTCTCAGGGCATCCCCCCCATAGCTAGCAGTATACTCACCTTTACAATTAGCGCATTTCGGGGGCGGGGGAGTCTTTTTCTTTAGTGCAGTCTAGTGAAAGATGGTTTTTGCCACATTTCACACACATTGCGGTGTAGCATTACAGCATGCTGCTGCTATATGGGCGAAACCCTGGCAGCGCCGACATTGTGGGATTCCTCTAGGTATCCTAAACGGTTCAATCGTAATAATCATGTGGTCCATGACCCTAAGTTCGAGAAAACTTTCATTATGGCTGTTCCTGTTAAGCTGACTTGGTAGATAGAAATATTAATTTTCTCTTTATTTCTAACCCGGGTTAACTGATGCACAATGCAACTGCTGAACCCTATAGACTCAATTTCTTTTTTCAAAATTTCTGCGCCATAGTTGTTTGGCAGCCCTTCGACCAGGTATAGCATACGTTTTTCGTCATTGACTTTATTATATCTGTGGTGTAGTATGTTCACTTTGATAAATAATTTTGCTAAGGCTCGGTAATGACCAGAGCTCGTGACTTGAAGTTTAAGTTCATTATTTCTGATAGTACTAATGCTGTACTTATCCGTAATTTGTAAAACTAAGTTTTTAATTTGGTGGGCATTGTGGTTGTTCCTAATATAAATTGGGCCAAGCCATATCCTGTCGTATGGGGTGCCTGCAAACAAAGTTTGTTTTATCCCCCACGGAAAGGAGAGAGATGAGATGGGGTTTTGGGTAGAATGATAGGGGTGATAAATTGGGGGGATAACAACTCTTTTGCCATTTGGAAGAGTTTCTATTGGGTTTACAGCTGCATTTTCTATGGTTGTGTGGTTTGAGGATTTGACGTTGATTGGACCTGAGATATGGGGGCGGGGTCATCTACGTCTAACTCGCTTTCCTTGCTGTTTGATGCATTTGAATTTTCATTGCCTTTATTTCTTTTTCGCGTTTGCCCTTTTTCTCTTATCACTTGTTGCCAATTTTCCTGTGAATTGTTATGTCTAAAGTCCTCGATTAGACCATGGGATTCCTCACACGAGATGGAATGTTCCGGGACTTTAGTGTGACTTCGGAAGCGTCCATGGTAGCAAATATTATGAGCTTTAAAATTTTCATCGATGATTTTGGCAAGTTGAGCAAGATTTTTAAGTGCTTCCTCTGAACATGTTTTCTTAGTTCTGAAGTAACAATTATTTTCAAATTCCCCAGCTATGTAAGTAGTCTGGTCAGTTAGTTCATTTTCTTCGATATTTTCCGCTAGTCTTAACCCAATTATAGGAAGTAGCCGCGTCTGACACATAATCAGTTTTACTTTTACTTCCAGTTGTGGTTCCATTAAAATGGTCTTCTAGTTCATAAATTTTTTGTTACTTATAATATATTTTGTTACGATGTTACGACATAGTAAACATCTTGTTGTTATCTGTAGGAAGTGATGAATTTACTCTGATTATAATGATTATATAAATGTACTCTGATTATATTTTTTCTGAACCGTTGGGTAACGTTATTTCCCATTTCACTGCATTGCCTATTAAAAAATTTCATAGGAAAAATATGTCTTGATCTGGCTTCAAGAGCTCTATTATAATAGAAGTATATCCAAATGGGAGTG
Organism: Dysdera silvatica; assembly: GCA_006491805.2. Classification (NCBI taxonomy): domain Eukaryota; kingdom Metazoa; phylum Arthropoda; class Arachnida; order Araneae; family Dysderidae; genus Dysdera; species Dysdera silvatica. The sequence goes on along the minus strand of QLNU02015003.1, from coordinate 119,622,266 downwards.
GGTGGGAGCAGTGGCGTAGGCAGAAAGTTCATAAGGGAGAGGTATAGGCTTAATGGGAGGGGTTACAGAGCTACAACTCATATATTTCTGTGTTAAATATACAAAATTTCATTGCGATAGTGGTTACAACACCCCAAACCGACCCCTGCTAGGCCACGCCTGTTAACGAGAGGAGAACAGTTATAGGATAATCTTCATCATATTCCTGTCTGACCCATAAACATCTGTTGGAAGGAAAACCAGCACCAATTTGCCAAGTGTGCAATGAACCCATCAGTATTTTACATATTTTAACTCAATGCCCTTATTTTAACCTTTCTCATACTCTTTTAACTCTGCATCACTCTCTAACGTTTTAGATGACCATGCTGACCATACGCATACGCATGTTTTTAAATTTTTAAAAAGTACTGGTTTTTACTACAGTCTTTGATTTTACCATGTTTGGCGCAGTATAGCCCAGATGCTCTTGCGCCATAAAAATCCAAACAAACATCTTCACCACAATGATCATCCAAGGATAATTGATGATTACAACCATAACCTTAATATAATAGAAGTTATATTTTCTATTACTTTAGAACATTAACAAGCTTACGTTATGACATTGATATGATTTAAGAATTATATAAATAAATACAAATAGGCCTTATTTGATACAACATGGCCATCTGTGTCTTCGCACCCAAATGCACAAGCAATAACTTCATAATTAAAAATGGCATTCTAGAAACTAAGAAAGAATTTTAAGAAGTTTTTCCAAAATTTCTTGTTAAAAGCTAAAGTTGGCGAATTAGTTCAAGTTTAATAGGCGACACGCTAATTATAGCAAATAACAAATAATGAATTGAAAAAGAAAATAAGTTCCGTTTTTTTAATGAGCAGCTTAGCTATAATCGACGTCATCGGTCCACTTGGATAAATTTCATCAACCCTTGAAGCGAAGAATTCGGTGTAGTTTTCAATTTCTGCGATTTTCCATGTTCAGACGATGAAGCTATTGGTATCTTTATTATTGCCCAGCTGATTTGGAAATGTGACTTTCTTGAGTTAAAAAAAATATCTTGAAACTTTCTTAAATTTTGCATTACATTTTCAAATCCTTTGCTTTGTCATTTTTTCCAGTGCTTGATCATTAGCATTTTTTTTTTGCCGTTTCTTGATTTTATCCAAATTTTTGGACAACGAAAAAAAACAACATTAATCGTAAATTAATGGGCCAGCGGATTTTAGACGCTTCACTGAGACTATAATATTTTACGCTTTTTTTTAAATGTAATTGACCATGAAATCAGTTGTAAGTTAATTTAGAAAAAAGTTTTGTGTTTTTCCTGGTTCTCTGAAGATAAAAGTTTGTTCTCGTGAAATAAAGAACAAGTTAAACGAAGAGGACATTTATGCCAAAGGCTGTTTCTTCAAACTTTGAATTTTTCTTCTCTCGCCTTTTTAAATATCGAAAACGTGAAAAGAAAGCCTTAGAAAAAAGTGTGATGTGGAACTAGAATAAGTAATATTCAAAATTAATTTGCGCATCTTATTTGCTAACTTTATGCTTATTGGATAAGTATTTATGATTGCGAAATTCAGAGAGGGATTAAGGACCGTGCGACCTGTGCCGTCGCACTAGTTGCTAAGCCAAAGTGGGCGAGGGGTCGCCAAAATTGCCTAACGACCCCGAAGTGCAAAAACATTTTACAAATATTTACCTTATTAACTTTTTAAAACATAAAATGTTTTAAACCTTATTTAATTTTTAATAAATTAATTATCCTTTTATTATTATTATCATAGGCGTAGCCAGGGTGAGTTTTGGGGTTGTAACCCCCCTCCCCCCCATTGCAATGAAATTCTATATATTAACATAGGAATATATGTTGTAGCTCTGCAACCTACCTCATTGAGCCTGTAAGCTCCCCCTTATGATCTTTCTGCCTACGCCTATGATTATTATCCCTTATTCAATCCTATATAATTTTTTCTTTACTATAATACGTTTAACCGGGGAATAAAATTTTGTGAAACTCGTTTCACACTGGGGACTTTTTTTCACAGTGATAAGTAATGTCATCACACCATCACGCTAGGATTAAATATATAAGAACTACATAAAACGTAATGCGTTCAACATAATACGGTTAATTTTAATGACGAAAAATGTCGTCATTCGCATTTTGGTAGTCTTCCGGGCATGACGAAAAATGTCGTCATACCCAGTTAACAGGTTAATTAAGTTAGAGTGTAAGATAGTGGAAAAGTTTTTTTTCAACAAAACCGCAATATGCCACTCTTAAGTAAGAAATTAGGAAAGTAAAAATTACATTGAAATGGATGAACGTATTTGACTGTACAGAGGACATTCCAGATTACTAAAACTCATGTAAATATCATCTTGAGTGGTCCAGAAAAAATTAAATGGTTGCTTGGCTTTTTTTTGCGGGTGATGACCCCCTATCTGTTGGCAGTGTAAAATCAAGATTATTTTTATTTCTATTCACTTGTTTAAAAATGGCGCCCATTTTCGTTTCGTGCCGAAGGCGATTTTATTGTTTCTAGAAGTTTGCGGAAAACTTCACATTTCAGTTATGACTTGCGATAGAACTCTGAAATAAAAACTATTATTCTTGGAACATTGTGAATTATAGTTTTGTCTAGTACATTATTTGGTCATCTTGTTTCCTTATGTCTGAAATTTGACACCGAATATGCCACTTTCGGTTATTAAAAATTTAAATTTCAGGAGGACAATTTTTTGGGAAGGGTACAAATATTGGGTCTCAAGTTTTTTTGCAAGTACCTATGTTAGGGTAGTTTATTTAAATAAACAATTGAAGCCTGATACTTCTCTACTTTTTTTTTTATACAGCTCCACAAATATGCTGATTTTCACATTTTTTGTAAAATGCAGGGGTAAATATCTCTGGTGGGGAACCTAAAAAAAAATATAAATTTTGCACACAATGGTAGCAAACTCCAGTGAAAGGTTGAGTTTGGTATTCCATTGAAACCAGATTTATGCCATGTACACAACTTAAAAAAAAAGCACAAAATAATTTTCTGCATAATTTATTTTTTGTGTTTTTTTAAGATGAAAGAACGCTAGACAAACGAGGACAAGAATGAGGAGAGCCAAAGAACAAGGACAAACCCTCTTCCTCCGTATATTAGGATGTAAGATATTATTACCCTTCACAGGGATAACACAATTGCGCCCCCAAAAAAAAACTCACAAAAATCTCGCCCCGGAGGCTTTTCTGTGTTGACCATTATTTGGCAATTGTGTTATCCCTGTGAAGGGTAGTAATGTCGTAAATTTTCATTTATCTTAACGTATTGAATCCTGTTGGTCAGATAATTTCTGAATAATTCATTTTGATTACCTCTGATACTTGCATTATAAAGCTTTTGGATTAATTTATCATGATTTATTGGTTTTTATCATTTATTTAATATACCCGTTGAATTTTCGATTATATGAACACTCGATTTTCGGTTTTTCGGTATCAGTTAACTCCTGCAATCAATACTGTTTGCAGTAGGTCTGTAAAATAATAATGAATTATTAATTTCTAATTATTTCCGCAATTTCTAATTATTTGGATGTAGGTTTGCGAATGCTGAATTTAATCGTAAGTTTTGATTATAGTTTATATGTGTGTGGCCACAATTACGCCTAGCGGATGCATTTTATCTGATTTGAGTTACACTATGTCAGAGGAAATGCGATAGGTGGCGTTACGAGGCCTAATTAAGTAGCCGGCTTAAAGAACTTCTTTCCATGCTTTTCCGAATCTGCACAACGTCTGCTTTCCAACCTGAACAATAACAGCATCATTAAAGTAATGCAATTCGGTTCTTCCTGTTTTCTCTCCAAATATCTAATCGGCAGTCCTTTTGACGTTAATTAAACCATTTTTGAGCGTCAGAAAAATTTATTCCGAGAAGAGGGGAAGCGACTGGTCCGTAATTATTCGGACTGTTAGGGATTTTTTAGCTTCTTTATCCCTTTTCGAAATGCCGTTTTCCCTAATGATTCTGAAGTTTCTGCATAATTTTTTGTATTTTTTTTTCAAAAAACTTATTCAAAGAGGATATTATAGGTCCCCTTTCCGCCTAATTTCCCTTTGTGATAACCGCCGCGACTAAATTATTTTTATTTATTTTTTCCACTATTGATTTCTCGTTTAAAGGGCGAGCGAATATTCTTGTGCCTCCGTCCTCTTCTTTCGTCTGGCAATCCTGTTAGCGTTTCTTGCATTTGCTGGAAAATTCAAATGCCTTCCATTTATAGAAAATAAATTTGATCCTGCCGTATAAATATTTTATTTTTGACTTTTCATCGAAGCTAAGAATGACTAGATCGATGGAATTGTTCGATTCGGTTTGATTTTAATTTAATTCCGAAGCGATACGCGGGAAAATAAATTCCCCATCTGTGTGGAAATGATAGAAACACTCACGAGTAGGCTGCGATATATACAACAATAATTAGCTTTCAAAATTTGAAAAGTAAACTTAAAAATTTCGATTTTTCCATTAGGATATATACTCTTAACTGGCAACACTTTCTTGAGATACTTTTATGAGTACACTGTTGACCCGCTAACGTTGGGTCCTGCGATTTCCGTGGCCAATTGGGTTTATTTTAGGCATGGGCGCTAACAGCATACAGATATTGGGAGGACAATATACCAGTAGAAGGCATTTTGTTTGAAATTGGAGGGGGACATGGAACCCTAATACCAACATTGGGGGAACGGGTCCCTCGTCTCCATCCCCGCTAATGGCGCCCGTGATTTTAGGGCAGTTTCAGATCTGTAAGACGACGCATGCTGAAAACGCCTGGAAATAATTTCGTTCCACAGCATCAAGGCTTTCGTGCTATTTCACCGTAAAAATTCGTGTTGTTAATAACTAAAGTACAATTATACAATCGATATAATGCAAAAACTATATTACAATCGATATCTCAATCATGTTTAATCGATCCTAAGTAATCGCTATTTAAATATGATTTCAGTTGTTATCATTTATTCGTTAACTTTTATTGAAAATATGAACACGTACAGATTTTCAATTGCGATATGAGTTTCCTTTTTATAAATGTAATTACATTTTATTGTGTTTAATTACGCACAGTATGTGTAAACAACTTTCTTAAACAAATCTTTATCCATTCTTCGTTGCTCTTATCTTTTGTTCTTATTGTTTATATACCGCGAGGCTTCGTTTACGCCGTCAGATCTGAAGTAGATATGGTGGTTAGCAAAACGAAATAATTTTAAAAATTTGCAAAAATTTCCTCTTCAAGGTGGTAACCACTTTCAAGATATTTCAGTTTTTTCTTTAAAAAAAAAAAAAAGACAAATCTCGCATTTGCGTAATGTGAATCCGGCTTGGGTTGCACTGTTTCGACCAACACGAGCTTTTATGGAAAGATTCACATCGCCTTTCTCCAGTTCGATAATGTTTCTTTCTGTTTGTATCGATCCCGTAGTTCGTCAGAAAAGCAAATTCCGAGAAGTTGAAATTATTTTCCAATATTTGCTGCGTCGAGGTAGATAAGTAATGGCAAGTTTCATCCTCCTTAGAGATCTAAGGGGAAGCCGATTTGTTAATGATGATAAGATTTTGCCAACACACGTCTGTTATATTTGCCTTCCGCGATTCGTAATTATAACCCATCTCGTTTTCTCATTTTTTTCTTCCATCCATTTTTCCCGATGTACTTCACTTAGCTTCCAGCCTGCCAACAGTATTTATCTGGTCCGCCAACGACTATTATGGAATAAAAAATAATTCGAAACAAAAATTTACATAAAAATAAAAATAACACCTTTTTTTTTTAACCGAAACCGCTGCCTGAGAACTGTGAAGTATTTGTAAGTGGCCCGCTGCCTAGAAAGGTTTGACAACCCTGCTATAAACTAACGTTGTCTTTAAAATACTATTAAGAGCTTATTAAAATTGGCGCTATTTTGTAAACAAGCATATTTTTGCGCCTTTTTAAGAGGCCCGCTTCACAGAAAATTTCCGACTTATTTTTAATCGGAATTTGCAATAACCTAACAGAACATTCGCTTAATATTCTGCGTTTTAATTAATTACACCGCGCTATGAGAAAAAGTTCTTATGTGTGAGATAAAAGGATTTCTTCAAAAATTTATCCAATCCCCCCCCCCGTAATAATGCCCCGGCATAATTAAATCTGGAATTAATTCACGTGGATAATGGAAACGGCTTGGAAAGGTGATTTGAGGGAAAATTGATATCGCGTGAAATGCAAGGCACTTTTGCGTTTTTATTTGAGGCATTTTTGGTCTGCACTTTCTGACTTTCGTTTATCAACATCGTCTTCAACGGAATTGTAATATTCATGCACGCAAATGTTCGTGCATTTCATTGCATGCATGAATTGCATGTATGAACGTGCATGATTTGTATAATCATGCACGTTCATACGTATGGCCAGCATTGAAGCTATCGTTTAACTTAAAGTTTAACTTTATATGCATGAAACATATATGGTGACGTCCCGTTTTTTAGCGGTTGTGTCCCACTGTCCAAAAAAGCTCCGCGTGGGTCATGTAATGGCTTCCCTTTGTGTGTGTGTGTAACCGGTCTGCCTACAGCGCGTTCGCGGAAAATTGACCGCTGGTCCCGTTAGAATTAACGGGAGCTGACGTCACAATCGGGTCGGTTCATTGCAGTAGAGGGAAGGGCACGCGCAGACGACGCACGTGCGCGAAAAACTAGTTATGAAATGACGCCCTTCCCTCTACTGTTATGAACCAACCCGTTTGTGACGTCAGCTCCCGTTAATTCTAACGGGACCAGTGGTCAATATTCCGCAAACGAATTATAGCTAAGTAATTCATTAAAAACATAAAAACGCTGGGTCAGAGATGGATTTGGGGCGGTGTAAGCGATTCCGCCCCACAGGCTGCCAAATGGCATAATGACTCCACCGGGCGGACAGGTCTAAATCCAGTCTGATGACCCATTTGCTCCTATATTCTTTGGATATGTCAGATTCGATGGCCTGGATGCTGCTGGCCAGCCTGACATGTTTATTAATTCTATTGGGATGTGTGAACTAACGAAGTTCCTTTGCCATTGTTTTGTTTGTTTGGATGTTTTATGGCGCAAGAGCATCTGGGCTATACTGCGCCAACCCCATTGTTACGTGCGAAGTATTAAGTCAGTCCACAGTTATGTTACATAGGAAGTAGCTTTATTTTCAAAGTACTTCGGCGCGCTTTTCATTTCATTTTGCTTGTAGGGTTTTGGACGGTTCCGCTAAAGCAATAGTTTACGACTATTAAATTGAAACGTTCAGGTGTATCAAATGCGAGTTAAACCAAAACAAGTAACAAATTATGATAATTGATTATACCTGCGTCTGTTGAAGAAAAGCGCAAACTAATTCTAAAAATATAATAATCCACGCGTGTGATGTTTTAACCAGGCTTTTTAGCCTTGAATTATATGAGGCTTTCTTTGGCGATGATTGAGTTACTTTTCATTCTCGTGACGTCACTAAAAATGCTACAATATTCGAAAATTATTTAATTTTAGTGAAATATTAACTAGATGTATAGTTAATAGAAAAAATACAAGTTTGTGAGTGTGTGTGTGTTCGATGAGATGGGCTATTTCTCATTCAGCTCGGGCCCGAATCGAACTCGAGTTCCGTATAGTTTTCTGGATCCTCCTGGATCCCGTCTTTGCGCTGCCTCCGTGGCGGTGTTACACACCTTCCTCTCCGGGCCTGGTCGGTTCCTGCAGGTTCCACGGCGGGCTGATTACGCTGTTCAAGCGTCCTGTCTGGGATTACAGCGCCGCCTCCGGCGGCCACCCTTCCCAATGAAACCCTTGCACAATTCCTCCTTCATATAGTTTTCGAACCCAGACACATTAGATGGATGCAACAGAAGTTGAAAACTGACTTTCTTATATCGAAATTCCCCAAGGAATGCAACTGTGTGATTCGTCTTCAGGATTGTCGAAATACGTGTATATGAAAATGCTAAAGAAATTAATTGGTGTAGTTTAGCAATTTTTTTTTTCTTTTTAATTTTAAATTGTGTGTCAAGGGGTTAATTTTGGCATTCGCTTCAAAAAGTTTCGCTGGACATCCAAAAATACCTCACAATACTTTCATGCATATAGAAGCTAAATTGAAAGTAAAAAATAAAGAAAATTAAAAATATAAAAAAGACAAAACAATTTTAGAAACTAAATTAAAAAAACACAGTTTTTTAAACACGACAATACTAATAAGCCTGCCTAGATGTACTATGAATTAAATTTTGTTTAAAAGCGGGAGCGTTTTAATGTAATTTTTGCTTTCAATTAATATGCTACAACATGCCCGTATCCAGAGGTGGGGGGGGAGGCATCTTAAGGACCGATCCCCCCCAAAACTAAATTTTTAATGGGACTTGGCTACGGCCTTGCATGCTATGATTGTATCGATACATGGTATAAAATTTTTTGAACCACCACCCCGACATTAAAATCTGGCTACGGCTTTGTGCTACAGGAAAAGTAAAATGATTGCAGTACCACAGCTGATTTTATTAAACGAATTAAAAGCATAGCTGCATGGAAAAATAATTTAACGTTTGGAATTTCTGATTTTGAAGAAAAAGAATTCAAAATAACACTTGTTCCCATAGGCGTAGCCGGGGGGGAGTTTTGGGGTTGTAACCCCCCATTGCAATGAAATTTTGTATATTTAACATAGGAATGTATGAGTTGTAGCTCTGCCACCCCACCTCATTGAGCCTATAACCCCCTTTATGAACTTTCTGCCTATGCCAGTTCCTAGTGGTTCTGGTTAAAGTACAAATTTCTTCACACACGGGCGCCGTTAGCGGGGGCGGGGAGGACAGGGGGACCCATCCCCCCCATTGTTGGTATTAAGGTTCCATATCCTCCTCCAATTTCATTTTTTAAGGTTCCATATCCTCCTCGAATTTCAAATTTGGCGCAGTATAGCCCAGATGCTCTTGCGCCATAAAAAAGCCAAACAATCAATCAACCAATTT
>QLNU02015003.1:119597415-119613116 GCA_006491805.2 Dysdera silvatica | reverse complement strand
AAAGAATGTAGCGATGTAACATGTATCAATACAATTGCAACGTATGTCCATTTATTATTTTTAATTTCAGAGCGAACATTAAAATTATTTATACAAGTAAGCAAATACGCGGGAACGTTTTATTTGTTTGGATTTTTTATGGCGCAAGAGCATCTGGGTTATACTGCGTGTTTTCGATAGGGGACAAACCTTTTGCAACGCAATGGAAGGGGTTGGGGGAAAAGAAAGAAAACAGTGGTCTATGAAACAGAATCTTGTGGTCCGAATTTTGATAATTATTCAAGGTTTGATAGTTTTTTCCTTCCCTATTTACATGTTTGGTAAGTAAACACATATACGTATATAATCGAAAGTAGGAAACGAACCCACATCTCCTCGATTTCCGGTTAAGAGCATTACGCTATAGACGTATACGTATTTTTACGGTCCTATTACAAGTTTAGTTTCGGGGAGGTCTCTAACCCACACCCCCCTCCGGATACAGGCATGCTAAATCCAACTTCGTTATTATCCGTCCCTGTTTTCCTTCCGGGTACAATGCAAAAATAGCCTTCACTTCGGAAAGGTTTATTTTTGTATTTTAAAAAATATTACGAAAGCCGTTTATTTTAAAGTATAAAAACAAATGAGGGCAAGACATACAACCGAAGCGAATGAAGTCAACATACCCATGAACCGCAGGCAACAAGTGTAGTTTTTAAAAACAGCGTGGTCAACGCGTCACAGTTACTAGTTAACTTCGTGAGGTTCAACGCCATCTGGTGACAATAAGATAACGCCAAATTTGTTACTATAATACATCTTATATTTATTTATATTGTTACACCATCACATTTTTGTTATTTTTAATACGTTTTCATTATTTAATGATCTGTTGTAATTTCTGTTAGGTTTTAAATAAAACAAGTGGGATTTGAAGTTACGAAATAACGCCTGTGAAATATGGTTTTGGCGAGATTGGTGAAGGACTTTTACCCCCACTTGGCGTAATCTTTGCCATATTTTAAGGCCAAACTCGCCATTAGGCTGTTGTTGCACTTCAAAAATGGCCGGGTGTTTTTCTCGGTTGTGGTATTGTTTAGATTAGATTTTTATATACATTTATACACTCCGTTTTGTAGTGCGGTATAGTTTTGTATTGTCTTGTGGATGGAGCGCTGCTGTGTGACAATGTGGTTTAATCTGCTGTGTGTTACATTAGTGATTGTTGCAGCGTCTTCGGAAAAGGTAAGAAAAGCGTTAGGATTCCTACTTCGGAAAAACGCAAAACTTTCGGGTTTTCCTGCCATGTCTATGTTTAGCTTGGCGGCGTAAATTAACTCCAAACTTCCAAAGATCTGGACTGTTTTAATATATTCGGAGTCTCGGCTCGATCGCGCTTTGGGGGCCCTTTAAACCTTGATTTTTAAATTTTCCATTTTATTGCAGCAAGAATAAAATGCGATGAAAACGGAACACAATTTTTGCCGATTTGGGAGTATTGTTGGCCCACCCCTCCTTAAGACAGTACTACGTAAAGTAACATCAGCTTAAATTTTTTTTTTTTTTTTTTTAATCTGAAATTTTCGCGTTTAATTACGTTTATCATTTGGAACGTATCGGTTTTCTCTTCTGTTAAACAGGAAGCAAATTGCTGTTCCCAAACAATTTTTAAAATTTTTTTAATCTGCTTTAATTTTTGAAATATGCGGAATTTCTTTTAATTTCCTACTTTCCATTAAACATTCACAGCAATATGCGTAAAATGTTACATTTAAGCAAATTTTAATTGTGTTTTTGTAACTAAAAATAATCCAGCATTTTGTAAGTCTTTAGCTTAATATTTAAAAAACTATTTTCTTGGTTTGTTTTTTAGTAATACGTTGTTAGCCTGGTTTAATTGATATAAATAAGTGGTTAAATCTATTTTTTTATTTATAGTGTTAAAAAAAGTGTAAAGTTGGAAAATAGCAAACAATATATATTTATTAAACATAACCTGAAGTATTTGTAAATTATTTGAAATTAAGATTTCTAATGTAATGAAGTTTTTAAGAAGGGTAATGTGTTTTTGGCTTCGTTGGCACTTCAAAGCTTAAAATTGAAGTGATAAACCATCCACATTTCATTTTCTTTTTACGCTGGTTCACATCTATATCTGGCACAGTGAACTTTATCCTGGTTTCCATAAACCAGTTGTTAAAATCTCTTTTTTAAGATAAGAACCAGTTGACGTTCTTGCTAGACAATAAAAGCAACATGCAAACCGCAGTGAATTGCTTGTTTCATTTTTCTTACACTTCAGCAACCCGTTCATTACATTATAACAATCGGGGCCAGTTTTAGTGATATGCAAATTTAGGTGATCTAGATTTTCATTCACTATTGTCTTTCTCCTGTTTTGTGCGCCCCTGGTGTTGCTGGTGGTTGAACCTCAAAAAGCACCCATTATAATTAATCCCAGAATAAATATGATTTGACATGGCTCTTAACATGTAATAACATACTTCATATACCATTCTTCAATTCGGGGATAAACTGGGTGATAGTGCTCATCTTGCGAATGGGCAAGAACTCCCACTCTCCGAAAATCCAAGGTATGTGCCCTTCGGGAGGACCTAGTCCGCTCCTGCTTCAATTTCCAGCTAATTATTTATTTTTGGTTTAACCTTTTCATCACAAATTGTCACAGCTAGTATTTTGGAATAGAAGGGAGATAAGGCTGAATCGGGGGGAGGAGATACAATACTGGATACCATTTTTAATGTGGAAGCTATGGATAAATGGTGAAAGTACAGAACATGCCCCGTAGGTGGATTGTAACATCTCAGCTGTCGTTATACACCTCTTTGTCCTTCTTTAGGCTGTTTTTTTTTGTTTTTTTTTTTTTTCATTGTAGCAATTGGAATTATGTGTGAACTTTTTTTGTGGAATTGGGATTGGAAAAGAACAGTGTGATGGAGTGGGTTATGGATGATGGATTAGTAGTGTGGCCGGTTTACAAGGAGAAAATGAGATTGTGTGCTAGGCCTAACATGGACGACGATGTAGTAAAAGAGCTAAAATTATTTCCATCGTTTCTAATTGCCGTAAAAACAATATTCCCGCCAAAGGAATAAAGATTAGTGCCTGCTTATTTTTTTTTATGTTCACTGAATACAAGAAAGGGAGGAGGAGAGGGGAAGGAGATGGGGCCCTTCTATCATGATGTAAGCAACATTGACAGCAAGTCAGTACACTGTTGCCATGTGTGTTGGAAACACTTCCACTAAAAAAGCACTTCGGGACATGTCCTGTACTAGCATCAGATAATTAAATAGAAATAAAATACAGGGTACCAGGGAGGAAATTACATACGAAAAGGAACCTGATAAGCTTTCGAAATTTCAAGTCCTAAAAAAGGACAGAAACATAACATTGTCATTACTCCTGATGAAGGACTGCTGCTGATGCGTCCGAAAGCTTGAGTGATCTTTTTCATTGCTATTTTACCAGTGTTTAACCTTTTATGTAATCAGATAATTAATATAATTTTTCTTCTGGGGAGGGGGGAGTCATGATCCTCTGTGTATGCCCTCGTGACCAGGGCCATTCCTGGATATAAAAACTATACTTTACCCTTATTAATTTTACTTGAACATTTTATGTGCACAGTGTTTACTTTTATATTTACATTAACGTGTTTATCATGCAAAAGAAAAATATTTTTATTGCAATATAATGGAGCAACTTTGAGTACTTGTTTCTTAAAGTGGCCCCCGAGGATAAATCGCCAAGTGACGGTGGACAAGGTAGAAAAAGATACGTTGCTTTTCATTTTACAGTCCTGAAGAAACAGCCCATATGTTTACTCTTGTTATATTGCTTTTGCGTTAAGTTAATGTTTTTATTTTCGCATTCCAGATAGTAAATAGTGTGGAGGGGGAGGGGATTGTTTGTCTTAAATATAAAAAGCAAATTTTCAGGAAACCGTTGATTCAACTCTTCCAACGTTCAGGTGCAACTCGACAACCTTAAATTGGGGAGGGGGATGTGGGAGACCATAAGTGTATGCAGAAAGTTCATAAGGGGGTTACGGGCTCAGTGGGAGGTGAGACAAGGTCTCAACAGAGGTACAGACAGGGCCAGAGAAATCTATTGCCTAACATGTCCAGGGCATGTACTTTTTTCCTTTTGCCACATGCCCAACCGCGCATATAAAAAATGAAAAGCTTTTAACGGATCTCTGGAGTTTTTTTTTTTTTTAATTAAAAATAAATTTCCATTTTTATTTCAGTGATTTTATCAATGTCCTAGTGACAATCTCCATATCTCAGCAATAGTGCAAACTTAATAGGGAGCTTCTACAATAGTGGGAAAGATAAAAACTCCATATCCACGTTTAAGTATTTGAGGATTTTCAACAAGTATTGTGGGAACACTTGATTTTGCTGCCATCTTGCCAGACTTCTTGCAGCTCACAACTCATTGCCATTTGTCAAGCTCCTGTTCATTTGCTCTTTTTTTTTTCATCTCCTTTACTTTAATAATAGACATTAGAAATTTTCCTTAACCTCAAAATGTATCTGTACCGGGACACCCTACCGAAACTAATAGTATCCCCATGGTTTCTATCCTAAAAGTAGTTAACCTACGTAATAATAAACCTTGCCCATTTAATTTGTCTTGATCTTGATCGATAAAGTACAAAAACTATAAATAGAGCAAAAAAATATAGTGATACATTTCAGGCATATAAAATTTTGGTTCGGGCATGTATTTTAGGTTTCATGCCCGACTGGGCATGTAAATTTTTGGAGATTTTTCTGGCTCTGGTTACAGAGCTACAGCTCCATATATTCACTCAAAGACAATCTTAGTTGAGGGGAGGGATGTGGGGGACATAGGCATATGCAGAAAGTTCATAAGGGCCCTTTTCCTGACACACCCTTGACGGTTTCTTGGCTTATTCGGTGCATTTCGAGTTTCTAATTTGACTAAATACATTTCCTTAATTCTTACACTACCCCCAAGGAAACATTCAGAAGCATTAGTCCATGGGCATGTGCAGTGTATCGTTTTGGACGGTGCAATTCAAGTTTCTAATGTCTAGTTTATCCACCACGTTCAGTTTCAACTGAGGAGGGGATAAGCTCCTCTTAAGTTGGCAACATAGGAACTGAAAATTTGCAGTCAAAAGAAAAAGATACCGTTTTACATTCAAATGTTGGTGAGAGGAGTCGTTTCCAGGAATTCAGTCACATTCAAAGGGATCATGCAGGATGCTATCTTGCCATTTTAAGGGCAAAAAGGGCAGCAATTTTTCATGCTAAAGGCGTGTAGGGCAGGATTTTTGTTTACAAGGACAGGCAGGGTGCAACGCCCTTTGAAAAACACCTAGGATGAACACTGGTATATGGTAAAAAAAGGGTTCTTTGAGACAAAGTTTAAGAACCACTATTATTTTTGCGATTGTAAGTGATCTGCATTATGCGAATAAACAAGCATACATGGAGTTTATTTCATTACTTTACGCAAGTTTTTGTGCTACTTGCGTGTGACATGACCATTGTTGTTCCTGCACCTCATAGGCATGTGCGGTATTATTTAATGTGAATATATATTGCATACACAATGAATCATAGAAGAATTTGTGAATCACACGTTACTTTCTACATATGATGTTATATTTGTGCTTTACCTTAATCCCTACGATCACCACCTTAAAGTTCACTGAGTTAAGTTTCATTCCCGCCTCGTTTAAGGCAAAAGCGGTTCTAGACAAAAAAAGATCGGGGGCACAAATTTCTCCCATGTGCATGGATGCCGCTAGTGGCACCCATGCATATGGGCAGTATAATAAAATGTGCTTATGCTTGTAAGTGGAAGGACTATGGCCAGGGTTTAAGCTACAGTCGCATTTTTCGCAAAATGTGAATTATTGCTTATTGCCCATCGCGAAAATGCGACAGGCATTTTTAACCACAGTTTATTCTCTGAAAACAGGATTTCTCGATTCCAGAAGATCCGTTTTGCACTTCAGCGATCTTTTCTTGTTCCTTTTTGTTTCCTCTTCAAAATTCTTAACAGCACCTGTTAAGCATCGTTGATATAAATAATTTCATTGATACGATTTTTCGAGCAACGAAAGCAACTAATATTTTTTAGCATTTGGCTACAAATTATTTTCCCATTTTAGCATTTTTGCGACAGCATGTTTCGAGCCAGCTTAAACCCTAACTATGACCCACCTGGCCCCTACCTGAAACCACCAACAGTTTAGGGCAGCATGACTGTAGATGACCTTGTACCATTAAACTTGACCGTCCCTGGCATACGTGTAAACATATTATGGTTCTAAAGTTCAATTAAGCTGCTCATCCTACTGCATTACATTTGTTTTTCTTCTTTGTATGTTCAGTGTTTTTAACATTAGAGCTTTAATTTTTGATATTAAAACCGCATCCACAGTTCCACCTTCATTAGCACAGAATAACCATTGTTGTCTTTGTGTCATAAAAATACAACCAACCTTCAATTAAGCTGCTGCTCTCATTCCCAAATGACAAGTAGATCCCCATGACAGCATATTGGTAATGTGTGTGGCTATTATGCAAATAACCTGGTTTTTTCTCCAGCGTATTCGAAGTTCTTGCTCTTCTTTTTCTATAGATCCATCACCAGGGGTTTGATTCTCTAAATGAGAACAGTGGCGGATTTACCAATAGGCTAAAACCTACAGTGGCAAATTTTTGACAGCAATTAACTTTCAATGGAAAGTTTGTCATTGAGAAGTGAACCATGGCTGGAATTTTCTGGTTCCCAATTGAAATACTAATTTTGATTCGTTACATTCAGAGGCATAACTAGGCATTGAGAAAAGGAGAGCTGCCGTGCGTGCCATCTTGAGAGAGGTTTGGAGGGTGCTAAATTTGTAAATACTTGTGAAAAGGTAAATTTGAAATAAAAGCCAAATTAAGAATTTCGCAAAAGTATCAAAATCTCTGCCATTCTTCTATAGTTATTTTTGATGATATTAGGTGGCAAAATGTAACAGCCCCAAGTGGTAAAGTTGTATATCTGCCTTTGGGGGAGAATGGGGTAAGGATTCCTAGTAAAACTGTAGATGGTATAGTATGACCTCAGCTATCCTTAACTTATGGAATACAAACTCATTCTGAATAATCCTCTAGTGGTTACGACAATCGCCTTCGGGCCAACTGGGTTTGGTTCAACCCCCAGAAAATTTCTTTGCAATGGGTCTTGCTGTGCCATTATGTCAGGTTTAACTCCGAATGGTGTCAACGATGAGCACTTAATGTCTAGCTGGCTCATTTAAGTCGGAAGTTGGTTCCCTATGTCTTAACGCTTTACCTACCGCTTGCAACTGAAATGTATACATCGAAAAGACTGAACGATTCGAGTGCAGATTATATGAGTTCTTCACAAATAACAGCAGTATTTCACAAAAAGGCATTTGCGCTTCCGTGTAGCAAACGCTGGCAATCGAAAGACCGATTAATGTGTTACCTGTTCAGCGTTGGTGAAAAATAGTCGATTAATAGGCTCCCTGTAGGTAAAATGTTAAGTGTTTCAGATTGGAAAACTGTAGGTCGTGGTCAGTATCAGATTTACCAATAGCCTAAGTGAGCTCTAGCCTATGGCAACAACTTTTTTATGAAAAGTTTGCGGAAGTGGGGCTGAATTGTTTGGTGGTGGCTGATTGAATTATTAATTTTGGATTGTGTTATGTTCAGAGGCATAACTTGGCATTGACAAAGGGAGAGCTGCCATGGGCACTTCCTGGAGAGAGGCCCAAAAGGTGGCAAATTTACGAACACTTGTGAAAAGATGATTTTCAAATAACTTCCAGGGAAGTCAAATTAAGAATCTGACAAAAGCTCCAAAATCCCTACTACGCCTCTGGATATGTTTAATAAGATTAGGGGTGCAAAATACATCGGCCTACAGTCGGCAAAATGTGGCAGACCCTACGAGTGGCAAAATCTGCATCTAGTCCACCTCTAGGTTCTGGTGTCTAGGTCAAAATCCACCGCTGATATCTTGATGCAATATTATCTTCGTTGCGCTTGTGCCACAGAACTCACAGGCTTTTTCAGAACATTATTGGCATGATGCCTTGGTTCGTAAAAAGTTGTAGACATCACATGAACATCATGCTGCGTTGGTTCAGCCTTGAAAATCAGAACGTTTCGGAAGATTAGATCAGTTTATATTTTCTTTATATAAAGTACATGTTCCAAATCAGTTTCGACCCTGTGCAAACTTTATAGAGATGGCTGAGATTAAGGAAGTGCATTTATAGCATCAACATGCTTATGAAAATCCATTTTGCCTTTTAATCTTGTTCTACTTAAAGGCACCTGTTGATAATTGAGATCTACAATAAACTTGCTTGAAAAACGTTACTTACTAGAAAGTCGGAGAGGAACAAGCAAACAATAAAGCTTCTTTTTTTTTCCCAATGATTCGAGGTGAACTGGTGTTTGTTTCCACTAGTGGACGGCCACACAGGTATTTTTATAACTTACTAGAGTTCTGTTTTGGATGTAAAGCTGGTTGAGGCACCCCCTTCCCTAACAACGATATACAGGTAATAATTCCAACACCCATGTTTTTAGCTCAAACCAGTGGCGTAGCTATGCCAATGCAACCAGTGCAGTTGCATTGGGGCCCGGGCTTTGGAAGTCGAGGCTCCTTAGATAGCATAATTGTGGGATCCTGGTATGGGGTGGGGACCCCCTCTACCTACGATTGTACTGGGGCCCAAATTCTGTAGCTATGCCATTGGCTTAAACTAGAGCTTTTCGTTACAGGAGAAAAAGAGAATACAATATATGTACAGTATATATATTTTCATGTTTTGCATTCTGTGCATCTCTGTATTCATTATTTATAAATGGAGTAACTACCGCTTTTGCGTGTAGTACTATATAAAATACGTGCCTTTTTTGTGTGTGTGTATTGACCTCTGAATGGTTAATTATGTAGTTTTGAAATTTTAATCATCCCGAACAGATGTACTGTGCATTCGCGCTCAGTTGGCGTGTGATACCGTTAGCAGACGGGTTAGTCCATTGCAGTTTAGGGAAGGCCATCAAAATAACGATCATGGCGCCAAAGCGGAAAACCTTCATCCCCAAGGTGATACCGAAAGTGTACAACAAAATGGCGGCTGATGCGTCGGCCTGTAATTCTAGGTGCGCTAGGAAAAAATGTAGGTCCCCTGCACTATACGGTGACGTAGTGGCATCGCGTTCGTTCCCCGTGCCGTTATTCCGGGCTTGACTCTCTGTGCTATCGGAAATCAACTGCCGTTTTTCTGCGTACCGTAGTCCTGGGTTTAGTTCCCGTGGCATTCAAAATGAGCTTTGCAGCCCCTTCGCCATAAAAACACTCTCACTCATCATCCGCTGTGACCTCTTTGCGTCTTTGACGAATTTCCTCGAAACGATTTAAAATTGCGTGACACACCAAGATTGTTATTTAAGTACGTGCACGAAGTTTAATCGATAATTTGATAAATGGTTTCAAATCGATACGTAACTTTTTAATCAATATTTTGTTAAATGACTGACTTTTTATCGTAGTTTTGGGATGCCAGCTTTCATTTGAAGTTGTTTACACGCGTTGCGGTAATTTCGCGAATAACGCGCGACCTTTCTCCGAGAAATCGCGCCCCTCTCCAATTAATTTAATCGATAAGAGTCTGCCGGGAATCGATAGCCTGCCGATGTTCCGATTAATTGCTACAAATCGTATTTATGATACGCTGGTCAAATTCGAACCAGTGTTTAGTTAAAAATAGAATAACAGAACAAAAAAATAATCAAGGCGTAAATACACACGGAACTGATGTAGTTGTGGGTCTTCTCGTTTCTTTATTAGCCCAACCCTTGTGTTTTAGTCTTGGTGTTGCCGAAATTCGTCTACATCTTGAAAATGGTTGAGCTGCGACGAGTAATTTCATTGACTTTTTTACTCCCCGCGGCAAGAACTTTTGAATGACACCACTTTTATCAAAATTGGCGACACTCATTCCTTGTAAGTCGCTGAAACAGCTGGTTGTGAAGGAGGTGGGGACGTGTTTATGCTGAAGCAATTTTCGACAACTTAATAGTGTATGTAACTCAAGGATCGCACGCTCCTGAGGAATCTGGAATTGTCCCTTAAAGTCAGGGAAAACCCAGATTTTTTTGGTCAAATTTGGGAAAAAGTCAGGGGGAAGCCCTTCCCAACCTGCTCCGAATGGCTGAATTTCTCGCGAGCGGAAAGTTATTTTCCCCGAAATCCGTTTAATGCAGTGTTATTGGCTGAATTTTGGGGGGAAAGTTAGGGGAAAACCCGTGGATTTTTTCTTTTTTTCAAGGTGTGTGGGCGGCAAATATTATATATATTTTTTTTAAGTCAGAATCTTGGTTAATAGAAAAAATAATGAAGTTGCGAAAGTGGAACTCGCATGTCTTGCTGCTAGGTACAGTACTTACAAATGAGGAATGTTTATGCAAGCGTGCAAAACACATTCGGCTCTGCCGAAAGAGTTTTCGAAAGTTCTACATTTTTTTTTTCCACCACTACGTGCATTTCTTAGGTGAGAAATCTGACACCGTTGTTATTTAAACGTTACTTCAGTTTTAAAACTAGCTTTATTTCTTTTTGCAGCAATAGTTCATTTATAAATTTTTCTAAATTAGTTAACTCTCCAAGGGGGAAAAATACAGAAATAATAAAAGCAACAAGTTTTCTTATATGCGGGAAAAACATTTTTTTTAAATAAACGGTAGTGTAGCTAATATTTTTAGACTCTCTGTTTTTATTAAAATAAAGGGCCTAGACTTGGAAGTGAGAACCTGTGGACCCTGCTTACCTTTGCTATACGGTAGCTACGCCCCTGCGAATAAGAAAAAGGACAACGAAGGGAAGATATGTCAAAGTAAAAGACGGGTCTTTTATGCCGTCCCAATGCCACATTTGTGTTAATGACTTTAGATCGAGGCCGTTCTTATATACGACTTGGATACGTTTCAATCCTCGCACTTTAGCAATCTAGGTGGAAAAAATTATTAAACCACACATAAAGCATTTTAATTACTTTTTGGAAGCTGTTACGTTTAAAATACATAAAAGGTATACATACTCTTCATATATTAAGGCGTTTGAAAAACAATTTCAAATCATTTTTCGGCTCCGTGTTACAGAAAAATTAAATTACTGACCAATAAGATGTTAATACTTTTACATGCAGTTTTATAATAAAAATGTTGATAATTTTTACATGAGCATCAAATATGCTATTTTTCTAAAAACACAAATTTTTATGCTACAAAAACAATTACATAACACACAAATACTGGGAATCACTACTGTCAATATAATCTTCTAACGGATTTTGTGATATGACTGATGTATGATCACCCTCTACTTGCTGAATTCAAATCTCCTGAGAGTTTCAATAATACAAAAACTTCTGAATTTTTCTGCGTTTTGTATGAGGAGAAGCACCTAAATTTGCAATGAATTGGTCTGAGTTGACAAGCAATCTATGAAGTAAGTTATTCTCGCCTCTAGAGCTTCGGGAAAACTGATTTTTCGGAAGGAGGATACAAGTGGCAATAATACCTCTTCCGTGAAATAGTAATTTATGTATGCTTGCGGACATTGAATACTATATTCCCTAATGAACAGGTACGGCGTGTGCTTTGCATATTTGTCAAATTTATCCGAATTTACTTCGAAGCCACAATTTACGCATTTCTAAAGTGATGTGAAATCGTTTGATCAGCTCCACATTGACCCTAGTTACTTCGGCAGACTTATCCATAATTATGTTATAGTATGGTCGAAGAGTGATTGGAGTGCTATTTGAACCGATACTTCTGTTACGCTAATTCCAGTAGGATGAAATAATAATTTTGCTTCTTTAACTTTGTAGTAAAGTGGATACAATTTCTAATTAAAGGGTTTGAAAACGTATAACATCGTACTGTCGCGTATCCACAATTAACGCCAGCGTGATCTGCAGAAGGATTTACTAGCTTTCGAAGGTAAGACATATGGGCCTTCTTTATTGTTGTGCCTTGTTTTGGAGATGCAATGTCGAGCTCTTTGACGATGGCAGCAGAATCCCTTTTCCTTTCCTTCCACAATTTTATTCCAGCCGCCACTGACAGTTCAACTTGGCTGGCTGATTGGTCTAGAGGTTTTAATTTTTGTTTTCTGGACTTAAAACCACATGTTCTAAAACGCGTTATAGACCTACTAGTTTCCTACTTAGGCCATTGTGACTTGAGGTACCTCGTGTAGATTGACTCGCAATGTCGGAAAATGTAAGATTCCCTTTCAACCAGAAGGAATTCAGGTATCGCTCTTGATGCTTTGCAGCTTTATCCTACCTGTGCTCAATTTTTTGATTGAAACTTCTAATTGTTACTTTTGTACTGGTTAAAACAGTATCTGAAACAGATAGGTTGCCTAATTCATGCAAAATATAAACAATTAGGGCATCAAATCTTGACTGTTTCGAATTTGTTACCCGTAGGTTAAAAAGGGACTGACGAGTAATTGGCGGAGTCATTCTGGAAAACAAAAACATTTAGTGCGCGAACTTGCGCTACTTCTTTTCTCGGTTTTGAATAGCCAATGAGTCTAACTTTAATTATTATATATAGTAACGGTGTAATATAGTAAAAGTCAAGTTATAAATTAAAATTACTTTTACTTTACATGAAAATCACTCACATACTTAAAAATAAGTTTCCGGTTAAACAAAATGGTATTTTGAAAAATTAAATCACTTTATATTATCTTTGTAAACAGAAATTAATAATATAAGGACTCAAATGTTGCTGGAGACCACTGAGGTAACACATTCGATAAGAGAAATTCGGCAAATGATTTCAGTGGGTTACGACCATGCACTTCTAGTGCAAGTAGGGACATCTTCCGACTCATTTTGGAAGAACCCCGCCCATTTCTTCAGAAAAACGACCACGGGGTATTAAAAAAAGGTAAGTCTTTCTATTTAGATAAGAAATAATTGTAATCATTGAGTTAGTTTCCAAATTCAATTTTTTCCACCTAGATTGATAAAATATTACACTATGCCCGACACCATTTTCCTAGGCGAGGCCTCGCCTAGGAAAATGGTGTCGTTTTTTGTGGCTAATCTGCCCATAAACATATTGAAGCAGAAAATAATGGGCAGTTTAATTGTGAGATATACGTACATTGAAATACCGTTAAAAAAAAATTTTTTTTCTAAAAGATCGTTAATAGATCTGGGACCGTGCTTGGGAAGTGGGGAGTTGGGCGGCCTTCCGGTTACGTGTTGGATGCTCACGTATATTTTTGCCCACATACTATTTGCCACGAATGTCCCACCCAAGAGGGGAGAAGCATCGCCTCCGGCGGTCCGGTGGGTAGCTTCCTAATACCCCCTTTTCCTATCCCCCTTCTCTTAGTTCAGTTCAGCTTCTTTTTTTTTCCCCCAACTTTTTGGGAGTTTTCAGATTTATTATTCAACATAACAAAAATACTAGAGAAAATTGTTTACTTATATTTTTATCATCAGTATAATGAATAAAAAACGATTATTCGGTCAAAACTTAAAAGGCGAAAATTAAACAGTCGGAGCCAATCGAAGATATTGTTCAGTATCCATGTTTTTCTTTTAAAGAAGATTTAAATCTGAAACGTAATTCGGGAAAATTTTCTGACGTTTTTGATATGAGTACTAGAAAATGATATAATTCTGCAATCTAATCAAATTTAAAAAGCTAGGGGTTTGAAGAAGATAATTAGAAAGCTATTCGTATATTAAAAACTACTGTGAATACGTCTATTCTTGTTTTAAATCCGCATGTTTATGTGGAATGACTTTTCTATATTTAAAATTAACGAAGGTAAATCAAAATTCCCTCTTACCGATTCCCATATTGAAGATTCATTTAGATTATCCTTGTCGGCATGGATACCCTATTATAAACGCTTGGTAGCGAATACGAAGACATAGATTTTTGGTTAATAAACTTTTGATTATTAGTTATCTATTTTCTAATATACATGCATGTTTGATCCTAATGAATCTGTGTTTTTTTAATGGGCCGTTCCATGTTCAGGTATGTGACATTTGTAAATCGTATTTTCCCTAGATAATTATTTCAAAGGTAATAAAACTAAATATTTAGCCGAACTTAATTTTTTTTTATTCTAAAAATTTCACTCTTGCATCTATATAAAAAATGTTGCAGACATATTTTAGAATAATTAACAATATGGTAATTAAATTTGTAACTATCACATATTCGACAATTTTTGGAAGTTCATGTTAAGTGCAATATTTTGTAAATTTATTTCTCTAAATATACAATGATTTGAAGGCTGATTTTTTTTTCAGTTGAAAGAGGAACTAAAATTATGGAAAATATTTTTCTTACACACCCATACAATTAAAGCGCTGTTGACGAAAAAATTTGAGCATGCTATCATGTATGTGCCAAGGTGATCATCTATGTGACAGAGTGAAAATTGCATGTGCACTTCAAATATATTGTTGCATTTGTGTAAATGGTTAATCCCCATACAAACATTACTATTTAGAAGTATATATCTATTATTAAAATCCCCGGTTTCCTACAAAAACAACTTCCTACTTGCGGCAAAGTTCTGAGAAGTAGAAATTCATGATTACATCGTAGAGTCTACTTTTTTTTTTTAATACGGTGGTAGGCATAATTAAAACCTTTTCATTTATTCACATCATCGAAGTTGCGCAAGAAATGCCAAGCGATTGATATATCCCTAGCTAACTTCGTTTAGATATGTTTATTTTTAATTTAATTCCATTATCGTCTCTTTACCTTTGGCGTTTGGACCAGCGAAGAACTTCATTTTGTAATTCCAAACCCTAGTCAGTGGTTCCCCCCCGTATTACGTTAAAACATTTTTGAGGACCGCTAATGCCGTAGCACATTCTTGTTTGAACAGTTCCAAATTTATGAACGGTATTGTGGTTTTTTTTTCCCCACACCAGTCGCGTGATCAATGAAATTTTAGCATGCTTGGTATAGGGTGCTCAAAGCAGTCCGTGCGCCTTGAACTACTAAAGTTTGATCAGTTATACGCCCTATAGAAGAGTCTTACAACAACGCGAATATTTAATTGTGAATGGAAGTTGAGGTAATGTTTTGTTAAACATTTCTACTTTGAGAGCCCTTTCGTATCCCGACCTACCGTCCGAACCGGACTGAGGATGATGAATGGGTTCAACGTCTCCTAATGTCTAGTTAAACGTTGTCTAGTACATGAGTTTGTATCATTATTGTGGCCAATGTTCCTGCGATGTTGCTCACGACACGTCTTACGAGGCATCTTGAATTTCAGCACCTCCCGTCACGAATTCTAATGCATTCATTTTTGTTTTCTCACCACGCCCGTATTTCGCCGTACCCTTTTGGAGACATGAATGCCTTGTGGCGCATCGTGTAATTGATATCTCCACCGCTGTGCCTGCAGCATCGAAGGGAAAAAGTATATATCTTTTCCGAGATGCGATTTCACCCATTGCTGCCTTTCTCCGAAATCGCAATACGATCATCGACTGCAAGGTTCCAAATTCCCCTTTCTCAGATGCTCCAGCGTTTCGATATCTATCGTTATTTTTTTTATTTTTTTTAAAAGTCGTGTCACTTTTCCGAGAATTTGCACCATTTTGGTGCGATGAT
>QLNU02015003.1:119584144-119597315 GCA_006491805.2 Dysdera silvatica | reverse complement strand
TCTGCGATGCATTATTAAATATTGAAAGCATCAGGTTTATACATCCCGAACGTAGATCTCTTGAAATTATTTAGAACTGCGCGAAGATGCCGCTGCTTTTAAATATGGCGTTGTCCGCATAAAGTTTTACTTGTTTTGGACGGGCACCTTTTCTAACAGTGTGTGTGTGTGTGTTAAATACACGTTTCTTGAAGATCCTTCGGACGACAACTAACACACTGCCACGAACTATCTATCAGTGATCCTCGGGTCACAGTTTGAGGAAAACTGCTTGCTCGCAATGGATTATTTCAAGATCCTAGTAATTGATCAAAGTCAATGGTTTCTGAAACACATGAGAGTCTTGTGTCTAACCGCGACAACAGTCGTCTATTGCTGTCTTCGAGATTTTTCTGTCAGCTCCTCGAGAGCGAGCATTCTTTCCAAGCCGAGTAGTACATTCACGTCATTGGTGTGTAAGAACAACAACAACCATCGTTTAGTATTCAGTTCCGTTTTGGTCGAAGGGCGTCGTTCTTACGCACTGAACTCAAGGCTGCGAAACGGCTCTAATATTCCGCTGATGTGCTATTTCTAGTCGCACACGTCTCTCGCAAAGACGGGCTTTGTTCAGCGACCTTTAAGTAAATCGTGCATGCTCTCCGTTTAATATTGTGGTAAGGAGTGGATCACCTTTTTTTTATTTTTTCGTCACTTGGGGAGAAAAGTGTGTGGGGATTCCCTGAGCATTAGTTTTAGCGCTTTTCGGGCGCTCTTTTCAAGAGGATATTGCGCGGTGTAGATGTTATCTGACCAGACTGGAACATTTGTGTTTAAGTGGCTATTGTCCATTCATTAAAAGCAATTTTCCAACGCTGCAGTGACTTGAACACTTGAGAAGCATTTGAAAAAGATATTCTTAAATAAATAAATACATACATACAATAACCAATACATTCAGGGGTATTGCTGGATAAGGGCACGGGTGAAAGTATACCCCATGGAACCATTTAGGCATTACGTAAGCATATTTCTGGCCATTTTATAACCCCCCTTCCCCCTCGTAACACAAAATAAATATCTGCCCCTTTCCTTATACGTACGTAAGATTCCGGTTCTCTAATTTTTTTAATGTAAGTTTTTGAAATAAGAAGGCAATGTGTGGTGCAAATTATAATATTTCTTTACGTTTTTATTGTAACATTGGGCGCTTATTTGTAAGTTCGTTATAATATTAAACGCTTATTTATAAATAGAGAGTAATCACAATAAATTATCGCGTTTAAAAAAAGTTTTAACACGCTATTAATTGCTATTTTTTTGGCACAAGAAAGTATTTTGTTACATTTTTATTGTTAATGTTTCTTACGTTGTAAGCAAATACAGTCGAACCTCGTTAAGACGAACACCAAGGGGAACAGAAAATATGTTCGTCTCACCCGCAAAGGGTAGTGTGCTATACAGTCTGGCGCAGTGTTGCCAGATCTGAAGATTAAAAAGTAGCAAACTGTCTCCAAAAAGTAGCGGATTTGAACTATTTCTAACCCACACAAAAAACTGAATTATTTTGCAACTATATCCCTATACTAATGAAATATGTGTACATATAACTAAATATGCTCATGTCCCCCCAAGTACCTTTTGACCAATATAAAATATTAATTTGATTAACGCACGATTAGTTCTTCCGAATAAAGATCACATGCATCGATGTGCGCTCAATAAGAAGCTTAATCAATATTCTTTTTATCTAATCCATTAATACTTTTATATATTGTGAAATTAATTAAAATATGATATGCACAAAATTATTTATTACTCACCTATTTTATATTGTATAGCAGAAAGAATCTCAGCAGTCTCCTCTCCATTTTCGCCTGGTTCTTTACGATAGATTAAGGAATTAAATCTGAGCATTAATATCTCTGGTAATGTTGATTGCAAAACACTTTGTGTTGCTTATTTTAAAACCTACAGGAAACTGCGCCGCCGCGGGCTTTGGTAAAACGTAAAATTTATGGCTGGACTTGGTTTATAGATAGAGTTGTAAAAAACCCGGGAATTTTGGACACATTGGGAACGGGTAAAGCCATGGTATTCAAAATGTTACGGAAGAACGACATCATGGTTAATGTTTTCTACAATTTCAAAATATTAAACTGAAGTGTTTTTCGTAAGCCATTTTAAGAAAAGGGCCTAATACTACTTTTAACTGAAATGGTATGAAAATTTTCCTGCAGTGTAAAAAAAAATGCACTTTGAAAAATGCGTGTCGTTACGGAAGGACAGAAAAAACATGAAATGATGTCCTTCCGTAACGGAGTTTTCAATGTTTTTTTCAATTTCGGTACAGTTAATTAAATAATACAACGCATTATTTTGAAAAGACTTGAAAGATTAAAATGATATAATTTATTAGTTTTAATATGATATATAAAACATCATGCTTTTTCAAATTTTAAACATGTCCCAAACTACCATGGCTTTATCCTAAACTTTGGAATATAGAAAACTAAGATAGTTACAGAATAAAGGAGGCAGTCCTGTCCGCACCTTCTTTTGCAAGGGTTTCATTGGGAAGGGTGGCCGCCGGGGGCGGCGCTGTAATCCCAGACAGGACGCTTGAACAGCGTAATCAGCATCCGAGGCGGCTGAGGGGGAGATGGATTGCCGATCAACACGGCATTCATATACGCATTGTTCACGCAAGTCGTCATCAACGCGCACCTTTTCCCATTGGTCGATTGTGTCGAATCGACCAATAGGAAGAAAGGTAAGGACGGGACTACCTCCTTTATTCTAGCTGCCATGGTTTCTTCCTCGTCGAACTTTCCAACGTGTCGAGAATTCCCGAGTTTTTACAGCTCTATTTATAGAGTGAACAGGGCAGTGACCAGCTTTTCCTTACATATTTGCTTCAGAAAGAACTGAGCATGAGATCGATGCTGCACAACATTGTTCAAGTTGCATTTCTATGGCTATATTGAATGCTATGCGGCCACACGTTAATATGGGCTATACGGCAGGCTAATTAACCCCTGTGCACCAGCCGTTTTCGCAGCACCGTTCAACTATTTCATATGCACTCAACTGGACATGGGCGCCCATATCAGCAGGGGCCTCCAAGACCCCCAGCCGTTCAAATTTTTGATTTGCCCGGTTCTGCTATGCATTTACTTTAAAAATCTGTACAGTCACATTTTAAAATAAGGTTCAGTACTAATTGTTAAGCAGTATCATATATTTTTGTAGCATTTTAACATCTTGTACAATCATTAAAATCTTTGACAGCCTTGAGGATTGAGGAGGTGGTAATAATTTTTCTCAGGCCTCTCCCCACCCCCTCTGGAAATACTCATGTGGGCGCCCACCCTAACTGGGACAGGAACACTGTCAGCGGCGCGAATTCAATAAAAGTCCAGTGATGCCAGATCTGAAGATTAAAAGTACCAAAACAAGAACTGAACGAGTATCGAACATGCTGTTTTAGTAAAACTATCGTTCCTTGAGAATAGAAATGTTCAACAAACAACAGTTTTGTTGTATTATGAAATACTAATAGTATTTTGTAATTTTATATACGACAACAAAAAAAAGTGGCGTATTTTCCAAATATATAGCCTTCAGATAATTAAAAGTAGCGTGTCGCCCAATTCGAAATTTTTGTAGCGAGGGCACTTAAAAATCGCCCAATACGTTACTTTTAGCCCAATCTGGCACCACTAGTCTGGCGGGACTACGAAAAGCGGTTCGTATTAAAAGTAATTCGTCTTAAGCACGTTCATCTTAACGAGGTTTGACTAGTGTGCAATAAATAAAAAATGGATTTGATAGCGTACATTTATTGAAAATAATAAATTTCTTATAATTTAAAAATGTAGGGGACACGGGGAGCCTAGAAACAGGGTCTCCACCAAAAAAAGTAGAGAACCATTGGTTTAAATATTTAACTGCGATTACGTATATTTTACGTTTTACTCACAGTGCACCATACATACATCCAAGTATTGCACTTATGTCAGGGCTGTTGCTACTTTGTGATAAAGTGCTAGTTTTATTATTTTCTGTGTCTTACGTAAGCATAGTTCAGACCCCCTCCCCCTTGTCAGAAAAAAATAGGCAAATCTCAACCCTCCTTCCCTACTTCCCCAACGATGCTTACGTAACGCTTGAGTAGGCACCATAATCCTAAAGGTCATGCGCGAAGAATTTAGTGGTTTTTTTTTTCACTATAAAAAATTCCAACTTTCATGGTAATGAAGGGTATTATTCCGAGATCATGGCAAATTCCTTGGGACCCCCGCGGACACAAAGTGTAAGCCTGTGTCCGCTCCTGGGTGACATAGAAGCAAGGCCGTGCAATCTACCGAGTACAAAACTCGGGTTTGAAATCTGATGGTACCAAACACTAGGAGTTTTCCTGCGGATCCGTAATCTGAAGTTTGATTGTATTGGACTCCCGAGACAACTGTCCATCTTAGTCTACCATTATTTCAACTATTTTTGCCGTCATAAAACATCCACTTAAAGTGGTATTGTACCCGTCCGAGAATAGTTTTTTCCGCTGTAGTAAGTTTTTAATTTGTTCCTATAACTTATTCTCTTTCTCTGCGATCCAGTCTTTCAGAATGATATTGCAACGTTGTCCGAGGAATTTTGACGTTTTTACTGGCTTGTTTGTACACCTCATTGAAGCAGTCTGTACTGCCTCCATCGCCGTGGGCAAGTCCTCTTGACTCCATGCCCCCCCTCACCCCGTGGTAGCTTTCCTCACGTAATTATGTGGCATGATTCTGAAATTAATAATAAAAAATTTATTACCTATGTGGCTACACAATTTTATTTCAAGTTTTCTTGCTCTTAAATATGTGGCCTTTAAAAATTGCGTTTTAGAAAGAGAAATGCGAAATCCGTCCACAGGAAGGATTCCATTTTAAAAACGCTCAACAAATATCAACGATTTTTCAATATCTTAGTCGCAGGTTTTTACCCCCCACATCCCTTCCCTACCCTAAACATGCATCAGTCCTTGGACAACGTAGTGTTATGGCCTACATGCTAAAGGTTTTTTAAATAATACGCCTACAATACAATAACATCCAGATGGTCCTAAAACTGGCCATATCTTACCAAAGCGCTGTTTCTCCGAAAATGTAAGGCAAACGTATCTGGTGACGTCATATAGTACTCAGACTATATATATACTCTCTATCTATGACGTCATGCTTGGGAGATGTGGGGGGTGGTGGGTAGGCAAGCAAGCGAACTAGGCGACTAGACTTTTAAGACCGGAAAAAGAGTTGAGAGTGGCATGGCCTGGTCTGTATAAACAAACCCCGCTCTTCAAACAGCTGGGCTCTGAGAAGTGCGTCTAGGACTACTGCATTAGAAAAGGGGGGGTCATCCCAAACGAAGGGCAGACAACCTCCATTTAAAAAAAAAAAAAAAAATCAGAAATGCTGCTGAACGTTTTTCACAACACTAAGATAGTTTTTTGTAATCTCGAGTAAACGCGTTTTTAGCAGGCAATATGGAGCTTGAAATACAATATCGCGTAGCATTTAAAAAAACACGTCATTTGGAAGATTTACGAGAGCCATACAGGTTCATCATTTCAAGACTTCCTTAACGGGAGGACACCCCCCCTCCACACACTTCTTTTTCTTAGCTTTATTTAAAGCCCTTCCTAATAGGCAATTGCCAATTGTAAGGCTGTTCTGTGCACATACGCTTTCTTACATTGACGTCTCCATGCGGTTTTGCAAAAAACGCAGCTCTGGATACGACTTCAAAAATATAATTTAATAACTTATAAAGTAATGATAATTAACTTGGTAAGATAATAATGTGCTGCTGCCAGTGGTAATAGAAATAGGGAGAAGCTTGGGATGAAGATAAGAGGTCTCGGCCTATCTGGTGTCCTATTGGATACTATGAGAAAGACTTGGAAGAGTCCACGATTCGAATAAAAAGTGCAGGATTTGCTTTCACAATTTCAGATATACGAATGCTCGCTTTTGATTTCGCTGAAAAAATGATCTGAGACACTCTTTCAATAAATTAAAAAAGACAGCTGGATATAACTGGGTGAAGTCATTATTTCTACGTCGACATCCTCGCTTGGTGGTGAAGAAATCAGAACCTATGTCCAAGCTTCGAGCTCCTGGTATCAACGGGAATGTAGCCGATGGATCTTTAAATTTGTTGGAGACGACTCTGCTGGATAAAAAATCTGTTTAGAAAGCCATCACACATATTTATAATGTTGATGAAAGCGGCTTTCAGTTGAACAATGGCCCGGATAAAGCAATTGAGGAGAAGGGCAAGGTCCTCAATGTCCTCACTCCGGTGGAAAAGGGAGAGATCTCCAATGTTATTGCTTGCATTCCTGCAGATCGCCAGTTTGTACCACTGGCACTGATATTTAAGTGGAAACGCCTACAACCTGCTTGGCAGGATCGTCTTCCACCTAGCTTCTCTGTCTACATGTCATATACCCGCTACATTAACAGCGACTTGCTCCTCAGATGGCTCTTAACGCTTCCTAAGAAATCTGGTTGAATTCTGCTACTGGCTGGTGGTCATAATCCGCATAACTGGAGTGTGGACGTGGACTTCGTCGTGGCTAACGAAACTGTCATCATTGTTCTGCAAAGCCACACAACACAGTAATTACAACCGCTAGATTTCACCTTTTCCCCCACCCTTTGAAGTTGAATTACCATGAAAGTGCCAGGATGTGGGTTCGAAACAAAGACAAAAAGTCGATCACATAGTCTTCGGGGAAATTTTTCGCACTTCTTAATAAAGCAAAGCTGCAACTGTGGGAAATGCTTACCAAGGATTTAAAGCTTGCGACATTTTAACATGAAATCGACCTGCCATTCTGAAAGAGGCTTTTCTGATCGTCGACTGTGCATGCAGGGTTTCGACCTTCAACCTTTTTCAATCCAAGGGCCAATTTTTCTTGTTCCCAT
This sequence comes from Dysdera silvatica, assembly GCA_006491805.2. Lineage (NCBI taxonomy): Eukaryota > Metazoa > Arthropoda > Arachnida > Araneae > Dysderidae > Dysdera > Dysdera silvatica. The sequence goes on along the minus strand of QLNU02015003.1, from coordinate 119,590,359 downwards.
AGGCCCGCGGGCCGCACTACTGTATCAGCAATATTAGGACTGAACAAAAGCGGCTCAAGAGGCGTCCTCCACCTCACTGAATCAGCCTTTATTGATATTTTTCCTTAGGTCTATATTAGTTTTGCGTGCCCGCCGAAAAATATTTTCAAGATTTACCTCTGGATTTGAATATATAGCCTATATATTACAATGTAAAATATATATTCTATGAAAACAAAAACATTTACAATACTTTTAGTTATTAATATGTAAAGCGAAATCGCTTCTAGCAAGAGTTTCGATATTGCAACCCCTAAAAGTGGTTCTAAGGTAGATGCCGCTATTCTGGCCTAATCTCTTGATTTTTATTAACTTCATGGCTGAACAGAATTTTGCAGACCCATTAGCGTGCTGCGTGGTAAGTGATAGGTTTGTAATTTACCGCAATAAAAGTTTATGAACATTTTTTATCAACTTTATTTCGGGTGGTTAGTAAATGACAATAATATAACAAGAAGTGATATTTATGGTGGGACAAATATTGAAATATCATTGATAACAAAAATATAATCAAAGTGATAACCACCCGGGAAGTAATGGGTAAAGACGAGGGTCTGACAGAGCTCACACTGCCCGGGAGTAAGTTTTATAAAGTAATAACGTGAATTAACATGTCAAACATAGTCACACATAGAACAAGTCTAATGAATTTGTCCATAGCTGCAGCAGTGACACAGAGTAAATTTTCATGTAAGTACATGAACAAACATATTTGTGGAATTAAGCAGGAAAATTGAAGAGAAGATATAAAATTATTCTGCAATAAAAAATTTAAGAACATTATTTTTGAATTTTGAGTATAAGCTAATGTAGTTTATTGTTCGTGGAACAGAGTTCCATATTTTTGGACCAGCATATCCCAATTTTTTCCTAGCCAGACTGGTCCTCGTGTGGTGAAGTCTATAATTTTCTCTAGACGATGTTGGATAACGATGATGAGGTGAGTGAATGTCGATAAAGAAGGAATAAACATATGGATTTGTAGCTCTGTAAGCCTATAACGCCTCTGTGAAATTTCTACGTCAGCCTATGCGCAGTTGTATGTGCTCCAGAACCAGTGCCAGATTAAAATGTTTTTAGGTCTCTGGGCTACTAGTGTTGTGAAGCCCCAAGTAAAATAGTTCAAAAGGGGGGGGGGGAAGCTGTAGGGGGCTTATAAAATTGACGATAAGCAAACCAGTTGTAACAACGTTAAAGTAAAATTAAATTTATTTTTAAAAAGTTTAAAAACAAAATTCAAACGTTTGCTCTGTGTAATTTAGTAACAATAATTGCGTGTAGAAGATCGCTGCAAGAGAACACGTAGCATTCATTAAAAAAAAAACCTGATCTCTGGGGGGCCCCTCTAGCTGGCGAAGGCCCCTGGGCTCAGCCCCCTAAAGCCCATGCGTTAATCCGGCACTGTCCGGAGTAGTAACATTTTTAGAGCACGCAGTCAGATGGTTGGGAAGATGTTCTTATCAACATATTCAAAATTGAATTTGCACTGCAAATCAATAAAACTACACCTAGTGCCCATATACGCTAGAAAATTAAAGTAAAACATGATTGAGGGGGAAACTTGGTGTTACTTTAGTTCTATAGTGTTTTAAGATATTTATTACGAAATGTGAAAATGACAACAGAATAAAATATATAGATTTCAGACTCCAAGGGAGCAGGGACGTTATTTTTATGTGAAATAATTTGTATTTTTTCGTGAGTCAGCGGGACACATAAAACATGTCGGAGGGCCGAGGGTGAATGACTCCCGCACTACTAAACCATTAAGACGACTTGTTGTTATCATCAAATTAATTTATTTAAGAACTACCCGTGTGATAGATTGCGTTGATGTCAAAGGACGTCTTACAGTTTTCAAAATTGGTAATACAATATGCGTGATATTTTTACATACGGTACACAGGATTGCCTTTATTATTATTTTTCTCCTCCGAAAAATAGCAAGCATATCAAATTGCCAACTCTGAAAAGTAATTTCAATACGTCTTATGTACGTATGTGCATAAAGTCTTCTTTGTCCGATGCTGTCTTTTTGCTGTAAAAATACAACAAATCAATTTCTTTGTCCGGAATCAGTTCCGTCTTCATGGGTGAAACAACTGCCCCTGGACCCAGGTAGGGAGGGTCCCAGCCCCGAAGTTTACGAAGTTTATTATGTATGTTTTTCTTATTGCTAAAATTTGGAAATCTATAAATTGGTGTCAAAAGCCCCTCCGACTCGGAGTGCATGTGAAGGTGTGTTCCTTAGATATCGGCAAGGGGTATTCCTTGGATATCGTTTATTGTAGAAAAATACCATTTGATTGCGTTTGGATGGGGATTGCTTTTTCGCTTCCATTAGACCTGCCGTGGCGTTGTGGTATTGTTAATGCATTTGCCTGCAGTGCATAAAATCGGAGTTCGGCTTCGGATCGTCGCCATTTCGTACCAACTCGTAGTCCAGAGTTCGATTCCTCGGAAAACTGTAGGTCCTTCCGCCTTAAAACACATTTCTCCCCTATTCTTCGGTCAAAAAAAATTTTGGGTTAGGAATATTATGTTGTAATGATTCTTTTATCGATGGATCTTGCCTGTTAGTCCCCGTTAGCAACATCTTTATTACATCTTGAAGCTCGAGCGTCGTGTGACTCTATCCCCCCAATTCCCGTGTTGTCCAACATACGACTCGCGGGCCACAGTCTGGCCTGCCAACAGTGCTAATCCGGCGCGCAGACAGCACTGTTTGGAGTAAAAAAAAATTCCAAAACAAACATTTTAGATTTTTTTTTCAAAAATAAGGAAAAACCGCGGGGACATCATAGGTGTGTCCCCTTTCCATATCACAAGCGAACTTTTAGTCAGTTCTTTTTTTTTTAAAAAATGCTGAATGATCTACGTATTGCGCCATGGTACAGTTTTGGGGTGAAGGTGACTTATCGGCTGTGTGTTAAAATGAATAATAAAAATGTGCATTAGAGTTGAAAAAGAGGTAGACGTTCTAGGATCATGTAATATTCATGTGAAAAGAAAACCCTTGTCACACAGGCTTTGAGGAAAACTGTCAAAATACGGAAGAGGGTGATCAAAACAACGAATGTGAATAGTCATTTGTAGGACAAGGCTAACGATTTTTTCTGCTATTGGCCTGAAAGAAGTGGGTGAGGAAAGAGACACCAGCCGAGAGAAAACGTGTTTAGAGAAGAAAGGAAGATGATGTACGCATGAAGCTATGTATAGGTTTGTTAGTTTGAGTATTTTGCATACCAAGACTGAGTTATTGGTTATCTGGGATGAGGTGAGGAGGTCCTGATTACACAGTTCATCTCGATAATTTTCACTTAGCCAAGCTTATTGGGAGTTTGCCTGACCTAGGCCGAACGGTCATTGAAGGATTAACGACCACAATTTCCGGACGATCACGTATTTACTGACGATATGGCATGCCCCAAGATCATGACGACGACTGAGGGTTGCTGCATTTGACACAAAATGGCCGCAACTGCTCTCTTTTTTTCTCTAAAAATGCGCAAAATCAATGGTGTATTACTGTACAACCTTTGCTGCGTGTGGTGGCGGATCTGAAACTGAAGGCTATTTTTCTCAATTAATTGCTTTGTGGCATTTCAAGTCGGCTTTTGATTTACCTTGGAGAAAAGAGGCTCCCTCCCTACCTGCTCCATTAATCAATACAGTCCATCTGCCATTAATGGATTTGACCTTTCACCCCTCCACTCCCATAGCACTCGCGAATCTCCCGCGTCTAATCAATACTCTCGAAAACAGGGCCGTTAAAAGTGAAGCGAGAAAATTCCCTGCTTTGAGATTAATGTGGTGCTTCATGGCCGACGATGAAAACTCTCCCTCAACGCTACTTTTCTTGCCGCCATCTTTTCCATCTTCCATTATTGCATGAATATTTCAGGAGCTTTTGTTGGTAGCCAGCTATCCCTATAAATTAAACCGAGTCTCTCTTGGTTACCTTGCCACCGCGTGTTGTCCGACATTCGCCTTCCGCTCCATTTGCGTCACGTGACGTGTGCGTTCGCCCTAGTGTGATTGGTCTATTTCAAGTCTTCCCCTCCTTCCGTGTTGCCGATTTCAGGTTCTGTCCAGTCGTTTACCTTTGAGATTGCAGTGCTGTGTTTTGTTTGGAGAAACGATAAGAGCAATCTCTCACGCCCTTTAACTTTCTTTGATCCTTCTCTGTTTCCATTTAAACATTGCTGATGTTTAGATGTAGGTTCTCCTGAAGCAATTGGGGGGGTGGTGAAGGCTCTCTCAATTTATTTCCCATGGAACCTTGCAAAACTTACTGCAAAAACCCTTGTGAAACCCTGTGTTAACTCCCAGAACCCCCTCTTTGTGCGTGGCCTTGTAAACAATGGTTGAATGTTATAATATCCAAAACTATTATTGTATTATTTTCGTTTGCTTTATCGGCATTGTGTTGAAAACTTTTTAAAATGTAAGATAAAAGTTTATTCAAATCCTAAATGCTTTTTTACAAAATTAAATTTGAAACAGATTCTCTGTTGTATACATACTGAAACCCCGATTTTACGTTCCCACATGATGCGCTTCCCCCGCTTCGAACGCCTTTTTTCATAAGGCGTAGGAAAAAGTGCATAAAATACAAAAAATAATTTTAATCTAATAAAACTGTTATAATAATACTCATGTTTATCACAAGGGTTACATATTGCATACAGTCTTGAATTTCAATTTAAGTATAATAAATTTCACACAGTTTAGAACAGACAATACAATTTGCATTTCCCCGTGATGGGTCCCCAGTTTAAATTATAAAATTTAACCGGTTGAGGACCCTATTAATCCGCTGGCGCACAAACTCCGTTTAATAAGTATATAATTAATTTCTTTTTAAACAATTTTATATTATTAATATTTTTAAGATTATTTGGTAATTCATTCCAAAGCTTTATTCCCATATATTCAATTCCTTTCTGTACATTTCCGTTCTAATCTCTCGTAGCTTAATTTGGTTGCTTCTTCTTAAATTTCTGTTGTTTTCGTGATATTGGATATCAATATTATCCAAAATGTTTTCCTTCTATTATCCTTTCCTACATTAGTTCTAGCGTACAATATTCATTGATTTTATCAATTGGTAATATACCATATTTTACAAATAATGTAATGTAACTTAAGCTGGTGTTTCGTTCGATGGTTTTTAAAAATTTATTCCGTACTGATTTACTTACCTCCGTGTTCTTATTCAAATTTTCCTATATACAATTGCAATAAATCAGGTGACTATATAGAAAAGCATAATATGGACACAGTAACACGTTCTTAAGAACTGCACGTGACAATTTCTTTATAATTCTTGTTCCCGAACTGATTTTTTTTTTTTTTTTCAATTTGTTTATTGCAGTTTAAATCGTTCGTTAATGTTACTCCTAAGGAATCAATTTCTTTGACAATTTCAACTTCTTTTCCATTAATATAAATTCTATCTATATCCCTCAATTTACCAATTTTTTTGTTCCTCGTTTTAAAATTAATATTTTTATTTTAGTTTTATTTACTTTATACAATAATTTCTGCCACCCACGTATAGATTATAGCTCAAACTAGAGCTTTATTCGTTTGGAGAAAAAGAGACACTTTCCCCATCCTGGATTCGAACCAGGGTCCCTCCGTTTAGCCCGGAGTGTCTTGGACCGCTAGACGAATGAGGACTCGTATGTAAAAGATGTAGATATTATACCCTCCGCAGGGATAACTCAATTACAAATATGGTCAACACAGGAAAGCTTCCGTGGCGAGATTTTGTGTTATATTTACTTTGTGCGTATTTCACTTCCTCCCTCTGTTCGAGAAAGCGCAAAATCGAGTTGCAATATGCTTATCACCCTTAATGACCTTTAGGGGACGGAGACGAAACAACGTCGTTAAAATAAAAGGGGGGCGTTAATCCGGAAAGGGATTATTCTTATAAAACATCGCCGGGACGGGAAAAATAACCCGCCATTAAACAGAAATAGTTGTTAATCAGAACTACGTTATTGAAAGCTATTTCTGCATTAAAAGAAGGCTCCTTAAAAAGGGAACTAGCACATCCGCCATTTTGATGCCTAAGTTTTAGTTACAAATTTTATTTATTGGCGTCATTTTAAAAATGGAGAGTGTTCTAGAATTACGTAAGCAATATCTTGGCCATTTTATACCCC
>QLNU02015003.1:119570585-119584044 GCA_006491805.2 Dysdera silvatica | reverse complement strand
TGTCATTTTTTTTTAATTTAATGCATTGTGATCTTGTCTCTTCCTACAATATTTAGGTGATTTTTAAGATATTTTGTTATTATATCTAATTCTACTCTCACTGTGGGAACAAGTTTTAATTTTTTTTCTATCCCAGCCTTTCAATTTCAATCAGCAGGGTGTTGTATTTAGTTATTTTATCGAAATTTTTATCCTCAATTCTTGCCCTTCCAGATACAGCCACATCTTTTTCTTATTAATATCAGGGTTAATTTATGTAACTCTCAAAAATGTCGGAAATGGTCACTAACTGTTCTCTCTTGACTATTGAACATCGTGGAAATATAATGCATTTATAATTTTATTTTAAGATGATCAAGAAAATAAAAAAAATTTGAAGAAGGTGACCATGGCTATCTAACTGAGTGATATTGGAGTTCCCAATAAAGCAGATAATAAACAAAATTAAACTAATCAATTTACTCCTAGAAACTAAACGTTTAACGTAATAGTATTGATAATCATTCATGCTCTCTCAAACATACTGTATAGTGAGGAAAAATTAATAAAGATCAATTAAAAACATAGAAACGCCCTAAGTTAGACATTCTTCGTTATTAGACATTTCCCATAAATACATTGCTTCTAAGGGTTAGTTTGTAAATGGAAGAGACAGAAAGGCCTAGCTCGTTGTAAATAAATGAAATAAATGAAGATCTTATAGTTAGAGTGAAATAAATATAAAAGTCTCTCTGCAGACAAAAGTTTAGTTTTATTTTTGAAGACTAATTGAAAAATTATAGTAGAAGAAATTGATAGTGAAAATTGAGTACATACATATATATCGCCTTAAGTTCATGAAGGTTGGTTCTAGCTTAATGATTTCAAAACCACCGTATTTAATTGCAGTGCCTCTTAATTGATTATTTGTTGTTTGAATCTTTTATGGCGTAAGAGCATTTGTGCTACACTGCGCCACCTCTTAATTGAACCACTATGTATCATTAGTAGTCACAATCCAATGAGCTAGTGGCAAACAGCCAATGATACATAGCACCTCTTAATTGAACCACTATGTATCATTAGTAGTCACAATCCAATGAGCTAGTGGCTAACAGCCAATGATACATAGCACCTCTTAATTGAACCACTATGTATCATTAGTAGTCACAATCCAATGAGCTAGTGGCTAACAGCTAATGATACATAGCACCTCTTAATTGAACCACTATGTATCATTGGCTGTTAGCCACTAGCTCATTGGATTGTGTCTACTGGTATGCGCAAAGTGTTTACCATAGTCTTTGAGTGTATTTCCCAGACAAATAAAATTCAGTGGATGAAAAAAAATAATCAGATAGATTCTCATTTGCACTATTCCCTGTTTTCTTTTTCAATTAAGCCGCAATTGGGCCATTGCGGTACAAGAAAATTTTAGATTGAAGCCTAAACGAGAAAAAGTTAGAAAGAAAAGCCAAAACGATCCTATCGCCCTGATCGGAACGAAATTACCTACAAAATCGACAACCGAAACAAGACTTCCACAACTTGGAAACTGTCACAATCCAATGGCGAGTTGAAATTGGACGAGTTCTATGGCTGAACGGAATACGTTCCACTGAGAAAGGCTTTATTCTAACCCAAAACAAAAAAATTCTCAATCCGATAATTGAAAAGATTAGTAAGAGGAAAGAAATAGCCTACCTTGCTGACCTCAGCGACCAAACTTGGAAATCCACTATCACAAAAAGCGGGATTTATCATTGCCAAATCTCAGATATCTTTTCAGGAGGACTTAATTTCACTAAAGATGTTTTTACAATGAAAGGAACAGGTTTCAAAGATTTTCTTAAAAACATTTTTTTTCTGAAACTTTTACACTTTATTTTTCAATTATAATCGCAATGACTTATGTTGAATGTACAGTGTGTCAACATTATACTGATTGGTTAGAAGACGGGCATCATATTTTAAATAAAAATCAAGTTATATAATTTATTCCATGAACGTATTGTGAAAAAATATAATTTAGGCTTAAATTAAAAGCTTTTATAATAAAAGATACAATGGAACTTCTCCAGATCTTAAACTTCCATAAATCAAAATTTTAGTAACTTCGTGATTTGAAGTCCATCGTTCATTACACAGAAAACTGTTTTATATTTCGAAATGTCTATATATCAAATTTTTTTATGAAACAATTAACTTTGATATGTAAAGATCTTACTGTATATTTTAATGAATTTTTTTAGTTTCCACTACAATCTGTCGTTAGTATGCATCTACATAAGAAAGCAATCACCCTCTAATTTATTTTAAACCATTCAATGCGTGGAATAACTAAACATTTTGTTCTCCCCGGTTTAGAACTTTCTATCTAAATTTGATATCCAATATACAGGTATACCTGTATGTATACCTGTACAGGTATACCTGTATATATATCAGCCATGCAAAACTCTGGTCGCCTGCTCGCCCGGGGCAACCAAATTGAAAGTATCTTATGAATGCCGATATTCAGTTCACGAGACACACATTGATGATGACGAGGTACTGAGTCCACGTCCTGTTCCTACTTTTAAGGATACTTTTTCTGCAATTGAAATATTATGACACTTTGATGAATCCTGCAAATCAATGACTGAAAACATTTTTAAGACTATCGTTGATTTAGAGACTCACGTTCTAAGTGAAATTTTTGCATCGCAACGGCAAGGAAAAATTAAAATTTTTTTTAATAAAATACAATTTTTAAAGGTATATATTTGCCAAAATATAGCAACTTCAGTATTTTGAATGGGTTTAAAATGTGTTATTGAATCCATGTGTAGTAATAAATTAATTATTCTATAACTCGAAGTTTTGCCCGCTCCCGTGAAGGTTCGACTTATGGAAGTTCGACTGCATATATATTGATGTATATTATAATACAAAACGTAACAAATATTAGTGTATATTATAATAGAGAACATAACAGATATTAATGTATATTGTAATAGAGAACATAACAGATATTAATATATATTATAATGGTGAAAATAACAGATATTAATGTATATTATAACAGTGAACGTAACAGATATTAATGTATATTATAATAGAGAACATAACAGATATTAATGTATATTGTAATAGAGAACATAACAGATATTAATATATATTATAATGGTGAAAATAACAGATATTAATGTATATTATAACAGTGAACGTAACAGATATTAATGTATATTGTAATAGAGAACATAACAGATATTAATGTATATTACAATAGTGAACATAACAGATATTAATGTATAATAATAAAATTAACAACCATTAGTAGAATATTGCAATATGTGTGGCCATGTTGAAATATAAAAGCGTTGACAACGTTTGGTATAAAATTCCTTATAAAAATAATTGCAACCAAAAATAGTTGCGGCGACCCACAGAAACCTGTTCGCGACCCCCAAGTTGGAAACTACTGCATTGTGAACCAAATCGAATCAAAATTTTTGAATCTCATTTTCCTCATTCGTGTGTTGGGTCTATGCTCCTATTTGATTAAGCACGCCATGGTAATTACTTGCTTCCTACATGTTGAACGACTGTTACAGAGTTCGTTTATCATAAAACAACACTTACAATTTCCATATCTGACAGTGTATCGCCCACGTAACTCTTTTCAGAAACACTCAAGCAATTTCCCTTCTGCCCTTATAACTGAAAAAATGATCATAAGAGTTAAAAAGCAAACCTTTCTTAGAAAGCGCAACCTCTGAAAGTCCAGTCATATATTCATGCACCTCTCTGCTTATTATTAATGTCATTGGGCCCTGCTGTGCATGATGCAAGATAGCGTGCATACTCAAAGTACTTTAATGTTCATTGAATCAGGTAATTTTTCTCTTAATTGCCTTGGTCGTGATGTTATCGAAAGAATTACCAATAATAAGATAACGCAGAAAAAGGAAATAAATTAAATCAATTTTTTTAAAAATTTCTGTTAATTATCGTTGGAACCTCTCCCAGAAACAGCAAGAAACTATTGTAATTATAAGTGAAGCTTCCGACAGGCCTCCATTTTTCATTAGGCACAATATATTTCATTTAGATTATTACCATGCATACGATGGTCAAAGTTATGAATGAAACCACACGTAAAGCTCTACCTTCTTTGGCAGAATGATTTACTCTTTTTTTCGCCAAAGTTTCAATCATGCAATCGGAGATATGGCCTTTCGATTAAGGTATTATTACCCTCCGCAGGGATAACACAATTGCCAAATATGGTCAACACAAGAAAGCCTCCGGGGCGAGAATTTTGTGAGTTTTCGTGGGGGAAATTTATTATACTATAATTTTTGCCACCCACGTTTTAATTACAGCTCAAACTAGAGCTTGTGTAATTTTGGAGAAAAAGAGACGCTTTCCCCATCCTGGATTCGAACCAGGATCCTCCGTTAGCCAGGTGTAACATAAGCTCTAGTTTGAGCTGTAATTAATACGTGGGTGGCAAAAATTATTGTATAATAAATTCCCCCACGAAAACTCACAAAAATCTCGCCCCGGAGGCTTTCTTGTGTTGACCATATTTGGCAATTGTGTTATCCCTGCGGAGGGTAATAATACCTTAACACCTTTACATACGGAGAAAGAGAGCGTTGTTTCCTGTCCTCATTCGTCTAGCGGTCCAAGACACTCCGGGCTAAACGGAGGGACCCTGGTTCGAATCCAGGATGGGGAAAGCGTCTCTTTTTCTCCAAAACGAATAAAGCTCTAGTTTGAGCTAATTAATACGTGGGTGGCAGAAATTATTGTATAATATGGCCTTTTATTTGTATCGGTGTATATATATATATATATATATATACTGACTGCTTCTTTGATATTAGTAATATCAATAGCCTTTTAAATATCAGGCAATATTGGGATGTACTCCGCTTTCACATAATATACTCTCTGTCATTCAACATCTATGAAAATATTTTCCCTTCTCACCACGAAAATAGCTATTCCAATGATATTTGGACAAAGGCTATTCACAAGTTTTTCTTGTCGTAAGAAAATGAAGGTTATCCCTTTTTGTGAGCAAAATGTTTCCTTCAATAGCAGAGAAAGGCAAAGGAGCTATGACATCATGACTAAGGACGATGCAATGATTTTCTAGAGGAAAATATGATTTTGCGTAGCCTTCGATCATACGTAAGACGAAACTATTTTTCTGCTAAGAAAGAGCAAAAAAAAGTCACAGATTATTTTAGAAAGTTTTAAAATATATTTTTTCCCTTCAGATTCTGCTATGTAATGTATGCATATTTGTACACTGCTGGACAAATATATGTTCACCTGAAATTTGTTAAAACTTCAAGAAAAATGTGTCCTTCAAATATAAAGAACCAGTAATTACTGTAATATGTTCGACAGTATTGCTCACAATATCACAAATATTTTCAGCGAATTGCTGCAAACTTACACAATAAATATGTATTATCGATATGGACAGAATTATGAGCTCGCACTCATTTTTATAAAAAGACAATTTACAGAATTTTAATATTTTGTAGAACCTTCATGATGCTTTATTACTTCAAAAATAAGATTTGGCATGGATCCAACTAAGTTTAAAAATGTCTCACATGGAATGTGCTACCATTCTTCTGTGATTGCTAATTTGAGTTTGTCAATCGTATAAAATTGTCTCCCATCCTTATATACACCCTGTTGCAATAAAATATATGGACCCAGAAAAAAATTTGAGCCACAACTACGAAACTCAGCAAGCAAATGTGGTTTGGCAGGTTTTGCAAATGATCAAACGTACAGCACCAATGAGCGTTTTGGAGACATACAACAAGTGTATGAACTGCGACGCTAGTAGAATTTAAAAAGGCCGGTGCGCTCAGTGATGGGCATTTGCAACTGGATTGGCAGCTCAGATACACGACATTGACACGAAAGATGCCTTACAGACGTACCCGACGGCATTACAAACAGTTGTCCGACTTTGAGAGGGGAAGCATCATAGACTCAGAGAGACCGGTTGGTCGAACAGATGGATCGGCAGGCATATTGGGCGAAGCGATATGGTAGTTGGCCAGTGTTGTAACCAGTGGCTCAGAAGAGTCAAAGTCAGCCGTCGCAGTGGCTGTGGACGTCCTTGAGCCACCAATACGCGAGAGTAGTATCGCGCAATAGGAGCAGCCACGTTCGCACCAACAGTGACGCTATCAACAAGCCAACGCCATTTGCCAACTCGTAGGTATGCAGTGATATCAAGGGATACCATTCGGCGACGACTAGCTGACGCAGGGCTGAGGTTTTGAGGACCATTACGACGCCTGCTTGACACCCCACCATGGACGGTATCATCTGGAATGGTGTCGCACACTATCAAGCTGGACAGTGTAAGATTGGAGGAATGTTATATTTAGTGACGAATCCCTCATTTTACTCGATGCTGATGACCGCCGTACACGTGTGTGGAGACAAGGAGGTCAACGGTAGAATCCAATATTCGTTACTAAGCGGTACACAGCCATTACACCTGGTGTGACAGTCTGGGGAGCGATCTCCTGAGACACTGGTCACCTTTAGTCGTGCTACGTGGTACTCAACAGCTCGAAGGCACATCGACAATATTTTGCAGCCGGTGGTACTGCCTATTGTATCTGGCCGCCCAGGTACTGTTTACCAGTAGGACAACGCTTGGCCGCATACTGCTCAGTTGTCGCAATAATGTCTTCGAGGTGTTAATATCCTCGAGTGGTCTGCCAGTTCTCCAGACCTTTCGCCTATCGAACTTGTTTGGGACATGTTATGTAGGCAACTTCAGTCGTCTCGGAATACCTCCGAACTCTTTCAGCAGTTGCTGCGTTTATGGTAGGATCTATCGCAGTGGAACATCGGCCACTTAATTGACTCCATGTCCCACCGAGTATCGGCTTTTACGGTTGCCAGGGGTGGTTTTACCACCTATTGAAAAGCACATTCTTTGTACTGCTACACGTCAATAAAACGGTGTTTTGTTTTGCTTTGATGTTTTGAACATTTGTTCGACTACTCGAACACTATACACATTCCAAGTTTCGTAGTTGTGGCTCAATTTTTTCTGGGTGCATATATTTGATTGCAATAGAGTGTATTTCCCTCGCAATTATGCCTCATAAATTTTCTATAGGGATAATGTCTGGCAAATATGAAGGTCATATAATTACCTCAAAATTATGTTCTTTAAACAAAGTTTTGTACACACTGAACGATGCATGTAATTGTTTTTCAAGTGCTGCGACGTATTGTTAAGATTTAATTTGTGTGTTCAGAATCACAATATCAGTTTTTCTTGAGTAGCCAAAGCCATAACCGAACTACCTCATTTGCCGGGTAATTTTCATTTCATTTTCGAATCTTAAATCATGCCAGCACATATTATGGTTATCCGGCCCATCCTAATTGAATTTTTTTCCATCAGAAAATGCAATGGAATGCATTCGTAGGTAAAAATCATCGGCTTTCTGAAATAGCTCACAAAATCATTCTGTTTAAAGGTGGTGGTTTTCGAATTTAATTTTATATATATATATACTACGAAAGTTACAGACAACGCAAAGGAGCATGGAGAGGTGCATGCTTGGAATAACTAGGAGAGATCGAAAAAGAAACACTTGGGTGAGAGAGCAAACTAGAGTAGAGGACATCATTGTTAAAGTAAAAGGGCTGAAATGGCGATGGGCTGGGCATATTGCAAGAAGAACTGATCAACGATGGACAACAGAAATTCTGAACTGGATTCCAAGAGACCACCGAAGACCTAGAAAACGTCCTCAAACTAGATGGGTGGATGAAATAAGAAAACAGGTTGGGGTGACGTGGAAACGAATGGCCCAGGATAGACTTGTGTGGAAAGCATTTGGAGAGACCTTCATCCAGCAGTGGATAGATAATGGTTGAATATGATGATGATGATGATGATATATATATATATATATATATATATATATATATATATATATATATATATATATAATATCCCGAGAATTCTACAAAACGCTGAAAATTTTCTTTCTTCAACACTAGACATTTAGATTGTCCTTTATTTTTGTCGTGGATAATTTCATTATTGTTACAAGCCCATTAATTCTGCGCTTGCTTTTTAATGGAAGATATGGTTTCCGACCAGAACGTTTTTCGGCTGTTTCTGCAATTTCCCTCTTAAGTACATTCGAAATGGCCCACTGAGAGCATCCAATGGTCCCATCAATTTTCCTATAAGGTAAACAATTGCCATGTAATTCCCAAATTTTTCGAATTTCACATTCACGAAGTTGTTCAGCTCTTGGCATCTTTACGACTAACACAAAATTTCGATTAGGCACCTTTCGTTATTCTCTTACTAGTAGATGACGCCACATCACCGGTGAAAGTAATTTACATGTATATTATGTATTATGTCTTCCGGAATATACTGTAGCCGAATTTTGTTAATACGGTGAAAAATAAATTTTTATCATCTTTTTAATAATCGAAATCCTACAAAATTCAGTAAGTTTTGTTTAAAAAATTTAAAAAGCATTTTTTGTACCTTAATCACTACGATGGAGGTATAGTATGTGTAAGAATTTGCATATTATATGTGTAGCGAATTTTGTAGCGGTAGATGGCATAGTTACTGGGAAAAAGTTACCTAAATTTGGTCAATTTGACATTAGCGAGATATGGCTTTCCGGGCAGACTTAACATTATACCAGGTAAGCTTTGCCGCGAGTATAGACAACGTATTACGTCATCATAATCATCATCGTAATCACCATGCAGCATTTTTACTTTATTTTCAAATGTTATTTTATTTATAAATTTTTATGAGTCTTCTGTAATGTGCAGGCTTTGGTCTCTGGTACGTGGGCTTACGTTTTTTTCTTTTCTTTCGTGTGTGTATAAACAATGTGTTTTATCGTACTTGCTAACAATGACTTGTTGTAAATGTTCAAAAGAAACATTTTATCTCTCTGCAGGTTAATTACCCATTCTTCCTTTATTTATGATTTATGAGACTTTTTGACAATGTGATATGTATGATCGAAGCTCACGATATTTCGTGCTGTGATTTTCAAATAAGTGACTTATATCTTTAAATAATAGCTATTAGCTTAACTAAGTGTTATCTGGACGGGATAAAACAGGATTTACAGCTCAAGTACTGCACAATCTTAAAGCTCTCGTGCTAAAAATTTTGAACTTCATATTCCAATTCCTATTTTTTCGCTTTTCAAGTCTTCTGATATCAGTGACTGTAAAATCCATTTGAACTTTGGTCATCGATATATCTTTTCCCGCGATGTAAACATAGAAGCAGCCAGCGACACCCTTTCTCAATCACATCGCGTGAATATTCCTACCCGTGAAGCGGGGTACTAAAATTTCGAATTCGTAATTCTAACAGTCGTGCGCCCCGATGGCACCAATACCTTAATCACTTGATTACAAGACAAAGGGATTGCATCGAGTATCGGCCACGCAATTACCATACACGCCCCTCGTGATATCACGTCAATGGATTGGTTACACAGGAAATCGCAGTGGGAGTTGACAACATACTTATTCAACCAATCGCAGAATGATCACTGCTGTCCATACGCCATAAAAAATCAACTCACCAATCAAAACAGATGACGGATATTATTCAACACACTTATTCAACCAATCGCAGAATGATGGCTGTTGTCCATGCGCCGTAAAATTCAACTCATCAACCAAAAAAGGTGATGGATATTATTTTGTGTTGACATTCGCTATCTGCAAATATGCATTGGGATTATAATACATCTTTCGGAATTAGGGCCGCAAATAAGGGGGATACAGATGCCGCACTACCGGGTCCCGGAGTTTTTGAGGGGCCCGCGAATCTATTTTGTTTTTACTCTGGCTTGGAGCAAACAGGGACCCGAGATTCTGATTTTATTTTTTTATTTTTTTTTTATTTTTAGAAAAAAAACATAGAATGATTAGACAGAGCTAGAAGGTCAGATAAATTCTGGTCTTTTTTAACTCATCGTACCTCCCCTTTGCAGGGCCGTGCTTAAGGGGGGGCAATCAGATTTTCGCACGGACAAACAAGACATACACCTAGGGCTTGCTTTTTTTTGAAAGGCCCGGCGAGATCAAAACTGAACGTTATTTCAAAATCTTTCCCTTCAGTGCCGTCCAGTTTGAGTTCCATTCCATTTTTGCTGACTTATTTATCTTTTACCTTAACATTGCTTTACCTCTTGAAAACTGACCTGTGTTCAGTGCCGAATTTACATGTAGGTGAGCTTGGCCAGGGCCCTGCATGGACTTAGTATTAGTTGTTTAAGCGTTATTTTATTTCTAATGTGAATTCCGAAATTGAGACATCCGAACCTGCTAACAATGGGAACCGAGGAATGCAATATTCGTTTATTTATATTAACGAAACAATACAGAGTTTCACCAGGAGATTCCATAACAAACAGTTATTTCGACACTGGCGTAAGGTTTAAAAACACGACGTTTCGGGAGCCAACTGCTCCCTTTGTCAAGTGAAGGCAGAACGAAGAGTTCGTGAAAGTCCTAAGCAGTAGTATATGATTAACTTGGACACCGGAAGTGATGTCAGCGAATAAAGATGGCCGCCGTCCTGATCTCCAGTTCGTTATCGCACAATAATCTTATCCGCAATAATCAAAAATTCATTTAAAACCATGTGTTTAGAGAAAAGGCCTCGAAAGCGTTCCCCCTCCCACACGTTTTTTCTTTCAAAGATGTAGAAAAAAATTTTGTGATTAATTTTGATTAATATTACATCTTCCCGATCGTGTTTCGCTTTTTCCCCATTCTCCTTTTTTTATCTATTTTCATCGTTATCACGTGGATGACAATTTTTTTCTTTTTATTTACATGTATGAAAAAATTCTATCCATTTTCTGAAAGTTTCAGTAATCTCCGGAAAGCATACAGATCATTGTTATACTCGGATTTCTTACCCGTGGCTTTGAAAATTTTGCAAAGTTGCAATATGGTATATATATTTTATAATGAGCAGTGGTAAATTTTTATAATGTTTTTCTTTATCCTGTAATCGATGTCCTTGAAGTTGTGTAATGGTAACTGGTTTGACAGGAAATGTACAGGAAAAATACCAAAGTTTGACTTATGTTGGTGTTCTGGATAAATAGAGGTTCGGATTTTCTCAGAAAACTGTAGGTGCCGATGAATCATGGTCTTATATATCTTTGTCTTGAGAAATAACTACCGAAACTTCTTCATATTTTTCTTTCGACATGAAGATTTTTAAGGGGCTTTATACCATAAAGTTTCAAAAATTTACCTTTTTTTATTTTTTTTTTATAAGAAAGCCCAAATATTTCTGAACCAACCGTTTAAAAATATCTACATTAGAAGTTGAATTACGAAAAAAAATCTAAAGAGTACTGAATCTTCAAGGATATCATTTTAAAGGGACGCAGAGTTTGTTTACATTTAGTTTCGATGTTTTCGTATTCATGTATTCGTTTAAGAATTTTATGCGCATTGTAGGAGACGTGTCTACATACATACTTTCTTATTTTATCAACAGATGCAGGACAAATGAAGTAAACTACTCTACGCACTTTATGTTTGTAAACAAACCAGTGTTCCCTAAAACAAACCACGTTTTTGCGATTGCCTGCTGCTTGTTCCACGTTTGGTTTTTTGACCTCGTTTTTGCGATCCAGGTTTTGAAATCCTATTTTCTTTCTTTTTTAATACATATATTTATATTTTGTCGTTTCTCTTACTCTATATATTATCAGTGTTATGGCGGATGTTATTCCCACTAAAAAACGTGCATCCGGAACACGGCCAAAAAAAAGAAAATTTACCGGAAATGTACATACACGAAATCATAAAATGCTGGACGAAAGCACATCGAGCAAAAAATTAAAGCTGTGCTTTGAAGAAGATTCTCCTGTAGATCAAACTTTTGAAGGGTACCGAATATTGGATAAGGGTCTGATGTTTGAGGCCCTGGAACAACTCCTTTCTTGCAAGGTATGTGGTTGCAGCATTACCATCAGTGAATTAATTACCAGTGGACTAGCATCTAAATTTATTTTGAATTGCTCAAGCTGTGGACAAATCGGTTCTTTTCTCAGCAGTAAATTTATTGGCCCGAAGAATGCTGTTGCAGAAATAAACCGTCGGTTTTTATATTCCATGAGATGTCTGGGTCAGGGATTGTCGGGGATGAATATGTTTTGTGCTGTAATGGATTTGCCACAGCCAAATGCAGAAGGGTCGTATAATCGACAAATCAAACACCTTGAATTAGCCACCTCGAAAGTTGCCACAAAATCCATGAAGAAGGCTGCGGAAGATGAGGCACTACTTACAGGGTCATCGAACATCATCATTAGTGGGGACGGTACCTGGAAAACCAAAGGGTATATGTCTTTGGTAGGTGTGTGTACTGTTATTGGTGAACAGTGTGTGAAAGTTATCGATAAAGAAGTAATGTCAACTTTTTGCAAGGGGTGTGATGCATATAAAGGTATTCGACGTGGTCCAAACTTCGATAAATGGAAGGCCTTACACGAACTTGAATGTTTGAAGAACCATACGGGTTCATCGGGAAGTATGGAGGCGGTAGGCATGTGCCGTATATTTGAACGATCAGGGGCACTAAGAGATGTTAAATACAGTGGATATATAGGAGACGGGGATTCAAAAACATTTTTATCCATAAGGAATTTACAGCCATACGATGATGTAGACATTAAAAAAATTGAATGTGTTGGTCACATTCAGAAGCGCATGGGAGCCAGGCTAAGGAAAATGAAACAACGTATGTCTGGAAAGAAATTAGAAGATGACAAGTGTCTTGGAGGAAAAGGCCGGCTCACTGATAAAGAGATAGACCTACTCAGTTCCTACTATGGGAATGCAATCAAGGAGCATAAGGACAATTTAAGTGCGATGAGGAAAGCAGTATGGGCTGTCTTCTTCCATAAAGGATCAAGTGATGCTGATCCACTGCACCATTTTTGCCCCAAAGGAAACATATCGTGGTGTGCTTACCAGCGAGCTATTACAAAAAAAGCAACTGGGATATTTCGCCATAAACAATCTTTACCTCAGGCTATCATGAAGTTTATAAAACTGATTTTCAACGACCTGTCCCATCCCAAATTACTGAGTTGTTGCTTAGGAGGGAGGACTCAAAATCCAAATGAGTCTCTCAACTCAATGATTTGGAAGTTTTGCCCCAAAACGTCCGGGTCAGGACGTCGAATTGTAGGCATCGCTACAAATGAAGCCATAATTCAGTTCAATGAAGGGGGTAAAGGACGTCTCCACACCATGAAGGCTTTTGACATCCAACCTGGAGTGCAGGCAAGTCGTATTTTAATAAAAGCTGATGGACGACGAATTTCACACTCCCTATGTCGTGCAACCAATGTCACAAAATGCCGACATCAAGTGAAAAGACGCCAAAAATTAGGTG
>QLNU02015003.1:119549119-119564661 GCA_006491805.2 Dysdera silvatica | reverse complement strand
CATTTGATCGATTTGTTGTACAAGATTCGTTCCCCAATAAATTTT
This sequence comes from Dysdera silvatica, assembly GCA_006491805.2. NCBI lineage: Eukaryota > Metazoa > Arthropoda > Arachnida > Araneae > Dysderidae > Dysdera > Dysdera silvatica. The sequence goes on along the minus strand of QLNU02015003.1, from coordinate 119,564,616 downwards.
AATATTTAACGTTTTGTTGTAAATTTACTTGTTGTATTCAACAAGTGCGTATTTTATCCGTTACCTTAAACTTGTCTTACGTATTCAGATATATCGATGTTTCGAAATGAAGTTTTCAAATGATTGAAATGTAATATTTCAGCTACTTTTGAATGTGACCCCTTCTTGCTTTTTGCTTTCCTGCTGGGCTGCCGCCTAATGAAGGGTTTTACTGTATTATCGACTAGAAAAATTGCTCAGATTATGTACGTTTGTCGAACACGAAATAATTGCCGCCATTGTGGCCACCGACCGCGTGTAATAAATCAAGTCGATTGCCTTTAACCCGCTCGCATATTTTTAAAACCCATTCCTCATTTACTGAACGTACGTTTGTATAAACTCGTGGATACATTACCGTATAGCGCACACATAAATATTTTTCACATGGTCCTGAAATGCCCCATTATGGATTGTTTATTGATATAGCCCATGTTCCCTGAATCGTGAAGCGAAAGCTTCTTTAAAAAGCTACAAGAAGTAAACGTAGTGGAACGACGGAGAGGAAATCTGTCCGCTATCATACCACTCATGCCAAACCCGAGACGATAGTGACTCCTTAGTAGACTTTGAGCCTCGTGGGATATTTTTTCCGTGGCTCTTGAAAACCAATATGGTCGTGTCTCGAGTTACGATCTCTCTTTTGATGCGGGCCAAAACTGCACTCCACTCTTTCGCTGATGCCTCTCTCTATATTTCGCCCTCTTGCTCTCAAAGAAATAAGTCGTTTGAGTTTAAATAGATACTTCGTGTCGGCGATGATCAATGTTTATCTGCGAGGTATAAAATCTGTAGATTTCCGTTCTGGGAGAGTCTGTTTTTTTATTTATTTTCGAGGAGTTTGTTTTTTGTCGACGATGTGTTGTGAGGGCGAGCTCTCCGCCCTGCAGTAAGGAGGTGTATTATTTTTTTTGTACGTGTTTTTTAATTTGTATCCGATTGTTTTGTACGGATGTGCGTGATTATTTCACTATTAAAAATAGTTTAATTTTTTTTAGAAATACTATGGAGTTTCATATTGTAGGTTTCGATTGACCCTTTCAGGTAGGATGAGATCCCCTCCGCGCAAAACTTGATTTTTCCCCATATTTTCCTTTCCACTATAAATTCGTTTTCAGCGTTATCTGTATGCTTTTTAGTCTACCTCATCTTATCCTTCCTTGAGGGTTCTAGTGCGATTCTTGTTTGTAGATAATGTTCATCGTTACCCGTGTATCTCCCAGCGAACCACGTTTTCTTTGCTTTATAATTTCTGAAACTGGATTTTCCTTCTAGGTGGCGAGTTGTTTTTTTTTTAGATTCCGGATTTCGTCCTTAGAAGGTCCACGGTGAAGTACATTTCTATTTTAAATCCCTTCATTGTCTTTGTTTTATATCAACAAAAAGTAATATACGGTAACATCTCCTTAAAAAGACCGCTCGCGGTTCTGTGAAAGTGCCATTTTAAACGGAGATCTATGCTGAGGAGGGATAGACATAAAATTAAAATGAAATTAAGAAATATGGTATTGCGAATTTTTTGTTGCAAGTTTTGAATTTTGAAACTAAAAAGAGAGAGAATTTATAGTAGTTTTGATGTGGCAATTTTTGTTTTTGAACAGTTTTGAAGTTCAGAAAATATTTTATAAAATATCCTATTAATTAATTCTATAGATAATTTATCTTTCAACAGACACTGAAAGAACTTTCTGTTAATTTATTCGCTTCCACCCCCCGAGTGCAAAGGCAGGAAACTTCTGCGTGAAAATTCGAATGGTGATTCCTCATCTAAACCGAACCATGGGTCCGTAAACTATGGGTCAAAAAAGAAGTGTTCCAAACTTAAATTCGGTTTTAAAGTAAAATAAATATTTTACAAAAGTAAAATCTTAAAGGGGAAAATCATGGCTAAATTTTTTGCTTCGTTCGAAATTTGAAGATAAGGAGCAGTGGTATCAGATTGGGCGATTTTTCAAGTGCCCTCGCTACAAAAATTTCAAATTGGGCGACACCCTACTTCTAATTATCTGCAAACTATAAATCCGAAAAATACGCTACTCTCTTATATATATATATAGCAAAATTGTAGTATGATTGTGACATGTAGTACCTTCTAATGTAATATACATGAATACACATATCTAAATGTATATTAACTTGGACAAAGTTAAAGTTGTAAAGTAATATCACACAAGGTAGTAAAACCAAGTAAATTAAAATAGTAGAAACATCTCAGAATAAAAATTGACATGTAGTAGTAAAAGGTGAAGAGGAGTAAAAGATTAAACAATACCAAGAATTTTGTTCTTCATCAGGGACCGCACAAAATCCCTGTTATTGGTTTGCTTTTTCTGACTACAACAATTAAGATTAGTGATTAATACTGAATAAACCAGCATTGACCAAAACTTAGCTAAAAACAGTATAAACCCAGAATATAATTAGTTTAACAATATTTTAGTAATTTAGAAGGGTCTCTTTATTAATACTGAGAACAATCTCAATTGTTGTAAGCGGCCCTATATATAAATCGCAAACAATATTAGTATTACATAATGCAATAAAAATTTTATTTGTTGGACATTTCTATTCGCAATGCACAATAGTTTTAGGAATGTGCAGTGATTCCTATATGGAGCTATACAAATTGATCAATGATGACGAAGAACCTCTCAAAATTCTAAAAATGCGGTGGCTAGCAGAAAGCAGCTGCTTAAAGGGAATCCTACGTCAGTGGGATGCTTTACAATTGCATTTTAAAATGTCTTCTTTCAACTGTCGCAGATATTAAGCGGATGCCGCGAACAAAGTATGTTTAACATTCATGACGTCGGTACTGAGTGAGCTTGAAAACATAAATTTATTTCCAAAAGGAAATGAACGATATCTGCAGTGTATTAGAAGATTTACGCAACTTTGCTTCATCATTGTTGAAGATGATATTACGCCCGTCTTACGCAAGTATTGAAAGTATCTTGAATAATGTTGATGAAGAGGATTACATCATTTCGTACCAGGATGCAGATTTTGGTTATAAATTTTCCAATTTATTAGCGGATAACGTAGCTTCAGCGAAAAGTTCTTCAGAACAAGGGCGTTATATACGACAACGTTATTTCTAATTCCTGAAAACTATTAAATCGCCTTCCAAGAAACATTGAGATTAATACGATATATATGACAACGTAAAGCGGGTAAAAGGTTATTTTTATTACATTAGCACATCAGAATGAAAATGTTCTAATATTTTCATTCTGCATCTGATGATGGCTGTCCAATGGAACAGCCGAAAGCCAGGCTAATGTAATAAAATAACTTTTTACCCGCTTTACGTTGTCATATATATCGTATTACTTCATCGAGCGGTGATATTCTCTCTTTAACATTGAGATTCTTCTGAAGATTCGTAACTTTTCTCGTAAGTTTGTCTCATACACGCCCCCCATTTTCCACTCTACCATTAGAGTATTTAAGAGAACTTAGATTAACGAGATAGAAAATCAGTGTCGTTTTCTGTTCAGAGCCGTTTCCAGGTTGGGGCTACAGGGAGCTGTCTCCACCCCTGGAAATCTAGTCAGCCCCCTCCCACCCGGAAAATAGTTTTTTTCGGAATAAATTATTTTAGAATTTCATTTTAAATTTTTTGTTTTGAATAAAATTGTACATGAAAATGGAAATTGTTCTTTGACGTTAAAAATATATTCAAATGGACTTTTACTGTGGATCTGATGTACGCCATGGATTTTACGGAGATTTGACGGCTTCATCTACTTCACAATAAGGATATGGAAAATTATAAACTTTAGTATAGGGTGCATTCGTGTTCGAGTATTACGTAAGAACTGGGGTGGGGTTTGTTGTTGCTTATTTTCCAATGTTAGCCATTTTTCTTACCTACTGGAGTAGAGGTATAAAATTGCCAAAATATTGCTTAAGTAATATTTGAACTTCCGTACCTCTAAATTTTCAATGCAAAATTTATGTTAAGAAATTTATTCACTAATAATAAATATACCGTTCACTTTTTATATTATTAAATATATAATAAAACACATCAAAATATTAACGAATTTTAAGCTCCCCCCCCTCCCCCGATAACTTTAAGAGGCCCTCTTGTAATAGGCGCCTGACTGCTGACGATGAACTGGGAAAAGGTTTTAACTGATGGCATACCGACGGACGGAGCAGATTCCTGATTCAAAGCCATAACCGTAAAAAAATTCGGCGGGTGATTTCGTTTTGAAAGAATTGTCTCGATTTGCATTGACTACATATGTACATTCTGCCAATTAGCAATGCTACAGTTGAATGAGTGTTTTCGAGAGCGACTGCAACACAAAACAAAACTTCCAAACAGAATGGGGCTAGAACTTCTCTCCTCAATTCTCCGAGTTAAAAGGATGTTTGAAGACAGAAATATATGCTGTTATATAACTTCATACCATCATCAAAAATCTCAGATTTAATTTGCCAGTCGATCATAAAGAACCAGACGAAAAGGAAGATGATGATGAGACTGCCGAGATTCTTTCTGTGATACAATTTTAAATAGAATGCGAGTAGTAAATAATTTTGCACTTTTTATATTATTAATTCATTTTATGATATATAAAAATATTAGTGGATTAAATAAAAAGAATATATATTGAGCTTATTGCTGAGCACGCATCGGCGCATGCGATTTTTATTCGGAGGACCTAACCTTGCGCATTTTATAGTAATCGAAAATTACTTGCGGGATATAAACTTATTAATATATATATATTGAAGTTCTACGAAAAAGAGTTATTCCAAAGCTGGAAACGAGATATCCTGACGGTACTAGGATATTGCAGCAGGACCTAGCCAACTGCCACACATCGGAAGTGGTGAAGAAATTCATCACAAAGCAGCAAATACAGGTACTTGATTGGCCTGGGAATTCTCAGGACATAAATCCCATTCAGAATTTGTAGGCTATATGCAAAAGTCGCCTCCGTGCTATAGACTGTATGACCATGGAGAAGCTCATTCAAGTGTGGTACTGTGATCCGAAAACCAAGAGTGACTGTTCGAAACTAATAGACTCCATCCCAAACCGTGTTCAAATGCTGTTTAAACATAGATGTGTTAATATCCGTTACTACAGTATATTTATAGGTGAGTTTTGTAGATGTATATGTGAGTTTTGTATACTGAACTACTAAATTCAGTGTTTGTTTCAATTTGCACAAGGGTGTAGTTCAAATCCGCTACTTTTGGAGCACAGTTTGCTACTTTTTAATCTTCAGATCTGGCAACACTGAGCAGATGATGATATTTTCCCCTGGTCAGTCTCCAAAATGTGGTCTGTGCTAGAGAGGATGGTTTCTATTGAACTCTGATTGGAGGTAAATTCATCAGTGTCTCTCTGATTGGCGAAAAAGTGGTCATTAAGCGAGGTGCTCGTTCTAAGACAATTTACTAGGTTTGAATATTCTGACCCGCATTTTACCCTACTGTTTCTACCGTTTTCCTTCAGCTGGAGTAAGCATAATTCATGGTTGATCCTTCCCATTGACAGCCACGAACGTGCCGCGCATTTCAGGTGAATTAATTCTTACGATGACGTTTCTACAGAAGTGATTATTTGCGAACGTTGTGGATTTTCAGAGGAGCAAAAGCCGTTGTCATCTTGCTTTCAAAACTATCGGCACGCCCATTAGGTTAAACCAGATCTTCCACTTGGATTAAGAGGCCTCAAAGTCCTCTCGGACGAAAGAACTCGACACCCTTAATTAGAATTTTGAGGAACGCACCCGAAGCATAGGACTCTTCCTAAGAGCCATCGTGCAAGATTCAAGAGCCGAACAGTCTGATTGAAATTTCCATCTAATTAGCTTGACAACTAGTGGATCAGACCTTTCATTTCCACTCCCTGCTGTTTAGAGACTGCCTTTATGCGTCCCAACACTGCGTTGACGGACAAGACCGACAAGTTAATTATTTGCCCACACCACGTTGCTGTTCAACTCGCCGCGCAGGTCAACGCAGGAAGGTTGGCCGCAAGTAACCTCTGTATTCCCAGTAAGGTGAGAGGGGAGAAGACTGTGGTTGAGGTATGGTAATAAGGAGAGTGCTCATCGCATGCTGTTAACCGAGACATATGGAGTAAGTGTCGAGCCAAGGGCTATCAGTTCGAACAAGAACGAAGCACCATGTCAGAAGCCGAGTCTTCCGGGCAAATTCAAGTTTACCACCTCACGTTGAAGAGCTGCACTAAATGACTTACTGACCGACTCGGCGAACTGAATGGTTTTATCCGTCTTTAATGGATTAGAAGATTATCCATTGGGCTGGCTGGTCAGTGTCCGATTTTTTACATCTGTCGCCAGTGACGGATATAGGAGATTATCGCCGCCACCGGGCAGAGGCTGTATGTATCCGCCGCCTTCCCCTTACGCATGAGAATACTTAAAAAAAATCGTGTTTTCTCAATTTTTAATATATGGGGATTTTTCATGCGAGTCGTACTAATATTTGAAAGGATAATTTTATTACATAGAGTAAAGCTTCCCTTGACAACCATTTTCTCTGGAAACAGGATTTTCTCCTCCCATAGACTTAATGCTAAATTTACCTTCATTCAGAGACCACCTCTCTAAGCAACTGCTTTTTCATGGAACCGACAGTGGTCGCCTTAGGGAGATTTTACTGTAATAGACGATAATTTATTTTTTGTTTCCCAGCTGTCGTCTTTCCACAGTGCCGCCCCTAGGCATGTGCCTACCGCACAGGGCATTTTCAAACGCAAATGGTTAAAAATTAGTTTGTTTTTGAAATGTTGGCGATGTTTTGGAGTTTCAGGCCTGCCGTAACATTGTGGGAACGCATGCCGGTAATGTGTATTCCATTTCCAGTGTGTCGTCCCCCCTCCCCTCCCCCCACTCAATTAAAAATATCGACAGACCGCACACCCCGGTCTATAGATTGATTCCCTAGGACTTAAAAGGTTCCAATTCCTCAGGGAATTGTAGATTCTGGTTCACAATAAATCTTTGATGTTCTTGTGCTGTAAAACCACAAACCTTTGGAGTTGCGTGTGTGTCCTTATCAATAACGTTAGTCCGAAAGGAGGTTAAAAGTTTCACTGACTGAGCCATTAAACAGATCATCTCCGGCCGTAGAGCGATTCCAATCAGGATCGGGTATGACCATTTACGATCGTGTAACGCTGTTCGAAAGTCACATTGACATAGCGAATTGAAGCAACCCTAAAGCACGGAACACTCATTGATTCGCCAATACAACTGATATATACTTCTTAATTAATTTTGATACGTTTTAATTATACCATTAGAGAGCGTAAGATAGAGGATCCGGAAATATGTCACGCATTACAACCTTGTTTCATAATGTCGAATGGGTCAATGTCCAATATTACCGTCATCGCCCTCCGTCATCATTTCCAATGCCATGATTTGTGGCATCGTTGGGACAACGCATTAGTAATGGTCGTTATGGAGTAATGTCCTGTTGCCAAATCCGTGAACCGGAATATTTGTATTAAATCGTCAAATTTACTCGTCTGTCCCACGGGCTTGCCAAATATGTTCGAAGGTTTCTTTATATTGCGGCACCTTCAAGTGGATTTTTCTCGTTTCTACGTCTGGAAGGCTTTTTATAACCCCGTTATTAAATGTGAAAATTAACGAAATGGACCAGTTTGTATAAAGCGAGCTGTGATTTAGTAATCAACAACCCGACAATCTACGGTTTGACATCAGTTCATTGTATATTTTAAGTGAACGATTTTCTTTAGAAGTGATCATAAAACTTAAGATGGTTGCTGTATAGATATATTTAATTAAAATTTTCTTGTATTTTTTACCCAGAACAAAGTCGTCAACTCTACGAGGCCCCCATGAAACCGAAGTACAAGAAAGCGGATAAGCCCCCATAATTTCTTCGAGTTGCCCCCCCCCCCCGAAAGTGGTTCACCTCCACCTTTGTCCAAGAGATCTCATAAGGCGTAACGTGATCTTGCCCCCCCCCCACTATAGAACAAAAGCAAACGTAAATTTTAGGCAAACACGAATGCATTGTTCGCCTAGTGCGCCGTTAACTCGGGTTCGACTCTCAACAATGCAAAGATCACACTGCTCACTGTAGTCCGGGGTTTGGTTCCCTAGGCCTTAAGAGGTTCGGATTCCTCGGAAAACAGTAGGTCCCGGCGCAGCATGACCACTGTAGTCTTTGAGCCGTAAAACCACCAAAAAATGAAATAAAATAAAACCCGAATACGTTGTTGTTTAGTGATAATGTGATATAAATTGCTGGTTATAGTTCTTACTGTTGTATATGGTCTTTGAAACAAATTGCGTGCCTTCCTTCCTTTTTTTTTTTTTAAAAAAAAAGCCGCAAACGTGTGTGCTCCACGACATGTTCAACAATTCCGCCTTCACAACGCTGTGCGCCTATAAACTAGCTTTTCCTTGTACACCAGGTATACGCGAAAAATCCACTTCGCCCCCCTCCGCAGCTACCGTTTTTCGCTGCATTGTCAGTTCTAAATGTTTTATTACTCGCGTGGAGGTTTATCACGTGTTTTGCTTTTTTTTGGAGCTTTGGAGAAGCGCAGGAACGGGGTGAGTGGGGAGATCGTCATGCAAACTCCGTTTCCGCTGTCGAGAGCTGTGTAGATCCGATTCGCCGTTCCGGACGTGCCTATCCAAAGCCTTTTTAAAGATAGGAACGTGATATGCGGGTTTTCGTTCCCTCCGAAGGGTTTGAAAAATGACGAAAACCGGGCATCTTTTATCCAATTCTACTCTTTTTATTTTGGTGACTGTTTTTTTGTTTTTTTTCCCCCAGGCGAGGTTTGGGAAGGTTTTGCGCTGTAGTTATTTGAAATTTGCTCGAAGGAGCTACACTAAAATGGAATTTTTTATCCCTGCAGTGGTAGCGGGTTCAGCTACCAACGGTGGCAAAAAATAAATAAAATAATGCTCACCCTAGTCTAGGGGTTGATTCCCCAGATTCGGATTCCTCGGAAAACAGTAGGTCCCGGCGCATCATGGCCCTTGCGTCGCAAACAACGAAAACGGTAGTTTCGTAAAGAGCGCATTTCCGTAGTGGGAATGGGGATTTTTTCCCTCCTTGACGACCTTAATATTTGGACGATAACGATCATAGTTCTGGAGTGCTCCTGATCAAGGCAGCGGTCAGTGTGGCATGAAAGCAGGGGGTGCTAAGAATCACTGGAATGGCCCAGGCTGCCGTTTGTTATTGACCTTGGCTACGTTTAATGGACGATCCCTTGCTTCTGAAGCAAAACTTCAGGAATTGGAAGAGGAACTAGACAAGATCAAATGGGACATTGTAGGACTCAGTGAAGTTAGAAGAAAAGGTGAAGAGTTGGTGGAACTTAAAAGTGGACATTTGTTTTATTATAGAGGAACGGAAACTGGAAGAACAAGTGGTGTTGGCTTCTTAATCAACAAAAGAATTAAAGACTGTCTTCTGGAAGTTGAAAGTACATCAGATCGAGCAGCGAGGCTCGTTGTTCAACTAACCCAGCGATACCAACTTCAAATAGTACAGGTATATGCACCAACATCAAGCCATACCGACGAAGAGGTTGAAGAATTTTATGAAGAAATCAAAGAGTTACACACCAAAGGGAAACAACATATCAAGCTCATCATGGGGGATTTCAATGCAAGAATTGGACAACAGGAACAAGGAGAGACATCGGTTGGTAAATACGGATACGGGGAAAGGAATGAACGTGGCGATCAACTCATAGAATTTGCCGAAGCTGAAAATCTTAGCATCATGAATTCATTTTTTAAGAAGAAACTACAAAGAAAATGGACATGGAAACACCCCAATGGAGGAACCAGCGAAATTGACTATATACTGGCAAACAAGAAATCAATTATTGAAGATTGCAGCGTACTGAACAGATTTAATACTGGAAGTGATCATCGAATGGTGAGATGTAAAATGCACTTAAATACTAAACTAGAAAGGCAGAAGCTCATTAGGAAACAAGTATGTAAGAGGGTGGATTTAAAGAAATTAAAAGAAAATACCGAGGCATTCAAGTTGGAATTAAAAAATCGCTTTTTTTTTTTTTTTTTCTTTTTTTTTTTTTCACTGGGAGGACTTATTGAAGTTGATATTTCAGAAACAAATGGGAACATTAAGACAATAATTGAAACTGCTGGGGAAATTGGTGGTGTAATATGTAAAAAGCAGAATAGCAAATTATCTGAGAAGACGAAACAACTCATGAAAAGGCGAAGACTTATGAAGGTGGACAATCAAAATACCAGTCGCAAGATCGAGTATGTAGAACTTTGCAAAACTTTGCGCAAAAACATGAAAGAAGATATAAGAAAATTCAATTGTGAGTTAGTAAGGAAGGCCATTGAAAGCAACAAGAGCCTTAGGGTTGTTAAAGGGAGTTTGTCTATTGGGAAGAAACACATCATTGCATTAAAAGGAGAGGATGGCACTGTAACAAGAAATAGGGAAGAAATACTTAGAAGAGTTGAAGAATTCTACAGAAAGCTATATGAAGGAAACAGTGGATTAAACGAAGACTCTGAGATAGTCGAAAGAACAGCTCCAAAAATCTTAAAAGAAGAAGTAGCATTTGTAATAAAAAGTATGAAGAAAGGAAGAGCCCTCGGTGATGATGACATTACATTAGATATCCTAAAAAACGCTGGAGAACATGTAGAAGACGTACTTGCAAAATTCTGTACCAAATGTCTTAATAGCGGTAACATACCAAACCAATGGGATTCTACAACAGTAATCCTTTTGCATAAAAAAGGATGTTTGTTTAGGTGTTTTATGGCGCAAGAGCATCTGGGCTATACTGCGTCAACATTTAAAAAATTTTTTTTTTATACATAATATACAGGGGGGTTATAGTTAAACTTCGCCTATTTAGCGCACTCTGGCGCTTGAACCGTTCGGCGGTTTTGCACCAAAATTGGTATATGGACTATCCAAAGGATGCGGAAAAGGAATCGGGGGTGGGGGTGGATCGAAAATGTCCGATAGGGGCGCTTTTAAGTGCAGTAGGACAAAAGCAACCCATGAAATGACTAACACGCAACACAAATGACATTTTTAACATTTAGTAACACTTACTGCATCGAAACATTTCAAATGAACGTTGTGCGAGCAATAAGAGTACGACAGCGCTGAAGGCGTACAATGGAAAAAAGAAAAATGATTTTATGCACGCAGACAGCGCGTAAAGAAATATAGCAAATAAGCAGCTGTTAATCGTGTACAGGACGATGTAATATAGCTTTACCAATATGGCCCTGTCAAATGTTCTGTGACGGCCCTTTGGTACAGTGAGTTCTTCCAGACGTTTCTCTTGCCGCAACTACAGAAACAGACAGTGCCTTATATCTACCACTTTTGCGCAAGATGTCGCGCACCCATGTGTTTCATAGTCCATCAAGCTTTTTTTGATCCAGCATTTCACCGATGAGCGTGTCATCGGTCGTTCGCCTGATCTCACTTCGTGCGACTTCTAGTTGTGGGATCATTTAAAGAATTTGATTTATTGTGGAAGTGTTGCTATGTTAGCAGAATCCAAGAATTCCATAACGCTGCATATGCGAAGCATCACAGAGGATTAGTTGCGATGCGCTGTTAAACATACTGTGCATCGGCCTGAATTGTTACAAGTAAATGATGGCGGCCACGTTAAATTATGTATGTAATTAAATGTTTGTTTTTTCATTCAGCAGTGTACCGATTCATGTTTAGAAATTGGATTCCCTTGAACTACAGAGGGCTTCGGAACCACAAGAAAACCGTAAAACCGTAGCTCCTCGTGATCTGACCTTATACCTTGAAACACAATCATTACCTTAAACCTTGCCCACCCAATGTGAAATCACCCTTTTTACAATGTACGTGTATTAGTTTCCGACCCTCTCATACTCAGTCAACTCGCCCTGGATATCTCAATTAGCTGAGAGACCCTTCTCGTATTTTTTTTTTTAATTAACAGCCGGGTTCTCCCAATGGGCTCCCCCCACACCCCTCACCAGAAAACAACTTCCGATGATCGATGGGTAGGTAGATCCTCAAATTGATTGGACTACCGTCGAATCTCCGACTGCTGTTAGGAAGCGTCGCTAACAGTAGTTCAGGATCACGTTCCGCGTATTCCAATTTCCCTGAAAGGTGCGTTGCTACCGTGGTGCATACGGAAAGTGCTGTCCTCGTGTCCCGGATTCTATTCCCATTATGTTCCGAGGGGGGAAAGAGGATTTAGGTCGGAATCCTTGGAATACTTTTATTTGCTCTATGCGGGCTACGGATTGAAAGCTTAAATTCCGTGTACCACATGGAGGTGCGAGAATCAGATTCTATTTCTATGATACACCAACTAATCTTGCGAGCAGGCGCGCGGGATGTTTCACATCCCACAACTTACAATATGTTAAAAGAACAGTCCACCCTTGCTTTTGAAACTGGCCAAGCTCTTTCCTGTTGCCTTCAAAGTCACAATCTTTTTGGGTAGGGTGACAAAGCGAAAATTCCTCTTATTGTTCATTGTAAAATTGGACGTTTTTAATGAAATGGGAGCTATGTAACCAGATGGGGTGTAAAATACCCCGCGCGCCTGCTCGCGTTTCTCTAATCGGTGCGCCTGCTTGCGGATTAAAAAAAAAAGTGTCTCCTCCAACTTTCAACGAACGCTTGTGTACTCTCTTAATGAACGGTAGCTTTCTAGAATTGCATGAACATCATACACTCACGGTTTTACAAATGCATGGGAACCCTAAAGAAGTTCGTATACGGGAATTACATTAAAAAATATCGAACGATATAATTCTAATTGTAAAGAAGAGTTTGAAAATTGTTCGTTGAGGAGTTTTTTCTCCCAAGGCAAAACTGTGATATTCACAAGGCCGCCTCCGATTCTTTCCTTTTGCTAATGACAGCTGAAGTTTTATTCCCAGGTAAGTGAATAGCTCTAATTTACTCATAAAAATCAAAATTTAACAATGCAGCTCACCAATAGTACACACCAAAACTTTCGCATGCCCTCTACCTTCTAAATTCAAAATATTGCACCCTTGGGAAGAAAATGTTACCAAAAAAAAAAAATCATCCCAATCTTCAGAAAATGCAAAAAACTGTTTCTGGTTGAATTGAGGGATGTTGTGTTCATCTAATGACATGTGCCAACTAGCAGAAACCCAAATAACTTATGACCTAACTAACTTATTAACTTACAATAAACCTAACTTACTTAATAAGGCTAATATAAGCTTAATACTAGTTAGTAAATAAGTTATAAAGTTAAAAAAATAAGTAAATAATAGTTATAAAGTTAGTTTATAAGCTTAATACTAATTAGTAATTACTAACCTTATTAATTTATTATAATTAACTTATGGCCTCCTAACGTTTTGCACGGCAGGATGCAACACTGTTTTCTACATCTGGTTGTAACATTAAGTCATTTTCACCAAATTTTGAGTTGTAACACTTTCGTTGCAAGGGTGCAATATGTATCTCAGATCTAGCTTTATTCTACCCTATATCGCAGTTTCTTAAATGACGCCATAAATCAATGTAAACAGTCCCCCCCCCCCAAATATTTAATGTTCTGCTCTTTATAAATGTATAAAGTCATGCCAAATCGAGTGCAGATATCTCCTTTTACTACTTGAGAACTCCGAAGTCCAACCAGTTGGAGAAATTCCATGCCTGTCCTTTCCAAATTTTCGGCGTCCGAGACTGAAAAGATGAGGAAATTGAGTTCGTATTAAAAAAAAAAGTTAAATTTTGGTTCATAAACCGGAGCGATAGTCGGGCATTAGTTCTATGAGATACGTTTCGCCACCGACGCAATAATTCATAAAACCGTAAAATTCGTACATTGCAGGTTCGTAAAAACGCGAGTTTACTGTACAGAGTGTAACTGAATTAATGGTCAGAATTTTAAGGGGTGATAGCACCCATCAAGATGAAACATTAGATATAGAACCTAGGGTCGCAAACCACTCACAGCGCTAGTTCTAAAACCGTCCAGCATGCACAAATATTTACAACCAGTGCATGAGAGGCACGAAGTACAACTCTGGTTAGCTGATTCAGTGCATAGACGATTGGGGCATCACACCTTGTGCCTCTCGGGCACTGGTTGTATATATTTGTGCATGGTGGACGGTTTTAGAACTGACGCTGTGAGTGGTTTTTCGGACCTAGGTTCCACATCTAATATTATTTATCTTGATGAGTACTATTACCCCTTAAAATTCTGATCATTAATTCAGTTATACCCTGTATTACGAATTACATTATGTAAAGGGTTAAAAATACCTTGAATGGTTTCTTAGAGTAACTCGCAATTTACTACCCCACTCACAAACTCCTTTGCGCGATCCTGTATTCAAATTGTCACAATTGTGGGAGTCAGATAGAACTATACAGTGAGTTAACTCTCGAATGGTTATGCCCAGCGAGAAAGTTGCGCAGAATCATTCGGGGGTGAGCCCCATAGATGATTATATCCGCCTGCTCCCATCTAGTGGCCACATTCCCATTGCATAAGCATATGGCTGGACGTTTTCATATTTTATATCTGAACTTGGTGCTGTTTATCACCAATCGAACATGTATGGGACATGGTAGGCTGCTGGATTTGGGCACCGCAAAATGTCGCAGAGCTGGTGCAACAAGTGAGGAATGCCTGGCAGAATGTGTCGCAGGATGACATTAGGAACCTTTATCACTCCTTATCTAGACGTATAGAAGCATACATCACCACCTGGGGTGGGGGGAGGGGGGTCATCAACTGTTAATTTGAACATTCAATGTTCAATTCCTAGCCACTGATGGGTCCTACGGCCCTGAATATTTTTATCATTTCCTTACCTGCGTATGTGCTGGATATATATTTAATTTCAATAAAAACAGACAATTTCTTCATGGTGGTGCTTTTTTTTTTTTCCAAAAAAAAAATATACCCTAAAAATAATTAAACCACGGAAGTCGAAGCACCTGCTCCTCACTCTTCTTAGACTCCAATAGTTTGTAATTTTCTATTCTCGACGACGTGACTGGAAAATTTTCGCTTCTTATATGAATATTGTTAATAACACATTTTTTTTTTTTTTTTTTCCAACGGGAAACGTTAACTGGAAAAATTATAAACTTCTTTCCTGAGCCGTTGATTCAACACTTCGTCGTTCGTTCTTGCCGCCATCGGCATTTGTTACCCTCACCCCCATGTCACCCACCTACACACGCAGGATTAAGTTGAAGAGTGAAAATAGTTTTCCTTTCTGGAGTCAAGAAATCTGGGAAAACGAAAGCTCTTACGGCGTTTCAAAGTTTTTCCAAGTGCGTCCAGATATTTTTTCTCCAGAAGTGCCTGCGGACGCAAAGTGCTTAATCCGATTTTGATTTGGTTCTCTGTGTTTACCTTGCGATTTTCACATTTCTCCTTTATTTTTCGGGCTCCC
>QLNU02015003.1:119537254-119549019 GCA_006491805.2 Dysdera silvatica | reverse complement strand
ATGCAGCACTGTTTTGCACATCTGGTTGTAACATTAGGTCATTTTCACCGAATTTTGAGTTGTAACACTTTCGTCACAAAGGTGCGATATTCTTACCTTCTCGTATTTAGAGTTTTACTGTATATACAAAATTCCATCCCAATGGGGAGTTACAACACCCATCAACACCCCCCTGCGTACGCCAGTGAGCATAACACTATGTACCTTTCACGATATGACCTGTTAGGGCGTATATTACATCCGTCTTTGTTTTCATGAGTGCACATTTCACGAGAATGTTTTGAAAAGCGGACGCCCCCCGTCATTAAAAGTTTTGATATCTATATCCATCTAAGCAATTCTTTGGTCTTACCGCCCCCCAATTCTAAAATTATTTGGTTGTTGCAACTAATGAAATGCAGAAATTGGACGCCGAAGTGGGCAATGGGGAAGTTTAGAATTCCGAGCCGGCTTCTTTAGCAAGAATGAGTGAAATACGTTCTGATATAATGACGTTACTTTAAATATTTTTACTAATGGTCCTCCTTCTTTGTATCCTTTCCTCCTCCTCCATCCATTCAATCCCCGTTTTGAAAAGCGAGTTTTTGCCCATTTACGAATAAAATATGCGTCGTAGTGGTTACGCCATTTGCATATTTCCTTTGAAAACTTCCTTAATTGAAATGTTAGCTGCTATTCCACGAATCTCGCGCGTAATGCCTTGGAAAAATGAATTTTTCAAGGTTTTCTTCTTACGTGGTAAGAAATAGTATCACGTTATAAGTAGGGTTTTGGGTTTTTTTTAATGAAAAAAGGGGTGGGCTCCTTTCGTGCTATTTTCTACAGTAGTATATCGAAATAAAACAATGTAATTTTTATCGCCTATATTTAGTTTTCGAAGTTTGTGCTTGGGTAAAAAACCATGATGTTTTGTATATAATATTAAAAGCTTATAAACTATATCAGTGAAAACTTGCATGTTTTTGCAAAATAACGTGTTGCATTATTTAATTAACAGTTTCGAATTTGAAAAAAAAACAAAACATTGAATAGCCCCGTTATTGAAGGACATTATTCGGTCCTTCCGTAACGCCACACAACCTTCGATGTACATTTTTTTTTTTGTACTGCAGGAAATTTTTCGTACCATTTCAGTTAAAAGTAGTATTAGGCCCTTTTCTTAAAATGACTTACGAAAAACATTTCAGTTTAATGCTTTGAAAATGTGGAAAACATTAACCATGAATGTGCTAATAATAAACCAGAGGTTTTCAAAATTCGGGCTTATGGAAGTGCTGATGAACCAGAGTTTTTCGAAGTTTGTGCTTATGTAAGTGCTAATGAACCAGAGTTCCCGCGCACCTTGTGAAGCTGGAATAGTCAGCGAATTTGAAATCATTCCGAAGAGTCGTAGGGAAAAAAACCGAGATATTTTGATTAAGTCCGCAAAGGTTGTGGGGAAAACCTTCTGTTTTGAATAGCTAAATCTACGACGAACATGAAACACTTTCTCTCGCAACTGAAATTTAGGTGAAAGTCGCTTGTGATTCGTCATGGAATTTTTTTCTGCAGTGCGAATTGGAAGAACTGAAGCGCTTAAAATGCTGTGTTTTCGTTCAGTTCTGGGATAACAGCTTTCCATTCGCGATCACCTTTCCCAATATTGTGTGTGTGTATATATATTCCCAGTGAAATGAGTTGGGATGTTGGTGAATTGAAGACCAGTGAAACGTGCCTTTTGGTTTTCTTACGCTAGGTAACTGAATAAAATTTTGAAAGTATATTGTCCTGTGAGTGAATGCTGCAGTGACCCAATGGACCTGAATTACGTGCACAGCAACTAAACGCGTTATCCTGATAACGCGTTTAGTTGCTGTGCACGTAATTCAGGTTTGATTACAGCACGTAGGGTAGCTAGCGCTTGTCTGTTTTCTCTGCGGATCCGTAGTTCGTCGTTTGGTTTTGTAGGTAAAAGAAGTTCGGATTCCTCGTAAAACTGTAACTCTAATACAACCCTAGTAATCCTTGCACCGTAAAACAGTTGAAACCGTTAAACGAACATACCCCGATCTCCTGTTTCGCTGTATGCAAATCGGGGCTTCCGAGGTAGATCATTTTTGGGGGGGTCCTTTCGCACTAACTTGAATTTCCAAAATTTTGTAATAAAAACCACTTTTTGCTGATTTGGGGCTCCTGTTTAGGTTGTGGCTCCGGCCCCGTTAGTTCCACCTGTCTAGACGGTTCTGATACTGCTCACAAAGGAAGCAAACGTTTGTTTGGCTTTTTTATGGCGCAAGAGCATCTGGGCTATACTGCGCCAAGCAAGCAAATGTACACTATCTCCAAGACCTGGCCAACTTCGTTGCATAGATTCGTTATATTGTAAACTGTGGCCTTAATGTCTATGCGAATTTAGCATTGTTATAATTTACGGCTATGAATAAGCATGGTTTATGGCCACAAATTAATGGTATAATGATTGTAGTTCATTTTTTGGACATTTCTATTTGGGTATGGCAACACGAAAGTTGCGGAAATGATGCGCGAGTTTATTTAGCAATTTTTCTGAAATTTTAATTGGGAAGAGCAGCAGAAAGCCTTCTGTGTGTCAGCGGAAATTCGAACGTTTTTGTCCGGAAAGTGCTGCGTTTACTCCCAGTGGTCTTCCACGAGCGCCAGCAACTAGCAGATTTCAGATCGCGTATCCATGCAAATGAGATGATGCACCTGTCCGTTAATTCAACCCCGTGTTAAGATCTGAAGTTCTCCATACACGACCCTCGCCTTAGCCTTGAAATCCACCGTATCTTGTCCAAATAAGCTGTCACGCACGCCGTTCGGGAATGAAACTGCTGCCGTTTTGTAATTTGTTGCGTAATTTGCTCGTGGGAGGGGGGAGTGATTTTCTCCACGTGAGACAGATGCTAGAACTGCTATTCTCATCCCCCCGGCCCTACCTTGCTATCTAGATGTCATAAGACGGCCTTTTAATTTTGTTTTAAATCCAATTTTCACGCATGAGTGATAAAGCTTGTAATCGAGAAAATTGAAACTTGCTCCAAAAACTCGAGAAATTGTACTAACAATTGACAGCTCCAAAGCGAAACTTTTTTTTAAATTACATACTTTCGATCAATTTGTATATACGCTCATTTAACACGTAGCGCTGTCTGCTGCCTTTTTTACCCCGAGCTCATCATGTCTTCGTACTTTTAAAGTAAAATGGGAGTTTTAAACGTCAATCTTGTTTCCCGAATTAGTTGCCTTGGGCATTTTTTTATTTCCAATATGTGTGTGATCATAATAATGCTATAAACCAAACCACCTTCGAGTCGAATTTCCTTACTTTTCTCAACTTTTAACTACTACTCTGATTCTTCACTAATCCCTCCCCCACACTTTGTTTTTCCACCACATCCATGGATTCCATCATTAACTCCAATGATCAATATTTCGAACCTTCAAAACTTGCCGGTATGCAGAATCTTCGTTATAATTTAATTCTCCCCCATTTAAACGCATGCAGTCTCTATAATTAAGTTCCCCTGCTTAATGATTTACTAATTGAAATCGGCCTCCTCACACACTTCATCTGTATTACTGAGATATGGTTTCGTCAGGATAATTTGATTAACATTGGCCAGTATGAATTAGTTTCAGAGAATCGACGTTAGTGCCGTGGTGGAGGTGTAGCGATTTACGTGCACAAATCACTTTTTCAGTCATTCCTCAATGGTGTGGTATATTTCAAGAGATAGAAATTGTCACTATAAAATCTTGTGGACTTTTTGTCACCTCAGTGTATATATAGACCGTCAAATGAGAATGTGGAAGACTTCTTAAATTTCTTCAAAACCTCTTTATGTGAACAATAACAAATCAATTTTAATCATCATGGGCGATTTTGATATCGCTATTATCTCCGATTATATAATCCCAATGCTAATAGGCTCAAAGATCTTGTTTCCACTTGCGGATTTGAATTTACTATAAAATCCCCTACCAGAATCGCAGCTAATTCTCAAACTCTGATCGATTACTGTGTCACCAACAACTCATTTCAACTTTCTTGAATACTCACGTATCATCTAAGCGATCATCTTCCAATCTTTCGTACCATTAATGCCCAATATCTGCACTACTCAAAGGCTAAAAATGAATTCTTTATTAGGGATCTTCCTGATACTAACTTAACCCTCTTCAAAAATGAACTTTCACTTGTTGACCTGTCACCAGTACTTACATCTGATAAAGTCAGATTGACAACGATTTTATAGTAACGTTAAGTCGCAACCGCGCCAGACCTCTCCAGAAAAAGCGGGGCTCCTAGACATTTGTCTTATTTGATAATCCGGCCCAGGAAACAGTTGTCGACGAACGTTATGCACACTTCATGCCTTTCGAGACCGCGAAAATTACCCTTATGGGTTTCAGGGTTTCGCTGTGTATTGTATGCGTGTGTAAAGTAGAATAGAAAAAAAAAAGGAATCGCACCGACCAGGATAATTCAGGATACATTCAATATCCACATCGAGGGAGAAAATTACAGGTAAAAGCTATATTGTAAAAGGAGCCAGCGTTTTGTAATACAAGGACCTACAAGTCTCCGGAGGATCCCGCACCGTTGTTCGTTACCCAAGGAATAAAACCCCGAAATACAGATGGGTAAAAAGGAAACTGCAATTGTTTAGCAACGCAATTTCGGAAAACTGTATGTCCCGGCGTTTCATCACTGTCCTTCTCTGACCTTGCGCCTGAAAAATATAAACCATTTTTGGTGGGTCGTAAGGAAGAGGACGGCATCGTCCATGGCCGAAATTGAACCGGCGACTTCATCGTTGGAACCGAAGCGCCATGCCAACTGGACTAAGTCGGTAGCTTTCTAAAAATGTAATGAAAATTTAGGTGACATGTTTTGCTCTTAGTCATCGCAAAAGCATATTAAAAATGTTTGTTTCTACATAGGAACAAAATTGTTTGGATTTCGGAAAAGCTCATTCTTCCGCAAATGAACACGTGTTGGTCCAACTTTCAGAAAGTTTTTCTGTAATACCAGCTCAAGCGTAGTACGCTCACGTAAGTTTCACTTCATGTTCAACCTTCATTTTGCGTTAATACGCCCGTATTCAGAGCATGAACTTACGCGAAAAACAAACGTACTTTCGATTCTGCATGGTGAGCGACGAAATTGTTCCATGTTTGCCCAGACGACTTATCTGCTTCTCCTCGGATTCGAGCAAGTCTACCTAATTGAACGACACACAGCGAGGCAACAGCCTATTAAGATAGCTTTAATCGTTTAGAGCATTCTTGAACAACTTTGTTCTGTCATCTCGGTGCCCCCCCCCCCCGGGTCTTTTTCTGCTATTCCTTGTCTTCCTTATTTTTGTTTATTTTAGGCGCGTCTGTTTTCCCTTTGAATAGAAGAGGACGGTTTTATGGCCTGCTTTTCGTAAATTTTATAGCCTGCCGTTTTTATTGGGGCATACACAAACATGGCGATGGGCATTGTCCCGGCTGGTGACACATTTAAAAACGCACATGCTGCTTCGGTGGGTCGTTAAGCTCTTCCTTTTCTTTTGAGCTCCTGTGAACGTCGTTATCGTTGAGGGAATTTTAGTTTGTTAAGGAGTACTTTATTTCAGGAGGTTTCTCGAGTTCGATAAAGCTTTCTGTTGTTCGAAAGGAATTCTTTTAGCCTTTAGTCACTTTTCCTCCCGAGTGCCCACTACCCCCGGTACCGCCAGCTATCGATTTTTCGCCCAAGGTATTGCTTTGCCTGTAAGTCCCGAAATTGTAACTGACAAGCGACCAGTCTCGCTCTATGCGCGAAACTTCTGTTTTAAGAAGTTTTTCGCTCCAACCTTCTTGTCTCTTGAAAGTTCTCGCGCCGTTCCACTTAGCTTCCTTCTTCTCCGATGTTTTGGCGGGAATAATTTGTTACGTACCGAACTCATTATATAAAAGCCAATTAAAATAAAGTGAATTTTACGTTACTTAGCCATAGGAACATCCATAATTTTAGAGGATAGGTGGCGGATTACCATTTGAATTTGAGCAACACGGTGGTGGTAACTGATAACCCTATCCCGTCCTTACCTTGTGCAAAACATCACCGATTATAGGAACTGATTGGACAGCTTAACACGACCAAGTACTTCCGGGCAAAGTGAGAAAAATGTCCGATAAAATCATTTCCTGCACTTCTTTCACTTAGAGTTAAGCTCGGTGATGGCCTAGTGGTAAAGCGTTTAGCTTAGCATGCAAATAATACGGGTTCGGTTCCCGAAAGCACCCAGCGGTTTTTTGTTTTGTTTTGTTTTGTTTTTTTAGTACAGATCCGCAACCCGTGGTTTTAATTCTCTAGGCCAAATGGTTCGATTTCCATACGTTTCGGATGACTGACTATTCTTTGCACCACAAAGTACCGACTTTTTTAATGACTAAAATTAACGCAATTTAAATTTCAAATGACTAGAATTAACATAATTGTAACTTTTTAATAACTAACATTAACACAACTTTAACAGGTTTAATTGTTAACAGCTGTTTCGCTAGCCGTGTGTCATCATCATCGAAAAGTCTCTAGTCTTTCTCTGATGGTAGCACCAGGCTTCCCACGCAACCTGGAGAACCTGGGATTGTCCGGGAATTTAAAATAGTCCCTAAAGGTCAGGGAAAAAAAACGAGATTTTTTTTTTGGTCAAAACCAGGAAAAGTCAGGGAAAATTTTCCTAACTTCTATTTAAATTTAATTAAATAACAACTTCTATTTTTCTATTCTATTTTTCTATTCTATATTTCTATTTTTTAATAACTTCTATTTTTCTATTCTATATTTCTATTTTTTAATAACTTCTTCTATTCTATATTTCTATTTTTTAATAACTTCTATTTTCTATTAATTAAAAATAACCACAAACAGCCATTTTCCCCGCAGCCCAAATTTAAGCGAAAGTTCTGTGATTGGTTAGGGAATTTTTCTGGAAAAATCGGGGAAATTTGCTGGAAAGGTCAGGGAATTTCTTTATCCAATGCGAGTGCGAACCCTGTAGCACATAGCTACCGAAACTGCTTCTATCGGTTAAACCTCTTTTAAACTGTGTAAATTTTTTGTTAGTTTGGTTGTTAATATTTCTACACAGTATGGAGGAGATTAACTCATATACCGTCTTATTGAGGTTGTACATGATTAATTGGATCAGTTGCACTGACGTCAAACTACCGGTATTGCTATACAGCGGTGCTTTCCAAACTACGGGTGGGGGCGGGAATGTTTTTGAAGTATGTATGCATATTTTCAAAAAAAAATAAATAAATAAATAAAAATTCAAAATAGACTTAAAAAAAATGGTTTCTATGTAAGCCAAGCACGTATCCAGGATTTTTTTATTTCGGGGGGGTGGGGGCATGCGCCGGATACGTCCCTGATTAGGAATAGGTGGAACGCAAGAGATCGACGTTTTAAGAAGTGGGTCACGGATTCAAAAGTTAAGAAACCATCATCAGCGTAGAGTTTTTAAAGTTATTGGGGCTAAGCACACATTACAGACGTATACATTACAATATATGTAACATTGCAAATTGTTTAAAATTATTGGAGAGGCTTGGGGCCCCAAGGGGCCCATATAACTACGCCCATGGAAACCACTGCTATACAGTTAAAGGTTCCATAGATCAAAAATCTATATGGTCTATCGGAAGCGGTTGCGAATTCCCGTTATTATTACGTAGAAAAACAGTTTCTATCTATAGAATTATTTTTAAGGCAAATTGTGTTTTTATTTTTTTATTTATTTATATATTTTTTGTAAACACACTGCACAAATGACTACTGCATACGTAACTCTTTCATGGTGTGTTCAGCACACATATTTTTCACGTTAATTTCTGTTTCTAATTGTTTGTATGGACGTGACTTGAGATAAGGTGTTTCATATTCACTTATTCGTAAAGAAGAAGAGTAGTACTTTGATTGGCAAATATATAGTCTAAATGCAGTGTTATCTCCCATGAGGGGGAACCTATGCAAGGGACGATTCGCCCTGTTCCCCCTAATTGCTTTGACTGTGTAGCATGTATCAACACATGTACCTGCGAAGAAGGGACACATCTAACTTGTAGATAGGGTGTTTCTTATTCACTTATTCATAGAAAAGAATACCTTGATTGGCAAATATACAATGTTACCTCCCTCCACTCAAGGGACGATTCATGTGGTTCCTAATCGCTTTGACTATACATGCATGTATCAACACATGTACCTCCGAAGAAAGGACACCTCTATTTAAAATTTCGGGGACAAACTGTCCTGTTTCATAGTAACACTGTATAATGTGTTGTATAGTATCTGTCTATAACAAAATTTTCCTCGGTTTCGACAGGTACAGAATAAGATTAAACCTTCCCTATAGCGATAACTTTTTTCCCGTTCGTAGAGCATCGTTGTGGTCAAAGTTCACCGTATGCTACACAGTTCATTTGTTTGGACAAAAATATGCACAACGCTGATTTTTATATACAGTAGAATTTGCCTAAAATGACCACTTTTGCGACTGAACTGCAATGGTCACCACAAACAGGTAGTCGCTATACACGACAGACCTTTGATATAAGCATAACTATGTACCTACCAGTCCTCTCTCATACAAAGTAGTCACTTTATCAAGTTTCCCCATATATAATATATATATATATAACCGTCGACTTCGATGAAAATCGATTTCTTACTGCTGCTACGAATAGTTCTGGTAACTTACAGATTCCAATAATGATGTAAAACGCATGTCAGTCCGAGGTTTGGTTCCCCAGATAACAGAGGACCGGATTCCTCCGAAAATTGTATACCAGCACATCATGACCTTGGCTGTCCTTGCGCCATGTAACACGAAACAGTCTGATAGCTGAACGTTCGTAAGTGACACTGTTTTTCTTTCAAAATTTTTATTACGTAGCACCGTGGAATTTGGTAATGGAATCTCTGCCTCACACCACTTCAAAAGAGTGAAACCGGATTATGTGCGAAGTAGCTGTGCCATATCAATCTGTGAATGAATGATTATGCACACACCTGTAGGGCGAAATAACTGGGTGACGGCAATTTCAGTGACACCAAGAGCATCTGTGGGAGTGGGGAGGATTTCTCTCTTAAGACCTGTGGCTATGTAATGTTCCCAATTTTCGAATTCCCCACGAAAAATTACAAAAACGTGCCCCGGTGGGTTTGTGTGTTGACCATTGGTCAATTGCGTCAATCCTGAGAAGGGTAATAACCTCTTTAAAAAAAAATCGAAGTTCGATTCCAGCAATTTTCAGGGTTTGATTTTGTAAGTGACAAAGAGTCGAATTCCTCAGAAAATGCCAAGTCCAAGCGACATAATGCAAATGGAAAAATCAACTGATTTAGTTATAGGTTGCGGCTTTCTTCTTCTTCTTCTCGGCGCTCGCCGCCTTTCTGATTCATACTAATATAAATTGCTTAATTGACATGGAAACAATCCTTTCAATTTAGCAGGCTGTCAGATTTTTTTCTTTATGTCTCGTCCTTTTCCTAATCAGTAAAGACGTCGTCGAAATTGGAGACTACGCGTCAATTTCCTTTCGATTGACATTAATGACAACTCCGAAAACGTTTCTGACTGCTGTAATGAAACGCGATGCAAATTGATGGCTTTTCCATTTCTTTGTTTGCTGCAAACATTACTTCGTTTATTACAAGCCAAGGATTTTGTGGCTTGCTCCGATATGACGCATCACTGATGGAAGTCCTGTGCAAACTTCATAAAGAAAGACCCGCGTATTGCTAGCCCTACCTATTTTGAATAATCAACTGTCCCAAGTTAAACAGGTGTTAGTTAACAACTTCTGGGGATCAACTCGCCACCGTCAGACAGTAAATATGTCATGGTGTCATAAATATCTTGTCTATATCAACAAATACGTGTCATACTTGGCGCAGTGTCCTTTGTTGTCCTTGCGTCATAAAAATCAAGCCAAATACAGTAGAAACTCGTTAGTTCGGCACATTATATAATTCGGCACCGGTTGAGCTGCTCGCACTCTTTTTGTGGGGGTGGGGGGTAGATTCGGGCGTTTGTTGACCTTGATCGCCATGCCAGGTGAAGGGGCAGACATGACAGACGAAGCTAAGGGTCTTGTGGAAACAGACTTCTGATATATTAAATAGATTTATGAAATTTACAGAATCCAACAAAAGAACTCATAAATTTGTGTATAATCCGTAACAATGTTTTGAAGAAAAGATACGAATCATGTAGGCAACGTGATATCAGACCTTTTTGAAGCAGTAACACTCATGTGTGTTTTTTCTTGCCATAGAACGGCTTATTACAACTTGTTTTAAATATTGGTGTACTGTATTAATTTTTCTTTGGTATTCCCGTTAAAACCATATTAACGTTCGATAATCCGGCAAGGCCGTGGTTCCGAACGTGCCGGATTAAAGAAGTCCTATTGTGCTCAACTAACTTGTGTCCTTGATTCGTACTTGCGATAAACCATGAATTGTTTCCTCGAGTGACAAGATCGTTCAATTTCTTTTAGATTGGATTTTAACGAGGTGAAAACTATTTCGTTGCATCACATGTAGTTTATTGCTTCTGCCATCTATTTCCAAGATCTGTCTGGAGCTTTAATGGATAAAGATGGCGCCGCCGCTGCCTTATTCAGCTAAAAAGGAAAAGGTTGAGTGAAAGGGATGCATTTGTTTCTGTTGTCTGGAATTTGGTTCTTCAAGGCCTTCAATGAGATCGACATGCAAATGTGAAACTTCTTGGCCGACGATGTCTAGTTTTTCGTTTTTGTTTTTTTTAAACTGACTTAGAAATGTCGTCGTAAATAAACACTGTTTCTTTGGCTTGGATTCTATTCATTTCCGTTTCAGACGTCAACAACCCGCTTAGGGCTTCTTCAGAATCACCGATTTCAAAAGAGGGTTTTGTTTTTCCTCTCCGCGCAGAATATTTGAATTTCCCTAGATTTTTGTCATCGATATCCCGGCCCCAAAATCGATGGTTTCTATATCTGTCGCGCCAAATCCGATGGGAGAGCATTTTTCTTCAAATATTTTCCTTCTTTTCTCTCTTTTTCTTCATTCAGAAATCGAGCGCTTCTCCCTTATCTCTGGTCTTAAAGGCCTGCAAAAATTTTGACTTTTTTTTTTTTTCTTAGCAGCTCGTGGCTTCCGATAAAGATAGAAAATGACGAACTTTGTTTCGTTGAAGGATGGAATTGACGCATGGCTGGAGGAGTTGTGTTATCATCAATTCCTGCTAGCGTATTGTTGACTCCTGCTTTATAATCGGCGGGGTCATTGAAAAAGCGCTGACAGCGAGCAACTGACGAAAAGTCGGCTAATGTGTGTGTGTGTTGGGGGGGGTGGGGTGACCATGAGTGAGAACTGAGCGATGATTTTTTCAACTCTCTGGAGCAAAGGTCGTTGACAAACTCCTTTGTCAAATTTGCTTAATCGGGGATTGTTCAGTAATTATTCTTTGACTCTGGTTTTTTATTCAGGCGTAGGTTTAAGGGGGACATGGCCCCTTTTGAATGAAAATTTAACATTGGAGATGTGCAAGGTAAAGGTCCAGTGTGGTATCATTTCCAAAACTCGGTCATTAATCACCCCTTGCATGACCTTAATACCCCCGCTTTTAACAACCTTCTGCCGCCGTAGTGAAAATTATTTCAATTTAAAAAGAAAAAAAAAGTGCTTTTGCAATGTGAGTAGTAATGTGTTGTTTAAATTTGAAAAAGAATAAAATAAA
>QLNU02015003.1:119522762-119537154 GCA_006491805.2 Dysdera silvatica | reverse complement strand
TATCAAGCTCATCATGGGGGATTTCAATGCAAGAATTGGACAACAGGAACAAGGAGAGACATCGGTTGGTAAATACGGATATGGGGAAAGGAATGAACGTGGCGATCAACTCATCGAATTTGCAGAAGCTGAAAACCTTAGCATCATGAATTCATTTTTTAAGAAGAAACCGCAAAGAAAATGGACATGGAAACACCCAAATGGGGGAACTAGTGAAATTGACTATATCCTGGCAAACAAGAAATCAATTATTGAAGATTGCAGTGTACTGAACAGATTTAATACTGGAAGTGATCATCGAATGGTGAGATGTAAAGTGCACTTAAATACTAAATTAGAACGACAGAAGCTCATTAGGAAACAAGTAAGTAAGAGGGTGGATCTAATGAAACTGAAAGTAAATACCGAGGCATTCAAGTTGGAATTAAAAAATCGCTTTTCTGCACTGGAAGGACTTATTGATGAAAGTGATATCTCAGAAGCAAATGAAAACATTGTTAAGACAATAGTTGAAACTGCTGGGGAAATTGGTGGTGTAACCTGTAAAAAGCACAATAGCAAATTATCTGAGAAGACGAAACAGCTCATGAAAAGGCGAAGAGATATGAAGGTGGACAATCGAAATACCAGTTCCAGGATTGAGTACATAGAACTTTGTAAAACTCTGCGCAAAAGCATGAAAGAAGACATAAGAAAATTCAACTGTGAGCTAGTAAGGAAAGCCATTGAAAATAACAAGAGCCTTAGGGTTGTTAAAGGAAGTTTATCTGTTGGGAAGAAACACATCATTGCATTAAAAGGAGAGGATGGCACCGTAACAAGAAATAGGGAAGAAATACTTAGAAGAGTTGAAGAATTCTACAAAAAACTATATGAAAGTAACAGTGGATTAAACGAAGACACTGAAATAGTCGAAGGAACAGCTCCTAAAATCTTAAAAGAAGAAGTTTCATTTGCAATAAAAAGTATGAAGAAAGGAAGAGCCCCTGGTGATGATGGTATTACATTAGATATCCTAAAAGAAGCTGGAGAATATGTAGAAGACATACTTGCAAAATTCTTTACCAAATGTCTTAACAGCGGTAACATACCAAACCAATGGGATTCTGCAACAGTAATTCTTTTGCATAAAAAAGGTGATAAAGAGGATTTGAAAAATTACCGACCAATTAGCTTGTTACCTGCTATTTATAAAATCTTCACAAAAGTGCTAACACATCGCCTGCAGAAAAAATTAGATGCAGCTCAACCAAGAGAACAAGCTGGATTTCGAAGTGGATTCAGTACAGTGGACCATATTCAAGTATTAAGAGAATTAATTGAAAGAACACATGAATATGAACTTCCATTGTGTGTTGCATTTATTGACTATGAGAAGGCCTTTGACTCTATTAAAACATCAGCAGTCATCAACTCTTTAAGATCAACAGACATTGAGGATGTGTACATTGACATGGTGAAACGTGTGTATAAAAATGCAAGTGCAAAATTTCGGTTACATAAAGATACCAAAACTATCAAACTTGGCAAAGGGGTGAGGCAGGGAGATACCATTTCTCCAAAACTTTTTACTTCAGCTTTACAGATGATTTTTCAGCTGATAAATTGGAATAACAAGGGAATAAAAATAAATGGTGAATATTTAAATCATTTGCGGTTTGCTGATGACATTGTTATTTTTTCAACGAACCCATCAGAACTCCAAGACATGGTACAGGAGCTCTCAACTAGAAGTAAAGAAGTTGGACTCAAGATGAACCTACAAAAAACTAAGATCATGTTCAATAATTTTGTAGAGGAAACAAAAATACAAGTTGACAACATTGAGCTAGAAATTGCTGATTCATATATTTACCTTGGCCAGCTGATTTCAATGGATGGCAACATTATGAAAGAACTCAACAGACGTATTAAACTTGGCTGGAGTGCATTTGGAAGAAACAGTTTTATCCTGAAGGGGAAATTGCCTTTGTGTCTAAAAAGAAAGGTCTTCAACCAGTGTGTATTGCCAGTCCTCTCTTATGGATCAGAGACATGGAGTCTAACAGTTGGAGCAATACGAAAGTTACAGACAACGCAAAGGAGCATGGAGAGGTGCATGCTTGGAATAACTAGGAGAGATCGAAAAAGAAACACTTGGGTGAGAGAGCAAACTAGAGTAGAGGACATCATTGTTAAAGTAAAAGGGCTGAAATGGCGATGGGCTGGGCATATTGCAAGAAGAACTGATCAACGATGGACAACAGAAATTCTGAACTGGATTCCAAGAGACCACCGAAGACCTAGAAAACGTCCTCAAACTAGATGGGTGGATGAAATAAGAAAAGAGGTTGGATATATAGACGTATGGGATGGATAGATAATAGTCATTCGTTGCACGAACGGTTTCGTGCATCTTCGATTTTTCCATGGTTTTTCCGGACATGCCTAGAAGAAATCTCATGTTTTTCCAAGAATATTTTCTTCAAGCTATTCCTCCCCTTATTCCGACTGGTTTTCTTCTCAAGTAGGGGCGGACTTGGTCCTCCCAAAGGGTGCAAACCTTGGATTATCGGAGGGCGCGAGTCCTATCGCCCATGAGGGAGCACCGACCCAGGGATCGGTTGGCTGGCGGCCCAGTCCACCATGATGCGCGATGTTTTAGTCGATTATCTCGATTATTTGTTATCGAAATATTATCTCGATTTATTATTATCGAAACCCCTCGATAGTTTTTAAACCAACTCCATACATTTCGTAACCATGTGTGGTGGAACCAGTATTTCAGTTTGCTGGTTTGTTATTGTAAGCTCGGTGGTCGAGGGGGGGGTGGATTCCCGAACTGTAGACCTTTTAAATGAGGATCGTGTAATGAAAACACCATCATTTAATTCTGTAAACGTTGTTTCTTACTTAAACGTAAATGCGCAAATTCGAATGGATTCGCCCTCACTTTAGCTTCTTTTATTCGTGTTCATTTGGCGTCACCTTTACTTCCGGCCGTTGACTGACGCATTTCGATTCTCTCGTTCATCCGGATGCCAATGGCTAAGCGAACAATGGTCTCCCTTTCGATGGGCATAAATCTACTCGCTTCGCTTTGATTCTCTCGTTCGTCTCAACCAACTAGTTAAAGAGAAGGCTGTGCTCTTTCCAATACCTGAAAGCCATGGACGGCTAGCTGACGTGCGATGCAGTTGTGTGGCTTGTTAACTGTGTCTCGATTTTCTTCATCATGAAAATATTTCGCTTTGCTAGTATGCAACTGTATCGTAAAATTAATAGTTAGTCGGTCTCATTGTAAGTCTTCGTGTTCAGCAAGATTAGATTTGCATAAAAAATTTAGAAAATTTCGACTGCCCTTTCTATTTACAGTTCGTTCACGAAAATTTGACCGATGGTACCGTTGGAATTCACTAGAGGTGATGTCACAAACGGGTTGGTTCATTACAGCAGAGGGGAGGGCGTCATTTCAGAACTGTTTTTTACCGAACGTTTGTCTGCGCCAAAAATCAGTTCTGAAATGACGTCCTCCCCTCTGCTGTAATGAACTAGCCCGTTTGTGACGTCAGCTCCCGTGAATTCTAACAGTACCATCGGTCAACTTTCCGCGAACGAACTATACTTATACACGATATTTGTCCAGTGTTTGTTTTGAATGATAAAACAAAATTGTAATTGTATCTTTACCAGCCATGTTTTTGAATATAAATACTATATATATCGTGCATTTCTTACGGCGACGAAAAGGATCGTTTAAACTCCCCCCCCCGGTTCACGGCCGTGACTAAATTCAACACGTCAACGGTTTTATTCCAATAGAAGGCGGGTGTAGTCATGTTGGAGCCATGTAACGTGTCAGAGCCAAGTTGCTGTTTTCGTGTCGAAATGTGTATAAACCCCGTTACTTGTTCTTTCCGGTAATTACTGTGAAAAGGTGAAGGCTACCGAACCAGTTTTGGCTGCTGAGTGTCCAGCAATCCGTGCAAAGTCGAGCAGAATTCCTTACAGTGTAAAATAACACTTTCTCTGCAAAATGGATCACCGTGCCTTTAGGCAGTAATGCGCTCTGTGTGGCCAGTGGCCTTGCAGTTAAAAAATTATGGGGAATGGTGGGGGATCTCAAGTAGCTTTGAGAAGAGCTTGTGATGCAGCGTTAGAGAAAATGTTAATTCACCAATGGGGGGGGCTTGAGCGCCCCCTTTCCTACCCCCCATTACAGTAGTCTCGTTAATTCGAACTAAACGGGACCTGTTCGGACTACCAAATTTTCATATTAACCTAAATCGTTGCTTCGAATTTATTGTATGCTATAATTGTTCGATATTTGTGTGCACGCACAAGACAACAGACGACGAAAAATTGTCCCCTTCCTCAATTGGAAACTTCGATTAGTTGGCAACATACACTGCGCAGTTTGTTGACATCAGTGGTTCCCCAACCCTTTTCAAGCCGCGACCCACTTTTATAGTAACCAAGTAATCCGCGACCCCCTTTTATAGTAACGGAAAGATCCGTAACCCCGCTTCTCTCCGCTGCCACCTCATTTCCATAATGAAAACATTTTTAACATTGTAAAGAAACACATTAAATGTAAAATGATATTGTATTATATATATAGTAATGTATATTATAAAGCTGACAACCATTAGCATAGCATTGCGATGTGTATAGCCTTGTTGAAATATAAAAGCGCTGGAAACGCTTGGTATGAAGTACCTTATAAATATAATTGCAATAAAACATAGCTGTTGCGACACCCAAGACGTAAACCACTGGTTTACGTCTTGTTAGTCGGCTGTCGTTGGGAAAGAAAAAAATCAGATTAACTGGATTTTCGGATTAGTATGTGCGACTACCTCTCCTTTAAAAAGGAAATCTTTTTCTGTTAATATTGGATTTAAAAAAATTTCATCTCATTTTGCTATTATTTTTCCTAGTTCGGCGGTGGGTACCGAAAATTTCGTTTTAATATCGTGTTCTAATTATCCCTCCTCACAACTTATATATATACAGTGAAAATCGGTTATAACGACCTCCAAGGGACCGTGCAAATTCGGTCGTTATAACCGATAGTCGTTATAAAGGATGTCTTTTTAAAATCATAGTAGCCTATAGTAATGCACTCTAGAGTTTTATACATTATTTTGATAATAAAAAGTATTAAACTTTTTGGTTTCAAAATTAAATAAAAATATACTTAATTATAATGAATTTAATTTCCGTTTATATTATGTTATAGCCAAACTAAGTACATAGTACTTTCTTAGTTTTTTAAATTGAAAAAATTGTAGAAAATACTACTAAAGTATATAATGTAGAAAACAAATGTAATAAATAGTATTTATTATATTATACTAATGACTTCAGAACAGTGCCGGTTTAAGAGATTTATGGGCTCTACGCTGAAAAAATATAATGGGTCCCTTCAGAATATGACCCTCGTGATATTCAATTAATAAATCACGTGGCTTTTTTTAACGGTTCGTTATCTTTAATATTCAGGTTTAGCAGTAATAAAAATTTCTCAGACATTTGTAAATAAACAAGATTAAAATAACGCTTAAATTTTGATAACTAATTTTAAATTTTAATAACTAACCCACATTGTTCCGACTTATGACTGTCAAGTCGCGTCGTTATATCCGATACGAATTTCCCTACTTAGAATCTACGTAGACTACAAAATCGCCGTCGTTATAACCGATACATTTAGTATGGGGTAGAATAACAAACCAAACTTCTTGTAAAAATTCCGTCGTTATATGCGATTGGTCGTTATAAACGATTTTCACTGTATATATATGTAATAACAGTGTTCTAAAACATTCAGTTGCAGTTTGTATCCAAATTCGAAATTTATTCTTGAATTAAACCGTTTCTTAAATTGAACGAACTGAAGTTCTTTTTTCCACGCGATAGCTTCATTAACACTTTTAAATTTTGCGAACGCGAATTTCGGCGAAGAAATTTGTAATTGAAGAATAAATCAAACGCTAAACCTTTGTTTCAAAATTAAAGGATCTCTTAGAGACGCTTTTTCACACTTTAAAAGTTTCATTTCCTGTAACTAACACATTCTCTAAAAACTAAATACTTCAAGTCGCGTTTGCTGATTACGAAAAATCCGCTTCATCTAAGCGAAAGAGAGGTTGGAAATTTAATTATGGGTCCTTTAATATTCACCTCACTCTCATTCATCGGAGAAACTGATTTTTCTAATTAAAATGTGAGCATCCTGAATGTGAATCTTAACGCTATCAGTTTCGTCTCTTTGTCTTCGCAAACGGTTTCTATTTCGTCGGTAAAGAAACGGCTCTTTAGTGTTTCTTGGAGGCGGGGGGGGAGGGGGACAGCGGAATTGTGCCGAAGGAACGGGAATGTGGAAATCATCTTCGACTGGGTACTTTATTAGTTGAATGGCGAAAAATTCCCATACTAAATAAAGCATAGTTGCGCCCCCCCCGTTCCCCACGCCTTCACTGACATTCAGCGTGTGCGTCTGCCCCTTCCGCATACCCCCCACAGGCTATGCATGTCTTTAGATCTAAGTTGGTAGTTGGAATCGAAACTTACATGTCGAAAAGTCAATTTTTTTTGGCAATACGTCATTGGTGACGTTTAATGCATTACTTCCAATGCACTTTTACCATTTTAGTTTTAATATTCCCTTTAAAATCGAATGTGCGGTCCCAACTTGTTTGGCGCAGAATGGCCCTGGCTGTCCTTGCGCCATCTGCTTGATCCTTTTATTCCTACTTTACAATTATTGTTATTACTACTATACGGTACTATTATTTTTGCTGCTACGACAACTCGTATTGCCATTACTATTACTACTACTACTTGTAGTAGTAGTAATAGTACTACTACAAGTAGAACACACACACACTTCACTGTTGTTATTATTGGGTTGTCCGGAAAGTTCGTGCCGATTTTAAATTGTGGATAATCCATACATCAAAACGGTTTATGTAGCCAAGTTTCACAAAATACTCGTGGATGGTGGATTTTGACATATTTACCATTTCTGCTAATTTACGTGTCGTATAGCGTGGATTATTCTCGATCAGTGTTTTAATCTGATCTTCATATGTGGTGGAGGGCCTACCCGGGCGATCTTGATTTTAAGGTTGAAATCACCAGCTTTAAACCTAGCAAACCACTTCTGCCCAGTTCTTTCAGCTACAGCACCTTCGCCAAAAACAGCGCATATCTTGTTTGCCGCTCGTGTGGCATTTTTGCTTTTCCCGTAAAAGAAAAGCATTAAATGCCTAAAATGCACTTTGTTTTTTCTTCCATATTCGAAAGCGTATAGAACTGATAAAAATTAACGTATCGTAAACAATTTTTTTGCCAAATATGCCTGAAGTACCTTCTTTTACGATGTTTACGCATGCCATTTGTTTTTAATCGTTCTGATATATTCAGACCTGTCCTTACGCCACCTACCAAAAATCGGCACGAACTTTCCGAACAACCCAACCTTTTCAATGAAAATGAAGGTGATCCCCTCCACACTAAACCATCGTCATCTTTCCATTTATCACTGTAGAGCTTTAAGGCCCTCTCTGTACATTTTGTATTAAGCTGCGCGGCGTTAAATGGTCGTAGGATTAAGAGCGTTGGATTAACTACTGCAACTGGGCCCTGCAGTGTTACACTGTTAACAGATTCCCAACGGTGCCAGAAAATAACGATTGCCTACTGACTGTTCACTGTAGTGCGGAGAGTGATTCCCTGAGACTTAGAACGTCCGGATTCCTTGAAAAACTGTAGATACTGGCTCGGTAGGACCATTGCTGTCCTCAGGCAGTAGGAATACAAACTGCTATGGGCGTGGAGTTATATGGGCCAAGCCCCCCCCTCCCCCCCCGTTTATAATGCAATTTTATATATAGTAGAAATGTATATAAGTTCTTGAGTGCCCTTCCCCCAATTATTTTTTTCGTGTAGCGACATTTTTTCCGTACCCTGAAAGTTGTTAATGGGAAAATTGACTGTAATTAGAACGACGTTATTGAGAGCGAATAGCGTAAGTCAGTCGCTTCCTTCCCCCACCCCCCAACACTTTCGTTGCCAAAAAATTTACACGTAAAATAAATACAAATGGGGGTGGGACAATAGCGTAAAAATGTCTTACGTTTAACCTTTTCGTAGTGCTGAAATTGAACTTCAATTTTGGGTAGAAATTTCCCATTTCTGCAGTCGCTACACGTTATTCTGGAGATATTGTAAAGCCTGTAGTGGAATGGGAAATGTGCTTTTCCCAAGCATTTTGCTCTGGATTTCTGGAAATAACTTGTAGAGAATAACTAATAAGCCTCGTGTGGTGTTCCGGCGAAGAACGTGTCGCCAATGGGGAAAACTGTTTTCTCTAACGTTTTCTAAACTGCTGTAACTATAACAGGAAACCGGCTTTTTTAACAGCACTTCCACGTAAAAAAAAAAAAATGGGATGGGTGTGTGACGACTGGGATTAGAACTATGAGGTAACGTTGTCTTGGATATATGATATATTTAATGGATTTTCTATCTTGTATATGTTAATGTGTGTCTTATATAACAAAATATATTCGAATAAGTAACTGCAGGTCGTTTGGATTTCGTTAAATCGGGGATCTACTGTGTAGACTGTCTAAAATCTATATAATAATAATAATAATAATTTATTTTCCACGACTTCGACACACGACACCCGCGGAGGGAGACAGCAGAAAAAGGCCAACAGAGAACTGCGATTCTATAACCCCACATGCGGCTATATCTACCTACTCGGCAAATTAACAACGGCCCGATGTTCACACGCATGCGCAGTGTGGTTCGGCAACTGACTCTCGATTTCAATTGAACATCTCGATTGTTAAGTTCAAGGACGAATGAATTGTTGACTCGATTTAAGTTTGAATCGACTGTGATTTGTTCGATTTTAAAATCATTTCGTAATCGTCCACCACTAGCCTACGTACATCCCTACATGCTTTCGTTTCCATCTGCTCTTGGTTTCATTAGCGTGTGCTTACTTCCTACCCCAGTTCGTTTTTAACTTACAGTACAGTACCGATATGATTTTGAATCGTGTCCCAACGTAAAAAGCAAGTGAAAACTTTGCGTGAGAGATTAAAAATTGCAGAGAAATGTATCGATATTACAAAACGTCTTCGCCTACCTGTAAGCACGCTAAATTTTATAATTGCAAAGCAAGACGAAATACGAGAATGGGTCGAAAAATGGCGATAACGGCAGTAATAAAGGGGGGAGTGGGTGTATATGATCAGACATGATGCTTACGTACTGTGCATTCGCGCTCAGTTGGCGCGTGATACCGTTAGCAGACGGGTTAGTCCATTGCAGTTTAGGGAAGGCCGTCTTGGAGGAACTGGTTTTTCCCACATGAAAAACCAGTTTCGGCAAGACGCCCTTCCCTAAACTGCAATGGACTAACCCGTCTGCTAACGGTATCAGGCGTCAGGTCTGCGCGAACGCACAATACCTGTCAGAGTTGTCTCTAGACGTATCAGGGGTCCCATATCACGCCAACTGCACACGCCCCATACCATCACAGAAGCTCCACCAGCTTGAACAGTCCCCTGTTGACATGTAGGGTCCATGGATTCATGAGGTTGTCTCCATACCCGTACACGTCCATCCGCCTGATGCAATTGGAAACGAGACTCGTCAGACCAGGCAACGTGTTTCCAGTCATCAACAGTCCAATGGCGGTGTTGGCGGACCCAGACGAGGCGTAAAGCTTTGTGCCGTGCAGTCAACAATGGTACACGAGTGGGCCTTCGGCTCCGAAAGCCCATATCAATGATGGTTCGTTGAACAGTTCGCACGCTGACACTTGTTGATGCCCCAGCATTGAAATCCGCGGCAATTTGAGGAAGTGTTGCACGTCTATCTCGTTTAACGATTCTCGTCAGTCGTCGAATGTCCCGTTCTTTCAAGGTCTTTTTCCGGCCACACCGCTGTCGGAGATTTGATGTTTTACCGGATTCCTGATATTCACGGTATACCTGTGAAATGGTCGTACGCGAAAATCCAAATTTTGTCGCTATCTCGGAGATGCTATGTCCCATCTCTCTTGTGCCGTCTATAACGCCACGTTCAAAATCACTTAAATCTTGATAACCTGCCATTGTAGCGGCAAGAACCGATCTAACAGCTTTGCCAGACATCTCTTGTCTTATATAGGTGCTGCCGACCGCATCACGTTACGCTGATTGGTTGCAAAGCTCCGTTATTTGCATACGCACGCCTGTACCAGTTTTTCTGGCCCTTCCGTGTACAAGAAGTTAACCAAAGAAAGTGCTGCAATGCACAGAAGTGTGGCTGGAAAAATTGCCATCCTTGTTAATTGGCTACGAATCACGTTATATTTACGATACAGATGAGACGGGACTTTTGTACAATGTGTTTCCTGATCGAACTTCGGCTCTCAAAGGGGAGTCTTGTTAATGCGGGAAATATTCGAAAGACAATCTCTGTTAAAATATTCTAGGTATTGAAAACTCGTATTTTGAACTAAGCGTAAAGTGTACATAAAACAAATGTCATAGATTTTTTCAGCAAGAAGTAATGTTAGTGGTTGTAAAATACGTATAGTCCAGTTAGTAATACTTGTTAAATTGTTCTCTGTAATTTTAAATGCTTTCCCAGATCTATGGATTTCCCGCATATATCCCCCCTGAAAACGATGGATAGAGGTTTCACTGTATTAGCATGGACAGATTAGTCATTTTGCCTTCCCTAGGCTACTTTCTTTTCCGCCCCTTCCTACCCCCTTCAATCAGTGGTAGGAACATAAAAATTGCTACATTCAATATATGCCAAAAACTTTTGTATTGATACTAAAAATGTTGAAAAACCAACTCATAAATTGAACAATAAACGATGTCAAATTCAATTTTATTGAAATAAATTTTAATTTTAGCAAAAAAATAAAAGCCTATCGAACATTGGTATTTAAATGGAAAACATGACGTCGTCGTCTTTGCAAAACAGCTGATTAGATCATCACATGATATTTTGTTAGACTCAATACACAAAATTTTGCCGCCCTAGTCTATAGTCCATTGGAAAATACGGCACTATGTATTAGAGTAGTAAGTGTAATGGAAATAAAGTACGTTAATTTCGTACAGAGGTTAAATAATATTAATCCGTATTATTATCATCATGCAGTGGATTCTATACTCAAATTTAGATTAAGATGAATGATTAAGAGTTAAAGTTATGAATAATAAAGCCACAGTTTCAAAATTTGTCCTTGTTTTCATTGTTAATGCAAATTTATCAATGACGTTCGATAAATCCAATTTCTGCCAAATACCTTTTTCTTAGCGTGCGCGTTATTGGATTTCCATTATTGCCTTTTAATTACGTGACAGTTTAATAACATGACAGACGTTCTGCGGCTATCCATGTGTAGGAGCACCTTTTGTACCCCCTCCACCAGAAACGGCCCTGTGTGTGTGTGTGTATATATATAAATATAACTGTGAGCCACAATGTTTCCCGTGTTATCGATGCTATTCGATATCCGTTTAATCGATCATATAGACGTTATATCCCGAGTTTGTTAATATCGATTTGTTGCGGCGTTAAAAGCCATACATTTGTATATGGCAAAGTATCGGTTCACGGAACAGATTTCTGGAATGGAGAGAAGGGGGCTGCAGCCCCCCTCCCCTCCCCTTCCAAACAAACATTGTTTGGATTTTTTATGGCGCAAGAGCATCTGGGCTATACTGCGCCACCCAAACAAACATGGTTTATACTATTATAGATTAAATTACACTTCGCTAAAACATTAACATCTTACCAAAATATCAGCAACTAATGATTTTTTTTGCCCCCACCCTCCCGCAAAAAAAAAATATCCTGGATTAGCCGCTGATTATACCTACGTTATACCACAGTATTCGATTTTTGGCATTGTATATAACCATATTTTCTCCATGTTCCAACAAATATAATACATGTTCAACCTTGTCTATAACGGTGACTGCTCCCAGTCCCTTGGGTATCCTTATAAACTAATTTCATTGTAGTATGTGCATTCGAAACCAGTTAACAATCGAGGAGGCGCATGTCAGAAATTGATCTCCATTAAATCAGGGTATCCCTGTTTCGCTCCCTACTTCCGTAACCTTTTACACTCCAGGCTGCTTTCGACATTGGCTATATGCAAATTCCACAGTTGTATTGTCCTTGAAATAAGAAATATTAATTATTAAAAAATGTTTAATAACATCTGTAATAACAATT
The DNA here is from genome assembly GCA_006491805.2 of Dysdera silvatica. NCBI lineage: Eukaryota > Metazoa > Arthropoda > Arachnida > Araneae > Dysderidae > Dysdera > Dysdera silvatica. The sequence continues at coordinate 119,524,902 of QLNU02015003.1, read as the reverse complement.
CTTTATTAAGAAAGCGAAATTACGATTGGCGCCGTTGAGAGAGCCAGTGGATTTAAAAGATATACGTTGAATAGCTCGCCAGCGGGGTCACTAGATTGCAAGGAGTTGATATTTGATCGATTATTTAATAATTATTATTAGAGAATTATATAATCATTAAACATATAAATGATCAGGTGAAAATAGAGTTGTAGAAGGTTCACATTCTGGTGTATCCTTGAGAAGGATATGAACAAAAGAAAGTAACATATACCTAGTTGAAATCTTGTGTGTGTACAAGTAAATTCTGTTTTCGGTGAGAGACAGACTAAGGGTAAATTCATTCGACCCATGTGCAATTTTTGATAATGCATATCGCACCCTTTCAGCGGCTGATTACGCTGTTCAAGCGTCCTGTCTGGGATTACAGCGCCGCCTCCGGCGGCCACCCTTCCCAATGAAACCCTTGCACAATCCACCACCATATCGCACCCTTACGACGAAAGTGTTACAACTCAAAATTCGGTGAAAATGACTTAATGTTACAACCATGTGTAAAAAAACAGTGCTATATCCTGCCATGCAAAACGTTAGACCATATGTTTTTCGGGTTTTCACTAATTGGCACATGTCATTAGAAATGAATACAACATCCGCCAGAAACATATTTTTGCGTTTTTTGAAAATTGTGATTTTTTTTTTTGAGTTGTAACAGTTTCGTCGCGAGCGTTTGATATCGTGTTTAGTATTTCGGTTGTTGCATTGGCGTGTTTGCTAAGTGTGACAAAGTTTTTGGCCACAAAAATAAATCCAAGGATTTCGATGCAAATGACGTTTAATTACGACAACATCCTGTGCTGGTTGGCATGTCATAATTTGGTATTCATTAAGAAAGATTGTGATATGCCGCAAATCTCACGGTATTATCTCGATGCGCTGTCATAAGTTATGTCGTCATTGCAAAGGAAATGCAAATTTAATTTCGGTTGCGAAAGCTTCCCGTGTCATTCGGGCAGTCGAACAGATATTTCAATTACAAAATGAATTGATAAACGTCTTTGATAAAATCTTTTGTTAATTTAAGTTAAAGGGGAAAAAAATCTCCCGTCCCCCAACTCAAATACTCGGTGTTTCTTCAACCCGTGGAAACTGCGTGGTGATGAGCAGCAGTCGGCAAACAGATTACACGAATGAGCATTAACATACAATGTGCCACAGAAGTCTACTTCCACAGTTGAAAAAATTAATTTAGTACGCCTTTTTGGCGGAGCTGCCGATAATTATGTGTGCACACTTGGATAGATAGTCGTAACTTGGGTGTTAAATATGGCATAAACTGGGATTTTGTATGCTAAATGTATGTATGCCGTAAATTGTATGGGAAAGGGTACGATTTTGTCTTATAAAAAGGGGAATGGGGTAAGTACTTCCTTGCCTCACCAGATTACACTTCCATGCTTCGAGAAGACTAATAAGATCGAAACAATACTTAAATAATTTTTAAAATTTTCAATATTTCAGCTGTTATTTTCCAAATATTAGGTGAATAAATGTTATTCTTACATTTATTGGCGTTACTGGAAATAACCCCACCTTGTTTGTCTTAGAGGACCTCGCTGACCTTGCGCCATAAATACAATCAACTAACTGAGATAATATAGCGGGTGCATAATTTTTTTTTTTCCTTGAAGCTGGCAAATACGGGATATACGACTTTTTTTTTTTTTAAATATATATCAACTTTCGTGAACACTAGATTATTGCAGTGCCTTTCGCACAATCTCTGATTAATCAATAATTCTTCTTTGATACACGTCTGTGTGGGTTTTTTTTTAAACAAAGCAGTTTATTGTATCAGTTAACAAAATTGTTCCATAATTATATAATATCGTAATTTAATGGATTGGATTTTAATTTTTATATCAAAGTTAAGCAATTATTGAGGTTACATAATAAATATCTGGCTTCTGTTTTGAGTAAAATCAGCACTGTTTACATTATTCTTCAATTCTTCTTGCTCATTAAATCTTTGGGTGTTTTGTTTTTTTTTGTAAGGAGTAGGGGCGATGTAGTATAAATATTTTTTTTTTTATAATTGCTGTCTATGAAAAAGGATAATAGCGGAACTCTTTGCATTTTGAGTGATAATTATTTTTAAAAA
>QLNU02015003.1:119508107-119522662 GCA_006491805.2 Dysdera silvatica | reverse complement strand
TGTTTGATCAGAAAATTGGATTCCTTACCTACAAGTTGGTTTTTTTTTTTATCATGATGGAAGCCCCTGTAGGCGTTTTATAAAGTATCTTGAGTTTTAATAGTCAGAACGACGCTAAAATGTTAAATTAGCCTAATTAAATAGTCTAGAATCCAATTATGATACCAAATTTGGGTGCTGCTATTGAACTTTTCAATGTCGCTGCAAGTTTTAATATGAAGACAGTCCCGTACACAAATTTTCTGCAACTGGATGGATAGATTTCATTGTTCACCATTGATTGGCACCTTGAATTTTCTGTAGCACAATTATTGCGCGAATGGCAAACGAGTGCTCAGATTTTTATTTCACCGTTTCATTTTATTTATTTTTTTTATAAAAATAGAAGGAATTGTTCTAAAATTTATTTTCATTCAAAAGGAGCGCTCCCCCCCTCCTAATGCACCTTATTTTGCCAGTTACTCGGTTGCGATGCCGTAGATACATAGGCGTAGCCAGGGACGGTTTTGGGGATTTTAAAGCCCCCCCCCCTATTGCAATGAAATTTTGTATATTTAACATAGGAATATGTGAGTTGTAGCTATAACCCCTGTCATTAAGCCTATAACCCCAATTAGGGAAATTTCAAGTATTACGTTAGCAATGTTTTGGCCATTTCAAACTCCCCCTCCCCCTCTCCTAGAAACTAACTCCAAAAATTTACATTGGCTAACATAGGGAAATAAAACCCACGGCAACCCCCGCCCAAGGTGCTTATGTAATACTTGACCTCTCCTTTATGAACTTTCTGCCTATGCGTAGACATGTCACCCAAATCACGCTGAATTTTAATCGTAGCCTAGGTATGTAAGCATAAAGGTAAAAGTTCCTTGTACGTATCGTAGATACTTTCGGGGGGTTTTTTTGTTTTTTTTCCCCCCCGCAATTTATAGGAGCACTGATGTTCACCAAGCAGCACCAAAACGATTGTCCAAAATTCTGATAACGTACCACAACTTATTAATATTCTATCTGCAAGTGATTACAGTATCTGAAGCGATCCAAGTTACCAGAGTAATTTTAAGTGTTGGTTTCTTTCCTGCTGATTTTAAAGATACGTATCAACAACACACAACGACCATTATCTTTCCTTGCAGGATGGTCTCTCCAATTCGCTTCAATTTCCGTAGTATGGTGAAAGTACTTACGTAGTATGGTAAGTACTTTCACCATACTACTTACGTAGTATGGTGAAAGTACTTAAGTAGCCGTAAAGGGATCTAGGATCTTTAAAACTTTGAAATGGAAAAAAAAAAACCTTTAAAACGTAATTTGAAATGCTCGTAAACTTTAAAATGGATTTTCTCAGAAAGACTTACGCGCATGATGTATTGCAAACTGTTGAACATAATTAAACGAAATTTTCTGCAGAGCTTTATTATATAGCAGTTTATGATCTCCACATGCTTTTTGCTATTTTTATCATTTGAAAAAAATTTAATAATAAAAATTGCACTTCAATTTGTCATTATTATTTATACGGTGTCTAGATAATTTTAGTCCGTTAGCGGTATTCTAGCCACAAAACTCAACTGTAATACCTCGCGCAGCTGGTACAATATACTATTCAATACGCAAACCGTATTTAATATTTTGTAAAATTAAAAGGGTGTTAAAATTTCAGATGTCCCAGAGTGGCCATACCACCCTAAATAACTCGAGTTTATCCTAACAAAAAAAGTTCATTTATATCTCATTCTATAGATTTTTGGATGTGCTATCTTTCTGTATCATGAAGAAATATGGACAGTGTGTTAAAAAATAAAAAACATACTTTTTCACTCCTATTTCAAATTGCACCTTGCACATTTTTCTACGTGAGAAAAAAACTTGTCCAATTGTGGTTCTAACGATCATCTTTATTCTAGAAACTACAAAATAATTTCAAAACAATAAAATCAATCAGATCATTTCAGGACTACTACTAATTACGTTGTTAAGTATTGTGGCTATTGCCACTAAAAATTATGTTTCCTTCAGAAGTCAATAATACAAGAAAGAAAAGGTGTAGCAATTTCATACTCTGCCAGTGGCAATACGTTGAAGCGAAAGCATCACATCATGGTTTATGCCTCTAACGAGACTGGTACTGATTTTCTATCAAAGGTTTTTCCGCGGTGTTATATACGGAATAGAGATGTGTGTGTGTGTGTAAGTTATTGTTTTGATCTATTCTGTATTGTCTGAGAAATCTGAAGTCAAGAACCATAGTAAATTTCACTAAGTTTGCAACGTTAAAGGTCCAGTCCCTGGGTCACCACGTTGACCAGTCGGCAGTAGTTGAACTTAGCTTAACAAGAAAGAATAATCAATAACACGAGCGGTCACCCACAGCACTGCACCGTAAACTGGACATCTATCATGTCGCTGGCCTCAAATTTCTGTGGGTCCTTAACCTATACCTGCGGATATTTGATGCCTGCGAAACTCGTCTAGTGTTCAAAAAACGCGATGCGTTGGAAAAAAAGCCCGCTAGTTACTGAATCGAAAATTTTCTATCTAAAGGAGGATCGAATTCGCTAGATTGGCGACATAATATTGCCAGCCTTGCGCACCTTCACGTAATTTTAGATATCATAGCTATATTGTAACACATTGTAGATTTAAAACATCTGCTTTGAATTTGTCTTCTCTAATGTTTTACCTTGCTTTATGTTTTTTGTTACTGTTTTTCGTTCGTTTATGCAGGTAAGTAAATTCCTCATTTCTCTGAAATTTGTGAGAAACATAACATTTCGAATAAAATAAAACTTGACGTTTTACGCGCCCAAATGCTTCAAAAATACCTTCCATCGTTAATACTGCTGTCATTGGGTTTAGTGCCTATGTTAGTGGAATGTCGTCGCCCTTATGAAAAAAGAAAGTTATAAAGAAATAATAATAAAAGCGTATAAGGAAGTATATGTATAATTGAGGAAATTAAGTTTAGATTTAAAATCAAGCAATTTAAAACACAAAAGCAAATTCTTTCTTTTACTATTTTACAATAAAATGTCAACTACCAACTTGAAAAATATGGTTAGGTAAAAGCAGCCAAATATACACATACGTTCTTTGGCATAAGGGCGGCGATAATGCTCCGCAAATAATTTTTTTTTTTGAAAAGTGCTCCTTGACACAAAAATGTTGAGAACCTGTTATATAAGATAGCCGTGATATATGATGTATTGTTCACAAATGCAGTTGGCATCGCGTAAACGAATATTGATTGACGGCAAACGGTTGAAATTTTTGGGCAAGTGGTGCACTTTCGGAATCGATGAACAGTGGCTCCTTTTTGATTAACTAGGTAATAAATTTTTATTTTAAATCGGGGTGTAAGAAGTCCGGGCGGATAGGGCCGCCCCTCTAATGTCCCAATATTGGATTATTGATTTCTGATGATTAGATCTGGTACGTCTTTTTTTTTTTTTAGTTCATTTGATCAATTTCTTCAATCTCTTCGACTCTAAAGTAGCTACTGGTCGTTGGCATTTCACGAATTAGATCCAGTTACTTCTGGTTTTTGTGACAATTTATCATTGGACAAAAACAGTTTGGCAACCATTTTACTCTGTTTCATGATTAAATGCATTAATATTTGTTTATGAGTTTATTAGGGGTCGTTCAAGTATTACGTAAGGATCTTTAGGGGAAGGAGGGGGTAGTTGAGATTTGCTTATTTTTCCTCAAGGGGGAGAGGAATTTGAACCATGCTTACGTAAGACACAGAAAATAATAAAACTAGCACATAATCACAAAACAACAACCGTCCTAGCAGAACTGCAATACTTCGATGTAGGACATCGGAGCAGAAAATATTAAATACACGTAGTCGCATTTCGATATTTAATTATTTAAACCAGTGGCTCTCAAACTTTTTTTCGCTTGGAAGCATCTCATCTTTATTCCATATAGCGAAAAATTATGGCTTGATATAATATATTTATGTAGTGCTATATCTGTAAATAAGAAAAATTTTTATTCCTCCGTAAGTATTCCAGATGATGTGGGGATGTTTTCCTACCTCCTTTCTCCTCGAAATTTTGGGACAAAGCTACCATTTATATTTGAAAGGGAAAAAAAGAATTTAAATTTTAAAATAAGACTTCCCCTCTCCTGCTCTCCCTGGAACCAATGGCCGCCCCTTCCCTTCGAAATATAATCCCATTATGGTGCCAGGGTGGTAAACAGTCCGTTTTTGTGGCACTGCCGCACGCGACCCAAAACGTCAATTTTGCTATGACTCAAGCGAGCTATGAGGGGCGCTTTCAACGGTTTTTATTACTCTCGGAGCAGCTGTATTGGTGCAACGGCGCATGCGTTTCTTGCTGATATTTTGCGCTATAGCATCTTGCGTTTGTGTTCGATTTCGGCCGACTGCTGTTCCCCGGACTTAAAATTTCCCCAGGTCAGTACTAGCTATTTTTGTGCACAAATGCCGTGTCTGTGTACTTTTTTTAAATCTCTTTGGATTTTTCTTTCTATCGGCCGCCGTTTTTAAATTTTTTGGGGTCGATAGATGCATCTTATCGACTCTCCGCGATCAAAATTCTATTTTTGACGACGGCTTCCTTCCTTCAGAAGCTTCTCGTTCTCCTCGGACGTTTTCTTCTTCTCGGAAGTCGAAAAGCGTTTAAATATTTGCTTTAAATTTCCTTTACGTCGTCTGATGTGCTTTTTATAAGTAATGGGGAAAACTGAATTTATAAATTTGTAATGCCGGCTGAGAGAAGTCGGATTGCGATTGTGGCGAGTGGCGCCCTCTACTATCCAGCAATGACTCCATGACTGTTTGTTGTACTGCAATTTTTAAATGGACACGAAACGTTTGGCCATGAGTAAACCTTCTCGGTCCCTTGAGTGCGAGAAAAGGGTCCACCATTAAAAATATACCAGGGCTGGTGCCACTTTATTATGAACCCATAAAAAATATAGACCTCGCACTATTTGGTCAATAAGTCTTGTGCTTATATTTGACGTTCATTATCTGCAACATTCAGGTTTATCAAATCAAAAATGCAACTTGTTTAGGCAGTTCTATGCATATATATATAATAAAAATATATAGCTCTTAAACTGCAATAAAACTATACCATTGCAAAACCACCAGAACCGTTAGGCCATGGCTGCTTAGCCTGTACATAAATCCTGTACTGTTCGGGAGCCAGTCCCACTCATTGCCCCAAGTATTTTAAAGTGGATAAAAGAAAACTTCTATGTTTAATGGATTCTGTACTCAAATGTAGAGCATAATTAGAAAGGGGTTGCCTATCCCCCACTCTCTCCATGAAAAATGAAAATTGGGAGTATATGCTACATAGGGAACATTGAAAAGGATTATAGCCCCCTTCCCCAAGGGCTTTCGTGTAGGAAGAAGGGAAGTGGACACCTGGAACACCACTGTAGCCATGTTAAAAGCTAATAATTTATAATGCTTTAATATAATAATGTTGCCACTCTATGAAAAATCCATAATTTTTAATTTTATGGAAGACTTCATTAATTCCCATTTATTATTTACATGTGTACCATATGTGGGTGTAATCTTGGAGAAAATATATTTCCGACTACAACTTCCATGATGCACTTTCCATAAGCTTCATGTTTTTTTGTTTGTTTTTTTTTAAATAAAATTTCCAAAATTTGAAGTAACCAGAATTTTTAAAATTAATTTTCCCATAGTTCTTAGAATTTTTAAAATTAATTTTCCCACAGTTCTTAGAATTTCTACCACAAACGTGCCCCATTCTTGAAAATATCTTTATTTACTGCATAAAGAAAAAACAATACTGAAAAGAATGATTGCAAAATACAACTCTTACTGTAATCGCAGAACGGGACAGTATAAAATAAGTGATAAAAGCAGAGAAAGAGAAAACTTTGTTCAAATACAGACAGAATGGCAAACAAAATGAAGTTCATAATCAAGGACACAACATAAAAACTTGAAAGGTAGTGACATAGAAAACCATAGAGTAAAGGTGGACTCCACTAACAGTACACTTACAAATGTCATAGAAAGCAGTCACAGTTGGAGAAAATAAAAATAAGATCCAATGCAGCCAAGAGGTACTGATGAAATCTAGAGTTATACTTTGCATTGAAAAGAGATCCATCATTTCTGGAGGTGAACGAAGGCCTAAGTGACTGCAAGATTTGAAAATGTTTATTCTGGAATAATGGTACACCGGACACTATAAAATAAGGTGCTCTAAATTCTCTTATCCTTCTGTACGTTGACAACATAGAGATGCAGGGTTTTTTTTTAGTGGTAATATTTTTTTTTTCTAGAGAGGCGTGTTTAAAGGCACAGCCAAGGCAGTGTCAGTGAAGTCAAGTTTATACTGAATGAAGACAGCAAGAATTAATTGTAAGATTCTTAAGAACTGGGAACTATGCATATGCTGACCAATAATGTCATATTTCAAAAGGGCAAGTTTTTCATCTACAAAGATGTTCTTAGTATAATGAAGAAAGCCCTTTCGGATAGGGCAATGAGGAGTTGTTTGGTTACTACATGAGAAGATGAAATTATTCATGGCTAGATATACCAGGCATCAACTGTCTCATTCCCTGGTATGCCACAGTGCCCAAATAACCAGCCGAAAGTGCTTGAGATTTGGGGTAAGTGACCCATATAGAAGGATGAGCAGTAAGACATCGAAGAGTGGCTTGGGAGTCACAAAAGATGATGGTAACTTCAAATCTGATATGTTGATCCCAATTTGCAGACAGGCGAAAAAGTTCTGCTAGTTGATGATGAATTGCAATACAACACAAAGAAACCAATCCTTGGAATTGCTAATGCAACACCACCCTTTCTTCCATTAATGTCAAATGAGTCTTCCATAAAGACGTTGGAATTCGGAAGAGAGTTCCTTAACAGTTATTTGTGTAAGTAACAACAATAGGGCCTTCCCCTCAGCACAATCTTTTTTGGGAATCCTAAGAAGAGATGAAATGAGATGACAGTAGAAGAATTTAAAAGCTAATGAGGAACAACAGTGTGTGACGGTTAGTAAGGAATCCAGGAGCACTCTAAAACTCTGAAAGAAGCATACGGTGCTTGAATTGTTAAGTCTGTTGTGCTTTAAAATATCCTGATGATATCAGGTAACCTTCACTAATCTTGTTCTAATGGCTGTGGTCATACTTCTTTTGAGTGCACAGTGCCTGGTTCAGTGATTCACAGTAAGCTGAGTTATATACAAACATATATATGATTCAGAAAATTAAATTAAATAATTGGTTTCGATCGGTTCTGTTTTAGACAAAATATTCTCTCTCTCTCTCTCTAAATGTAGTTTTCTTCATCATCAAGTACCCATTTTAGAATTGTGTGGTATAAAAATACAAATAGGTATAAATCAAATTCCATATGCTTATGAGTATTATTAGCATATGTGTATGTGCTTACTTTCAGTGTATCGTTATTTACATCAGTATCTTTTATATTGAAATCCATTGCTGTTACCAAAAAATGCTTCCTTTTGAAAGTTCTTAATTTGAATTGTGGATGATCTTATATGTATGTTATGTGTGCATTTTTTTATATTATGTTTTTGCAATTTATGTGTATTATATGTTATTGATTTTTGTTTGTAGATTCCTGATGTAAAACAAGATGATAGTGAATTATATTTTCTCAATGACTCGCCTGTAAGTAATTTTTTTTTACATGGTCATTTGATGTTTCTTATTTTATGTAAATTTCTTTAAGGGAGATTTTCAAATCACTTCTGAATGAAAAGAAAATGCTAATGTAAACATATAATTCATAACAACACTTTGTATTTCATAAGCTGCTGTTTTTATCAGATTTCAATGAACCCTTTCCTTTTAATAGGGGGACTCGTTACTAACTGAACACATACCTCTGTCTTTCACAATCAGTATAACAACCAACAAGGCCACACATATGGTGGTGGCAGTGAAAAGGTTGTTAAACTAATTTACTAGTAGTTACGTCAGTGTATTGTCATTTGTAGATATTTAAGAATAGTCCACTCTGGTTGTTGGACTCTCTCTCTCTCTCTTCTTCTGTTTATTATGCTGTGCTATGGGAAAAGCAGTAGCTATTGTCTGCCCGGTTCCCAGTTTTGTAGTTTCTGTATTTCAGTTCATTAATTTTCTGTTGTTGAGACTATTCCATATTAATCTGCGATGGGTGATGCCTTGAATGTAAATGAAGTAATAGAGTTTCATACTCATTGGGATTAGACAGTAACATTGTGGTGAATCAGACCATCTCATGCCACTATGGTAAGTGAAGTTATTCAATGTGCAGAAATTTCCGTAGTTTCTGCCAAAATAATAGATGCCAAAAAGCAGCCTCGTCATTGGGATATTAGAACTGCAATTCTCAAAGCATGACCACAGGTGGTTAGAATTGCTTGCTCTCAATTCATGTGAATTGTGAGTACACTATCTTAAAGTTATAACTTTGTATGCATGTAGATCTTGAAGACGATTTCATTGCTAGAAGATGGGTTGGTATTCATTTCTTAGCTTATTGTTTACTTATTGAATTACTTGATATGTTATTTGTTTGCTTTTTAATGTGTGTGTTAAATGCAGGTTCTAATAAATCCGAAAAGTTTAAAATGGCTAAAAGGTTAATATATCTTGCAAAGGGTAAAATAACTTCCTATAAATCACATTTTGTTTAAGCAAAGTGTGGGGGGGGGAGGTAAATGCTTCTGGTACTGTAACATATAATTTAGGAGGTCATGTTGTGAACATTGCAATGTGCATAGTAAGGGAATTGTGTACTGTATTGTTAGAGGAAGTAGGTTTTGTATTTGTTGGGTGCATTGACTTCCAAAATTTAGCCATGCGAAAGCAAACTCCTCCCACTCCTTGAAGGAGGAAAAGGTACAGTTGTCAGCAATCAAGAATTTGATAGATAGAGCCACTGACTAAGAAAATCATCGTGAGAAATTCAGTGAAATTTTTCAAAAATTCCCTGTAAAATGTGTTTAGTAACCAACCATAATAAACAAGTTTAAACACAAAATAGATGGTGGAGAGGTGAAACCTATATTTAGGGCCCTGTATAAGAACATCTCTTGAAGGAAGAAGTAATGTTAGTTAAAGAGATTGAACAAACTTCAGCATTGTGCTATAAATCTCGCCACTGAATCAGTGCATAACAAACCAATGTAGTTGAAAGGTACTATGGTTAATGCACTCAGTGGCGGATTAAAGTTTTTGAGGCCCCTGGGCTACTGGTATTGTGAGGCCCCCAGTAAAATAGTTCAAAAGGATCATCAGCAGAAGACGTCTGTGGAGACCCTCTAGCTGTGCAGAGACCCCTGTGTTGCAGCCCCTGAAGCCCATGCTTTAATCCTGCACTGAATACACCTAAAAAAAAAAGTTTGGACGGAGATTCAAAAAGTCATCTGCATGTGTTCTCTCCAAGAAATGTGTTTTCCAACGAAGAAAAACAGAAAAAGCAAAGGAAGGTCTCTAATCTTCAAGCCTCCAATACAATATGCATTATGATAGCAAGCCTTCCTAACAGCAGCTAGTGAAAGCATTGCACTAGCTTCTTTTATAGTTTGCTGCACTCACAGCAAAGTGGATAGGGCTTACGGTGACCAACTCTCCTATACATCTTCCCCAAGTTCTCCCATATATTAGCTCATTTTTCCAGATACTCCTGTATCGGCATTCTGTTTCTCCTGTGTATTTCATTAATCATCAAACATCAATTAACTATGACTGTAATGAGTTGTGAAATTTGTACAAGAAAATCAAAAAAGTGCTCGGTACCGCAGCATCAGTGAGCAAATAATATTGCTTAGAACTAGGAAACATGTAAATTTGGAACTAATATTGCAATATAGAGCACTACAGAGAATAAATGAAGAAATCAAGTCCAATGTTTTACGCATAGTACAATTTATTTAACAAAAAATCAGTTATACTTTGCCCAAGACTTTAAACTTACTTTCTTCATTTACATTCAAATTTATATTCCATGTTGTGACATATAAATTGTATCTCCTTTTTTTTTTCCCAACAATATTATATGTGATGATATTATATAAAATGTAGATTATTTTGCTTAATATTATCCATCTCATGGAATAAAGCTGCTCTGTGTAGGGGGGTGGGCATTGCTCAAAATTTGACACCTACTGTAATATCTCTTAATTTAAATTCATGGGCAGAAGTCGGTCACCCTAATAAGACCCTGGGAATTAACAATTCTTCTGTAAATCTCCTTTCCATTTAAGAAGTTCCCCCTTTGAACTTGCTTCCACTAATGCTGCTTATAAATATAATTGTTCGTTTGATATACATAAAAAAAATGATAGTGCAATATTCATTTTCTTTCCTTCTTCCCTATGTGTTTATTTTTTCGATCTGTGTCTGTTACAGGGAGATCAAATCGAAGGAAGTGCATTAGACGAAGAATTTGCAGATTTGGACCATTCTTCGGGAAGAGGTATAGACGATGAAGACTCCCCAGGCTCCGGTTTTGGCCCAGATGATGAAAATGAAGAGGACGAAGACACAGGTTCGGGTGGATGTAAGATACTATCTTGATGTCGTTATTTTTAAGTTTTCAATTATGGTGGTGCTTGCAATTTTTGTTTACAGTATGTTGTCAGGAAAAGTCAGCATGACTGTTTTTAGTAAGTTTTATTTATTTATTTTGTAGTTCCTTGAAAAGAAATGCTTTTTTTTTTCTTTTTTTTTTTTAAACCCTTTAAGGAATTCAATTCAAATGCCTGGTATACACGAAATTTGATTTTACAGTTACAGATGTGAAGTGTGTGAATTAGCTGGATGTGGAAGTTGGCTTGTTTTTAGCAACTGTAAATACTGTTCATGATAACGAACGATTTCATTGTAAGCTGGCGTTCTAGAGCAATGGGGATATGGAGAATGCCGGTATATTGTACCCTATGCAGGTTTGCTGCTTAACTCATGAATATATGAAATAAGAACAAAAAGACCTGTCTCTGTGTAGTATACCCACCACTTATTTTGAAATTGGCACCTTGTTTGGTGCAGAATGACCCTTGCTGTCCTTGTGCCATAAAATGCAACCAACCATTTTGAAATTGGATCCAGACTTGTTATTGTCAGTTCATGGTTTCGAAATGCCACACAGCACCCTGCCTGCTGACTATTGTAAACGACGAATTCGAAAGCAGAGGAGATCCGGAAAAGTCCACTATTTTTCACGCAACACAAAACCTCAAAATACCTTTTTTTTTTTCCCAACAATCCAAATTTCTTAGAGGATAAAAGGTAAATGCACTGTCTCTCCGAAAAAATAAATATATAAATTGTACCCCTAAAAAGGTAAGAGCTGCAACTTAGCTAATGCCTTAGACCAAGATAAGTAAATTGTTAAAAAACCCCATTGCCAAAATATGCATTGGGCGTTTCTGTGTCATAGAATAAGGGCTCATCTTTTAGCCAATGTAAGGCACACATATTTTACATGTGTAACTAGATACAGCTGATTTTGCTATTTTCATTACATTAAGTAATCTATGAAAGCAGATAATTTTGGTAGAGTGCACATGTCTATAGTATTGGCAACTTTGAGACTTCAGAAAACAGGATGAGATTATGCAGACTTATCCACCACTACCTTTATCAGAAAGTGTGCCCAAAACAGATCACATAACTGCCTTGAAGGAGCTAGATGTCCCAGAAAAACAAATGTTGGAAGAGCTTGTGCAATCGTGCGTGTGCACACAAATTTTATCCATCTAAAGGCATCTTTTTGTGTATCATGTCGTACCAAGAGGTATCATTCATTAGGGACTGACAAAGAGGGGATTTCGTTCTCACAGGCTTCATTTCCTTAGCACTTGTTTAGTGCAGAATGACTCCATGAAATTGAAAAATGTTCGATATATCTTCAAATAGATCTACATTAGTATTCAAATTTTGAACACCCCTTGCCTTCTGAAAATATTGCCTGGATCTGTTCTTGCATTGGTGTAAGATAAATGATAGGTTGCACTCTGACGCTTTATAAACCTTTTTATTAGTTCCATTCGTTTCCCCCCCCCAAATTATATTTCAAAAAGTTACTTGTTACATATATTGGTGTTCAGACTGTGGCGACACCTAGACAAAAACTGTTTATTTAAGGAGTCTAGATTGAACCATTAATTTATGACCACTGTTTTTTTGTTTGGTCAAAAACCCATTCAAAATTTCATGATGAAAACATTTCATCGAAAAACAAATTCAACCAAAGGAAAAGTGACCATATCCAAAACTGATCTTGAACCAGTGACCTTTGGCATATCATCTAGTTTCTGATCACTGACTGATTGAAGTCAACTGTACATTATGTTTGTATCCTCTTTGAAATTAGTGTGTGAGAGGGGGGGTGGAGAGAGGAAGACAAATATGGTCGGCCTCTGTAGCTTTGTGGTTTGAACATCAGAACTGCATCGCAAAGACTACTTCCTGGTTCTAGTCAAGCCTGTGGCATTATTACTTTTTCTTCTGTGACTCATTTATTTCTAAATGGCGTCTAGAATTAAAAAAACAAAAATCTCAATTGCAAAAAAATTACTCATTTGACAATATTTAAAAATGGCATGTTTGCATCATATCATTGTTGTAGCTGTTGTTTCCAGTGGTTCCTGGTAAGATGCAGGATGTCCGTCAGTCACATTCAGTTGTGTGTCCCATCTCTGTTAACCCCACGCTGTTTTAGAATACAACATTGTGGAATAAGTTCAGATTTGGAAAATGTTGCATGGAACGTTAACTGTGTTAGCATTCATATAAAACTGTGCTTTTTTGAATGAATTATTAAGGTAGCTAATGTAGCGTTGCTATAGAACAGTGATTCCAAATTTTTGAATGTGGAATCTTCAAAAGAAAGTACCTCTTTGCTTATCCAGAAATAATTGAATACTTTTAATTTCTTTTTTTTTTCCCTTTTAGTATTCTCAACAATAGAACCGTCGAGTCATCCAACTCGAGCAACTATTACAACAACAGATTCATCAAGCAAAGTAAAGTACAAGGTAAAGTCTTGATTTATTAATTTTTAAAACTCATAAAACCAACAAAATGCTTTTTTGCACAAAAAATAAATTTTATGTATTTTTTATTCTCATTGGCTGGTGTCATTCATTGAATTTTTTTTTTTACATGTTTACTGTAAGTTTCCATTCACAAAAAGAAGTCCGATAATACTGTTAAAAATATCGGGAGGTGATGTCACAAACCGGCTAAATGTTTACAATAATGTAGAACTCCAAGGACCACAACTTGTTCTTGGCAGTCGCCACAAACAAGTTCTGAGATTGAAATCTTACTCTGCTGTAAGCTGCTGGCCGATTTGTGATGTCACCTCCCATTTTTTCTAACTGTACCACCAAACTTCTTTTTGTGAACAGATGGTAGGTGGTTTTAATTATTTTTTATGGCTTATCGTTCTTTCATTGGAAGCACAAACTCTGTGCTTGTATAATGGTTTGGTCTTCCTAAGGCTAGCACAAGTACCATGAAAGTAGTTGGCATAGGAATTTAAAAGTTACGGATGGTGAGGGCTCAAGTAGCATTAGAGAAGATGATGTATCTTGATATCCATTTGGGGGGTCTTTTTAATCCCCCCCCCCGCTCTTTTCTATATTACTGATTGTTGGCAGTTGATTGTAAAGTTCCTGAGAATGACCATAATATGCGACTTGTAATATAGGAGCTTAAAGAACTTTAGTTTAAACCGAGAACGTAGAGTGTCAAAATGTAATTACCCTGAATGTTCAATTTATCGTGCCACTTCAAAAGTTTACCTCCACTTTAAAAAATAGCGAACCTATATAAAAAAAATCTTTTCAATGTTTTGGATATGACAACATTGAAAAAAAAAATTTTAAGACTTTACTATTGGACTATGATAGCGGAAATACTAAATACCATTTCTACAATTACTATTTTCTAATCCTCAACCAAATACTTCATCAATTACAGTTCCACCGCATGTCATGTTAAATGTCAAGTCTGATATCGGAGCTAAATTAAATATTTTATTAAAACTTTAAAAGTTTACGATAGTTTATTAATAGGCTAACAACAAATAGATTTGATTACGATGTTAGAGAAACTAGTGGAGCGATGAGTCTGAACACAACGATGGTTAAGTGGGCAACTGACCTATTATTTTAGAAATCTGAACACAAAAATACGCATACTGTTGTCAAATATGTAGAGAGAGATTACATACGATATTTGTTGCCAGATACTGAAAGTAGCATTATGTACAACATTTGTGTAAGTTCTAATAAACAAGAACTATTTGGCATAGCCAATTTCAGAAATTGTTCTTATTTTGTGTTACTTAATATCCAAAGTGACAATAGTACAGGAAACCATTACTAACACGAAAACGTAGTGTTTCAGCTGTTGAATCCAATAATAGACTTCTATGTGTATTAAAATCTGGTGAAGAAAACAAAAAGAATTTTTTTCTAATTAATCTCAGCAAGTACATTTTCGATATAAAAAGTGTTTGAAATTTACAGTAAACATGGCCTCCAACA
>QLNU02015003.1:119495758-119508007 GCA_006491805.2 Dysdera silvatica | reverse complement strand
AAGAAGAAATGACTGTTATTTGAACTATTCAGTAAAAATAAGTTTTGGTCCTTTTCATCTAAATTGTAATAGTCATGAAAATTTACAGTTACATTTATTCTAAGACTTCACCTTTTCAGGGTAAAGGTAATTTGTTTTCACAAAACTGTTTGTGAAGACTTGCAGTTTTTAGAAACTCCAAAAATGGTGACATTTAAACCATCTCTTAGTACTTGTTGTCAGACAGTTAGTGCTATGAAAAAATCGTAAAATGTATTTTAGATATTTCGTAGATGTTGCAAAATCATTATACCGATCTATAAAAAATTTTAAAAAATGGACAGCTGCATGAGGGTGTTTTTTGTTGTTGTTTTTTTCTAATTATGTAGGTTTTTTCACATATTATAGCATTTGTATATTGAATAGTTTTATCTTTTTGCTGACAACGTGAACATAAAAATATCGGAGTAATTTTTAAAAATCTATCAAGGAAATATCAGGGAATTTTTTTTTTCCTGCATTTTGTTACCACCTTGACGAGAAAAGAGTACTACTATTTGTTTATTGTTATCTGACACTTTAGCAATATTGCCAGATATTGTTAAAGTGTCATTATTTTCCAGATGAGCGAATTTCAAACCATTGGCAAAATCAACCTGTAAATACCTATATATATAAAAACCTATAAATAATCAACCTATAAAACGTGAGTTCAACAAGCCAATTGTCGGTAGTGAGTCCAGACTATATCCTGTTTATTTTCTGGCTTGATTTATGATCAGATCCAAATATTTTTAGTTTTTAAACCTATAGCATGAATGGGCTCAAAGCGTAAAATACAAATTTTAATTTAAAGAAAAAACAAAAGAAAAAGAAAACCTTAAGCGATTTTATGGATATAATAAACTATAGTGTATTGCAATTTTAAGTTAATCATTTACTGCAATTAATTACATACTATATTGGTTGTTTTATTTTTTTTTATATGTATATTTGAAGGCAAAGCAATACATACCACGACCTGACGAAGACAATCGAATTCCTGAGATTTCCGATCCTGTGACACACGAGGCCTCCACGAAAATGAGTTTTGATCCCACGCCTACAAAGGCCACAGATCATAACACGATGAGTAGTGAAGTCATGGGCCACAAGCAAGAAGCCCGGCCTACTTCTTTATTTGGAGAACCGGGTATTTTAGCAGGTATGTTGTCAAAGTTCATCAGATAATATTCTAAAACTTTCAATACTCTATGCATTTTGTAATGTTCAAGTTTTATACATGGATAGGATGCACTCTTTAGCATATATCAAATTACCTGCTGAGGGGCATGGTGTTTAAATACACGGTCTCACACACTAGTTACACCCAAATTCACTAATTATTTTGGGACTAAATTCCAATTTTTGCTTATGTAATTCGTTGCCGTTTTTATTTTTGAGAGCTTTTATCAAATTCTTAATTAATATTGCTTGATAATGCATTAAAGTCTCTCTTATTTTTCCACTTTCCTCAATCCCGATGTGAAACGAAAACTCCATTTGATCTTAAACCTGTTTCTCTCCATATATTTAAATATTCATTAAGAGCATACAGTCTAAGCAATTCTGCACGCTTAGCTTCTATCGGCAAAAAGGCTAGCGACAGGTTAAACCCCGGTTCTGGCATAACATAACCTTATCTGCCCTCTCACTGTGAAATAAAATCAACGTCATTAACCTGATGCAAAGAGGACATTCTTATATAGCATGTACTTTATCAAACTTGTGTAACAGTGAGAGTTTTTTTAAATGGTTACTGGTTAACTGCTCACTGTAGTGTCAGAGGTCATTCTCTAGGCTAGTGTGTCTCAACCTTTATGAGGCCATGGCATGGTAAATGCTTTTCTATTGGACAAGGACCGGTTTGAACAAATTTACTTGTGAATACCGTTTTATGTTTTAAATTTCACACATTAAACTATCATAAATATGAATAATTAATTGTAGCATAATCATCAAGAATATCGGTGCTCTCCTATCACTACACACTTTTGTGGTACACCACTTTGCTGACTGATCACTAGCATGTGCAACGCAGATGTTATATTGTTTAGTTTTAAGAACAGAGGATGCACCACAGATTATTGTAAGCACTTTGTATGACAGGCTATAGTGAGCAGTGTATACTTTCTTGGATGCTAAAAGATTCTAATGTCTGAAAGTTCCGGACCATTCATGAATACTCACATATTCAAAAATACACAGTTTGGTCATTGGCAGTTGCTTCGCATATGTTATTTAGATATTCTGGGCCTGGTTTTCCATTCATTTGCCACTATATTATTTTCGCAGAATATTTCCACAATAAAATGTTTATTCATATAAAATGCACAGAAAACTAAAATGACAAATTCCAGGAGAATCAATCGCATCCTGGTGTAATTGATGCTATGTACTGGGCCATGCCCCAGCAGTTGAGAAACACTACTCTAGGCCTTAAGAGGTTCTGATTCCTCGAGAAAATATTGGTCCACTGCCCTCTGATGATGTAATAGTAACGCATTCATATCTGTCTTCCCATTAACCCAGGTTCAACTCCCAGCAGTATGGTGACCACATACTGTTTTTCTGCCCACCATGGTCTGTTGTTCGATTCTCTTGGCTACGGAGGCTCTAATGCCTTGGGGGGGGAAATGCAGTCCTGGTGCCACATGACCTTTTCTATCCTTGTGTCATAAGCAAATAAAACCATTTAATGTTATGTATTTGTTTCCGTTTCAGCCGTTATTGGCGGTGCTGTTGTCGGCCTGCTCTGTGCCATTTTGCTAGTGATGTTTATCGTGTACCGGATGCGGAAGAAGGATGAAGGAAGTTACGCATTAGATGAACCGAAACGTTCCCCGACTGTCAACTCATACACACGTAGCAGTAACAAGGAATTTTATGCGTAATTTTTTTCCCACGGACACCGTTGTATTCCATTCATTTGTTAGATTCTGTTTAAGGTGCAGCAACTGAGAAAAAACAAGAGTCTGGATTCTATATTTACTTCTTAAGGACTGCCATCTTACCACACGTTGTCTGGACAAAACATTTTTACAAGTTCAACTGCACAAGAAACTTCTCCATTTCATTTGGAACTGTAATCAATACTTTCGTAATATGTTGGTGAGGAAATGTGTGCTCAGTCCCTTTTGCTGGTTTCTCTGTCATGGAAATAGACTTGGATATATATGCGAAGCTCTCCTCCTGCCATAGTTACTGGGAATATAAAGAAAAAAGGTCAACATTAATCGTCTGTTATTTCTAATACCCAAAACTGACACTCAATAACTTACTTTAGCCATTATGTTCTTTCTTATTTTACATCACATTAGCAACATTCCAGCATTTCTTTTCTCTGTTCTCTTTAATTATTGTTTAGCGTTTGAATCCATACTGTGAAATCAAATTATATTATTTTATGTCCTTTGTACATTTTAATAGATGCTAAAGATATTGCCCAGACTGTGGATATATATTGTATGGAGACACGCTGAATTTTTTTCTCTAATGGTTATGCGACAGGCGGGTTCGTGTTGTGTGGCCATATCTCATTGCTAGAACTGAATAAGATCAATGGTTCAGTTCCATCCGTAAAACTAAACATATTATCAAGTTTTTACTCTTATACGATACTAAAAGACACATCTTATGCTAACTTAGGTTGTACCTAAAGCTGGCATTTGATTTGTTTCTCCTGTTTCAGCGTAGAGTAGCACCATTATTTGTAAACCTTCCTAGTCCACTGGGTTCAATGTTTTCAGATTTTTATTTCTTCTAGCTTACGTTAATAGCTTTAGCCACCTTTATTGCCAGCCCTACATACAGTTCAACCCATTCCAGTGTTTGATAATCTGCCTCACTACTGCTCGTCAAGAATTTTCTAGTATCTTTTTTAAACAAAAGGGTGTCGTGGCTGTTGTGTATGTAGAAGATGAAACTGAGCCGTGATTGTGTATAATATTAAGGACAGCCGTTATTATATCATCGAAGGGAGTCACGATCATCTTCGTGACTGATATCGACGGACGTTCTGTGACTTTTTGCTATTCGACTTTTACTACTCGTAATCAGTTGCCTGTCACCTGAATCTGTACATTTCAGTGACTGTGTATGTACAAAGACTGTTCCCATTATATGTATCGCACGCTCATTTTTGAAACGTAGCTGCACACGTATAAGCTGTTTTGATTATCAAGGGGGGGAAAAAGTAGTTTAAAAAAGAAAATGCCAAAAACTGGTGAAAATGCACAAACCAAGGCTTGTAGTTGCCAAATTGCATCAAAACCAGCGACATGGAGCGTAGCTTACATTCAGAGAGTATTTAAATTGTTTATCATAAGTCACTCACAGTATGCGTAATGGCAGAAAGAATTGAGTTTTTTTGGGCAATGACTGGCGGGACTTAGGTTTATGCATTTTAACCCAAGAGATCTTATTAAAGTTGAAGTGCATTTAATATTTTATGTTACAGTTGAAAGCATATTCTTTTTTTTTTTGACTAACTTACCTTCTGAACAGGTGACCTTGTGTATGGTTCGTCATAACTTATTCGATTGGTGGACAATATTGTACAATGTTCACTATATATTACTAATTGCTAGTATTGCTAAATATATGTTACGATTCGTTACTAATTATCTCTTAAAGGGTATATTAAAGTATTTATGTGTATCTGTTGATTTCTTTTATACATTGTAAATGCAATTATAATTTTATCGAACGGTAGACAATATTGTTACTTCGTTTTTAATGTAAAGGTACTTTGCTAAACACTCGTATACTCATTGTGCCCATTCTTATAAGTCATGTTCTAATGTAAGGATCGTAATGAAATGAGTTTATCATGGTTTGTTATCACCGACTTAGTTATATCTGAAGTCGGAAATGGGAAATAATTTATTTCAATTTTGGCAAACCTTGGTTTTGTCTGCGTATCTTATATGAAATTACATGTTAAGTTTGTTAAATTGCATTATGCGTAGAATAGCATGCAATTTCTGTACTATGAATTACCATCACTGCATGTTTTGCAGCTACAGAATAACAGCTTTATTCTTTTGCCAAATTTTGGACCTGATTATGCTATTTTTTTTCGTTATCTACCATTTGCTGGTTTAACTATTTTTTCTGCTATTTGGTCTTCAGGGCTGCTTTCAATAGTTATTGACGTGTGCTGTACACTAATCTTAGTTTCTGTTCTCGTACTTAATATTTGTAAATATCGGACTACTTTTCTCAAAGGTCTGTTCTTGGTTTAATTTTCTCAATAGGGAACGAGTCCTTTTAGTGGTGTAATTAATATTCGTAACACTTTTGCCAGACACGTAGCTGCATTAGTCATGTATGTATGTGTGAACGTCTTCAACCTTTACGAAACAACTCCGTATCAGTATATCAGAGTTCCAGTCCCCCTTCTCCCCCTCCCCCTAAATATGCGTTTTATGTCTTTTGTATGTTTTGATGTTACAATTTTCTACAGAGCGAAAAATGAGTGTACTGCAATATTGTATGTATTTAACTATCATGTAAATTTAGAGCAGTTTTTTCAATTCACAGATCAGTTTGTAAATTATATAAAACGATAATCAGCATTAAAGTGTGATCATCCGTAACCTTGTTGGCCTTCTTATTTCCTTGATGTTGTTTGTATTTAAATTACTTACGTTAATCTTCGTTAAATTTTTACATATTGTTAAATCTTTGTTACATTTCTGCATTGACTTCAGATTTTGTGGTGGTATAGTTGTAAAGAATTTGCCCGGATTTGCGTTTCCTGTTAGACTAATTCAGAGGTGGGGGAACCTTTTCTTGTTGGAAGGCCACATTAAGGTAATTACAATCGAAGAAGGCTGCATTCAAGAAATTTCAATTAGATACTGGGGCATGGCAATTCAAAAATTATTGGTTTTCAAGTAGTTTTTAATTATGTGATTTAACGTTAAACGAAACAATGTATTTTGCTACCTAATGGGAGGCTTGGGCCCCTTCTTACGCCACTGATTAGGTACATAGCTCTTACTGATCCGATATTTGAAGAATTGATGAAGAATTAATTTTCCTTCACTATGCTCAATAACTGAATATACGGCGAGTATACCTATAGTCCATTTGTGGAAAGTTGTCCATCAGACCCATTAGAATTCAAGGGAGCTGAAGTAACAGACAGGTTGTTTCATTGCAGTAGGGGTAAGGGCGTCTTTCCTAACTGGTGGAAAGGGCTTTCTCCCAAATGAACTTGATTAAAACTGACTTGCGAAATTGTTTAACAACGAACCATGCAAGCAAATTGCTAATGATAAATATTGAATGACCTGTTCGAAATAATTTTGATTTTGAAAGTGCCTACCAACTATGGTGTGTAGCAATGCCCAGAAGAATTGTACAATAATATTGTCAATTATATAATTTCATAAAAACTAAAGAGTTTTATTTGTAGCCCGAAATTTTAAATATGTTATTTTGTTTAGCGTTCGCCTAAGGGACAAAATTTTCAAAAATATCGGAAGTATTTAAATTAGAAAAAAAGACAAAGCTAAAGAAATTTTAAAAACGCAAAAAAAAAAAAATTATTTTACATTTTCGCTAAAATGCTAAATGAAAAATCCAGCTCAAGGAAAAAAAAACCCTGTTTGTAGGCAAGTATAATTTTAAAACGAGCTGAGTTCAACAAGTTGCAGCTCAAGATACATTTAAGCACAAATAAAATTAGAGACCAATATTATTGGGAGTGTAATTTAATCAAGCCATTGGATATTAGCGCAGTCTCTTCAACAAAACCAGTGAGGCAAAACAATTGTCATGCAGGGTACCAATCACAGACTTCCCTTTGGGTCAGTGGTGCGTAGCAATGTAAGGAATGTTAATATGACCTCAGGGAGGGCGAAGGTTCACTGCATTACCGTGGCATGTTCTATCATTTACCATGCAACAAGAAGTCTTGTTAACAACTTGTAAAAGCTTTTGGATTACGAGCATATTAAAAATCTTTTCAAAGTCTTATTTCTCGGTGACGGTATAATAATATAACTAAGGAGCTATTTTATCTCTTTTTGTTTCACCTCGTAGACTCCAATTGGCCAAAGTCCATTTGACTCTGGTGCTTTATAACCGCTCAAATTGATAGATGTACTAATTGTAACTAATAGGAAAATAAATGCTTACCAATAATTCTTTATATTCCAAAGAATATAAGAAATTGGTGTTAAAGAAAAAGGACGAAATATATTTTTTTCCTGATTTTTAAGATATCGTTTTCTTGGATGAATTTCCAGGGTAATTTTTGATTCCTAGATGTTTCATTGGTGCAGACGTGTCACGTGGAATCTTTGCGCATGCGCATCATGACCACATGGGGGGGGGGTTGTCAGCTGTTGGTAAAAAGCGTCCAACGTGTAAACAAAATGGCGGGTTTGTCGATTTGGCAATATTTGCTTAGAGTAACTTTTCAGGTCTTCACCTAATGTGTCGTTCCTCTTGCTTAAAAGTGCAATTAATGTCGTCACGAAGCTACAATTTCCAATTTTGATTATTATTGTTTTTATGTTTACAGGTGCGATGAAAATTTATACTTTCTTGAGTTCTCGCTTTACCTTGAAATTGCTTAATTTGAAATTCAAAATGAATCGAAATTTACTTTTTCGTTTATCCATCTTGATATGCGATACAGACTAAACCGACAGGGAAATCTACCGTAACAAGATTACGCTATGCAGCATGAAACGGAATCGAATTACCTGTGGAACAAAAACATCATCTCCAAATTTATATATAATTTTTAGCACGCGACAGGTGCAATTAACATTTATACATTCTTACGTTACCAGGCAATAAACCGAAATTGTTTAGATTGAGCCACGAAATAAATTTACTTCATACCGCATATTAAAGACACCTAAGTAAAATAGATTCTGAACCAACTCAAAGTCTATGTAACTAGATTAAACTATGCAATGTCGCATGAAAAGTTGAATTACCTTTATAATAAAAATACCATTTCTACATCTGTTTATGTATTATTTTTTGCACGCGTACAGGGGCAATAAGCATTTACGTTACCTCAAAATATGTCGCAAATTTGGTCCACATAACGTGATAAAGACGCACTTTGAAACGAAATTTTTAATTATTAAAATTCTGTATTTAATGTGTTTTCTTTACTCTGTTAAAAGTTCTTTATTATGTGGTGGCAGCGAACAGAATGGGGCCGCAGATCTTTTGGTTACTGTGAAAGTGGGTCGAGGCTTGAAAAGGGTT
Source organism: Dysdera silvatica (assembly GCA_006491805.2). NCBI lineage: Eukaryota > Metazoa > Arthropoda > Arachnida > Araneae > Dysderidae > Dysdera > Dysdera silvatica. The sequence goes on along the minus strand of QLNU02015003.1, from coordinate 119,499,748 downwards.
GGGTGTAAGTTGTAAATACCACTGGTGTAAGGCAACAAATTTTGTAAAAAACATTATCTCGTTGCAGAAAAAATGCAATTTTTGAAAAGCATTGATAAAGGAAAAAGAATTTGGTGAATGTGACAGGATTCACAGTCGAGGGATTGACGTGAAAACTTCTATAAGACCACTCCAGTACTGGATGACACTTCATAAATCGTGATGTAATAACATGGTAACTACAAGGCTTCAATGTAACCATGGGCGGATTTACCATTTTGCCGCCCCTAGGCTACTTTTTTTTTTTGCCTACCCATTCGCCCCTTGGTGATACGAACATAAAAATTGTTTTATTTAATATACGTCAAGACTTTTGTAGTGACAATAAATACGTTGAAAAACGAACTTAGAAATTGTGAAACACAAACGTTAAACAATATTAATTTACATTGCAATATCATTTCTTTTTAATATACAATAAATTCAATTTTATTGAAATAAATTTTAATTTTAGAAAAAAAAAAAAAAAAGTCTATTGAACACTGGTATTTAAATGGAAAGCATGACGTCTAGCTTTTTTCTCGGCAGAACATCTGATTATATCATATGGTATTAAATTTTTTATATCAAACTCAATACACAAAATTTTGCCGCCCCAGTCTATAGCCTAGTATAGCCTATTAGAAAGTATGGCCTTGAGTGTAACACACAAACCGTAATTGACTACGTCGTCGACGTTCACACTTTTGCATGCCCTGCGCTTTCTGATCCTCTCAGCCACTGACAATGATATATCCTTGAATAGCTGCTGCAATGCTCTTTCCGATGCTATGTATGTTTTATATTTCATGTTAACATTTGTACGAATTTTGGTTGACATTGTGAAAATTTTCAATTTTTTTTCTTCTTCTAATTTATTCGCTATCTAAAACTGGTTCACTGTTTTGGCCTGCAAGTGAAACGCATAGATTTAATCGGATCTATCGTTTGAGACCAAAACCAACATCATAGCTACTCGGAGTCATAAGCTATACTGATTGGAAATTTCCACAGAGACCCAAAATGTCCTTTTACGTAAAGGCCCTGTCCTTGCGCATGCGTGACGATGACTTCGTGTTTTGGCGAGAGCGAAACTATGTACCGTTTAGAATGATCGCAAATCATTCCAGTCAAACTTGTTGTTTTGGGGTTATTCATTGGTTTTGTATCGACATACAAATATTACATCAAGATTTCTGAAATGTCACCCAGTATTGGAGGGTTTTCACGTCAAAAAAGATATTACTCTTCAATTTGGTGTTCCCCGAACGTATGGTGTCCACAATTTTAAAAAGGGGGAGTTCGTTATGAAACTGTTGAAAATACCCTTAACAGGAAACTTCCTACATCATCACGGATTTCAATTCACTGAAAAGGTTCCAGACAGTGAGTCAATTGGTTGGTTGGTTGGTTCTACGGCACAAGGACAGCAACCGATGAGTCAAAGTAAATGAAACGTAAATAATTTTAACTTCAATGAAATGATACCAGGGCTGTAATCGAGGCCTAGGGAAAAATTTTAGGAAATCATACATTTTACAAATAAAATTCTGTTCAAATTGTAAATAAAAAATATGTGGCTCTACAATTTTTTTAAGAAAAATTTTTGAATAAATCAACTAAGAATTGTGGGAATTTAAACGAAATTACAGCTTGGAACACGTGTCATAAACTAGGTTCCAAAAATAAAAAAAAGCAACGATGTGTTGTTTGACACAACGAAGGCGACAGGAGTGAAAAGGCGGACTTTTGGCCACTTGTTTCAATTTATTATTTTTTATTTTATTAGCTCACTTCAGAGCTTCTTCCTGGCTTAATTCGGTTGGGCACATGCTTATATGCCCCGAAGCTATATGCTGTAGGCAGTGTCGGATCCAGAGGGGCATTTGGAGGGTTGCAATGCCAGCTCAACAACCCATACATGATGATAGTTTCTGTCCCTATCAGATTAATGGGCTATTGCCTGGTTAGTGGGGCCCCCTGATCCCCCGCGGATCCACCCCTGATTTTGAAGAGCTCTAGGCTACTTTTTTTTAAGGACTACACTGAATGGTACTAAAACCATTTGGAAATGTTTTATTCCAAAGTTTAAATAATCATATGATTCTTAATTACATAACAAGCCAAAATGTCTTTAATGGAAGACACATTCAAATAAAATTTTATCTGAAATGCAATATTTTTGTAACGAACTGAAATTCGTGCAACTTTAAAAAAAAGGCAAGCAGCAATCTCTGCAATTGCAATTTCCTGTTAAGTAAAATAAATCGTTTTCAATGTTTAACTGTATACTTGTGATATGTTACATGCAATTTGGCACGGATTTGGTAAGATTTTCCTAATTAGGAAGGTTAATCTCACTTCTTGAACAAAACGTTCTGAAAATCACTTTCGTTTAACAAACTGTATTTTTTACAGCAATTTCTAAATAGCTGTGTAGATTTCCAATTACAGTGAAACCTGTCTAAGGCGGAAACTCACGGGACCGGAAAAAATTCCGTAGTATGCAGGTTTCCGCCTTATGGAGGTTACATGCAAAACAAATACATACATAGTTAAATTCAGTGGTAAGAGATGACTGCATGTGCTATTTTTTTCTTTGTCTCATCTTGAGAACTTTAAGATTATATTTATTTTCCTTTTGATAAAAATATTTATTTTATCACTGCATTTTATTTTTATTAATTTTAATTTTTGCACTATTTTGTGGTTTTAGTAATTACGATCAATATGGTGCAAAATTTCACTCTAACTATACATGCCTATTATATACAAAAAGTCTATTATGTAAGCTTAAATTAACGATAATGTATCTCCTAATATATAACCTGTTAACTGGGTATGACGACATTTTTCGTCATGCCCGGAAGACTACCAAAATGCGAATGACGACATTTTTCGTCATTGAAATTAACCGTATTATGTTGAACGCATTACGTTTTATGTAGTTCTTATATATTTAATCCTAGCGTGATGGTGTGATGACATTACTTATCACTGTGAAAAAAAGTCCCCAGTGTGAAACGAGTTTCACAAAATTTTATTCCCCGGTTAACAGGTTAAGTAACGATAAAGTACATCCCTTGTAAAGATAATCTCCCTTGTGGTGGGTTTATCCATGAATTGATAAAGTCGATGTGAGTGACTTTTCGTTCTGGTTAATAATGAACGCTTTTATTTAAGAAGTGGGTGGCACTGTCATACGCAAGGGGGGGGTGGTCGCGATTATGATTGTAACCCCCATTGCGATGAAATTGTGCATAGTATACCATTGCTTATTGAATAAAAGGGCTAGGTCACTGCCACTCCAACCCTGGCACCGGAAATCACCAGTGATGACTTAACCCGGCGACACGATCTAGCGAGCGGTATTTCATGAAAGCACTGGTAAAATAATGTTAAATGCCCCTGATTTAAGTTTAAAAAGTTAATTTGTTCATAAAAATTGCTGTCCTTTATATTTTTTGAGTGAATATAATACACACAACGAAAATTGACAAACCAACGAAATATAAACACGTGCATTTTGATTAACATCCACTTACAGCGGGCATATAAAAATTGTTGTATTCAAACTTTAAAAGTCTCAAAGAAAACGATTTTTGTTTCCAAAACAACCATTTGTTCTTTTGCATCGAATGACCACATACTTTGTTTGTGATAAATATAAAGGTAGGGGAATAAACGTCATTTTGTATATAAAATATGACTAACACGTATCACTACGCCAATAAACGTTGATTTATATTGTTGTTTGAAACACTCTAATATTACGTAAATTAGATTTTAATTTTCATACAACTTATTAATAAATTCGAGAGCGGACAAAAGAAGACGACGCACCCTCCTCCCCCTTTCGTATTATACATTAACATGAAGTAAAAGAAATGGGTATTTAAATGCCCATTATTTAAATTTTAATTAAAATTATTTACAATTTTATTAGAAATTTAATAGAAAAGTAAAGATGCC
>QLNU02015003.1:119484350-119495658 GCA_006491805.2 Dysdera silvatica | reverse complement strand
GAGATTCTATGTGAGTGTCGAAAATTAAAAAGATGATCTTTGGACTTCTTATTTATGGTTCTTTTTAATTTTACAAGACCTGATTGATGATAGGAGGTCTAAATCTGCAATCTACTGGTCAGTTTCTCAGTCTCTGTAGTTTTCATCCACAAATGGAGCAAGTAACAGTGAACTCAACTATATTTGTAGCATTGCAATATGCCAGACTTGAATCTTCCATCATCAATCAAACCCTAAAAAGACCAAACTGGCTATTTTCATCCGATTCCTCTCCACTTATGTTAAACACTGTCTACACCCCCTTCATACTAAAAATTTCTGCCAAGTTTGTGTTCAGCCTCCGAAAATTTAATTTTTGGAGGGTCTTAACTCCTGTCAACCCATTCTGGACTTTAGATTTTCAGGGGATTTATTCTATCTCACGCCAATGTAACCATGTTTACACTGGCTAAATATAGTGGGCCCTTCGAATTAAGCTCAAAGAGCATGAAGGTTATGTCCATTAATAAGACCTCCATGAATCAGCCTTTCACCTGGGAAGCTGTGAACATAGCTACCTTAATGAGAACGCCAACTCAGTCCGGGTCTTGACCCAAACAGTAGGGGCCCAAACTCGACAAAGTTTATGTAGAATTTTTCGTGTTATTTTAGGTTTGCTTTTATCATCAGCTTATCGTACGTTGATGCAATGTAGTTTTCTTATTATAAAAATTTGTAAATTTATATGTTGGTGTAAAAAGGGGCTCCCAATGGAGTAAGTCTCCGAAATGCATTATGGTTGTACATATTGTAATTTAAATAAACAAAAATAGTCTGCATATAAAATATATTTAATTTTATATTATAAATAAATTACTTTTGAAATCATAAGTAAAGGAGTTTACAAATAAACTGCCTTATTGTGCAGCATATAACAATTCAACAACAATGCATTAGTATTTGAAAAATATTAGATATTTTCTATAAAATTTAATATTGGCATTTTTCAATTCCATATTTATTTACGATCTCGTCAAATCCAGTATAAAAAGGGAACCTATCAAACAATTTAGAATTTGTCGATAAAAAAAAAATAAAAGTTTTCATTTTAGAATGTTTCTTGAAAACATTTGAGTCCAGCATATTAAGATCTACAATAAATCATATTTTAATTTTGTATCATTTCCATTAGGCCATTACAAGTCTTCGCCACACCCTGAAAAAAGACTAATGGTGGCTCAATGAAACAATTATACCTGTTATACTCTTAGTCAATTTTATAAATGCTATAACTTATTAAACCTGTTACCACCACATTCCCATATGTTAGCCGGCACGCCAGATAATACAAGAAACTAGTGGTGAGATTTAAGTGAAGCTGGATGAAACCAAAACCCAAAGTTATTGTAAATTTCTTTCTTATTTACCTAATGAGGTAAAAACCAGTTTCTTGACGAGTATAGGCCGTAAATTATGTGTTTTGATGAATTAGCCTCACTTAAATCTCACTACGGGTTGCTTTTACAAGGAACACATGATTTTCAAATTTAAACAACTGGCCACATCGAGCATAACGTATAAAGTGCTGTTTTTTGCTACCACACAATAAATACACATTTAAAGATAACACATAAAGGTATGGTTTTAATTAAAATATTCACTAAATATTAAAGTAATATTACTTTTATTCATCTAAAACATTAAAACCATAAAATGAAATCACTGTCATAAAATTCAATGAGTTCATAACTGTGCACAAATTAGGAAAACTGAGATACTAATATAGGAAGAAATTAAAAAAAAGGCAAAGATACCATCGTCATCATTGCTATCATCACACTCACTATATCAATCAATTAAACTCGAATTTGACTTCAAATTGTCTCAATCATTGATTTTGCCTAAACTTATAAGTTTTTCTAGCATAGAAAATGCATAGGCTGTGCAATTAATCCTTATTCCCATTGTGAGACAATATCCAATAAATGATTCTTCGATATTTTGAAGCATGCCCTTTTTACCATGCAATTTTCTTTTGAATATATCACACCCAATATACAGGAACATGTTCAACAAATTAACTGTTAACGTAAATCAAATAAAACCTCATGCATGTCATATAATTGTGACCCCTATATGCTACCCCAATGTGCCTCTAATCAAAAGCAATGTATAACAAAAATACTCCACAAGCCACGTGCTAAACTGTAACTCTAATCAAATTTAGTGGGAGTTCCAAAGTATCTGATAGAACAATTCTGGAACAATCAAATCATGGAGAGCCCCTTTGGCCAAGTAACTCACGCCATTTTGTTCTCTTAAACAGAGAAGAACCAAATGAGATGTATGCATCATCTCCTGACAACAAGCATCAATATGCTCATTCAAGGCATATATGGTGCAAATTACTTTGCCGAAGTAGTGTTGTCTTCCACATTCGTCTAATAAATGTTTAATTGTGCTGTGCTTACTACAGCATGCATATTACCTTCATTCTCCGAGCAACTCAGAGCTGAACCTTTAGTGAACTACACACTCCTACAATACATAACACTGTGCTTGACAACTTTCCGATAAGGTTTTCCACAGTCTTTACATGCAAATTCCAATACATCACCACCTAACATAAGATATAACACAAAGTTTCCCAAAATAAGTAAAATCCTCCTTTCATCTGGTTTAATGCTCAAGAACATATTTTTTGTACCAGTCAGATCTGCTTACATCAAAGTATTTCCATGTCCCTTGAATTCGACAATACTCATAAGCTGGTATGGATATATCCAAATTCATGTATATCGAATATTTTCACAGCCTCCTTCAGCTTCATTATAAGTGGGTTCGACTGTATTAATTTTCCAATAATTGGATAAAATGGTTCTTTTACAAGTAGTAATGTAAAATTCTCAAGATTTTGTTTTCATTGTTCTCTCTCTCAAACTGCTTTATGAATTATCTGTAATATGCATAGGTGCCGTTAGTGGGTGGGGGTTAAGGGACACCTACCCCTAATGTTACATTAGGGTTCCATATCTCCCTTCAATTTCAAACAAAATGACTTTTAAAAGTATGTTGTCCTTCCTCCCCACTAATATTTTCACGCTATCGGCGCCAATGGTAATATGGATATCAGCTTAATGTAACTTCTGTATCTCACTACACTAACATATATGGCCACATTTATTAGATTTCAAACTTAGCCTAATGAATCCGGAACAGTAACAACTGGCTAACACTCTAAACCAGGATTTGCCGAACTTCTTTGAACATCGACCCCACCAAGAGTTCCTTGACCTTTTATTGATCCCCCACCCTGTATTTTATTTTCAGATATGGATCCAGTGACAGATTTGGAGAGGGAATGTAAAATACAGTAGGATCAACTTATAACGAACCCACATTTAGCGAGTTTTCAGATATAGCGAGGAAAATATGGATTTTGTTTGGTATAATGATTAAGCGCAATACAATTTAACTGCTTTTAGTAAACACGTCTTTTGGACACACATTTGGATTTAAAGAACAATTAAAAAAGATAAAATAGGAAATCAAAATTTTTTGTAAAATTTCCATCATTATATGTGATTGGTCGTTATAATCAGTGCTCATTATGACCAATTTTCACCACATTTTAATGGATTTGGGATGGGAAATTACCCTAATTCACCCGCCCAAAGGATGCAACATTACTTACCAAAGTAAATGACATTATTAGGGCATACACAGTCAAACCCCAATTTACAGTTTCTCTGGGAAATTCTAAAGAAACGGTAGAAGATACAGGAAAATGCACGAAGTGAGAATCTTATAACATTCACAGTTAATAACATATTTCCTATTTGAAACTTCGGAAAAAAAATGTTTGAAGCAAAAAACCACATATATTATGCAAGGAAGTAAAATCAGGGTTTCGCTGTATGTACTTTTAAGTTTTTTTTTTATTTTATGGAAAAAACAATGACTAATATAATAAGAAATCAAACACTGAAATATGACAATGCAAACCTGAACTATAAAATAGTAAAAAATTTCATGCATACAAAATTTAAATGGAAGAAATCAAATTCTAATACAAAATATAGGGTGTCCATAATTAAAGTTCTCCCATTCAGAATTTCTTGCACACGTAACTACTATTCATCCAAGAATTATGAAAATCGGGGCCTTTTTTTTTAATAAAGAGATGGGGAAAAACATTTGGTGGGGGAAAAAAAAATGGCTAAAAAATATCGCCACCAGAGGATGTATTTCTATTTTATTAAAATTTTTATTTACACACTTAGCTATATTATTCACTTATAATATTCACCAATTTTATAATTCACAACAATTTAATAATTCACCATTGTCAGCTACCCTCTGAAATCTCAAAATGCCATGTTTAGTGGTTGAGCAAAGTGAGTGCCTCGAAATATCGAGCATGTGGCAAAAAATTATGTCTGTAAGATCAACTAAGGTTTTCGCATTGTCACGGCTAATCAAATCTTTCAAATAGCCTCCATGGCAAAAAATTGCATGGATTCAGGTCTGGGGATCAGGCAGGTCAGATATCACAGAAATGGTGGCCGTTGACCCTTTCTTCTTTTAAAATGTCTTTTGAAAACATCTTTAACACACCATGCAATGTGTAGATGAGCTCCGTCTTACACAAAGACTGTTCGTACAACACATTGGACTTGCACAGCTGGAATAGTTGAGTTCTCTAATAGTGACACACATCACTGGACTTGATGGAATTAACTCCTCGAAGAAGCATGGCCTTAGAAAAATTTATGCAGAAAATTCACACCATACTGTATCGTTTGGGGCATGCAACTGAACATCCAGGATCGAGCAGATTTTCTGAATCCCAAATTTGGCAGTGTTCACTGGGCGGTCCAAATAATAATATGCTTCATCTGACCAGAGGATGTTCCAAGGTCACACAAAATGGATCTCACAGTGAGTAAGAAACTATAGTGAGATTGTTAGTCAAACGCCAAAATCATGTGAAAGCAACTACAGAACAAGTAAAAGTTTGTACGGATAATGCAGTAGAATATTCTTGAAGAACTTATGGCCAGTAGAAGATGGTATATGTAACACTTTTGCAACATAGCGAACACTAGTGTTGCCCATAAAGCTTGAAGCTCTGTGCTCTTTCATACGAACCACAACTACTACCTCTGTAGAAATGGGTTTTCTTCCTCTTCAAAGACAAACAGTCAACGACCCTATTGCCTCAAATTTCACTACTGTTCTTCGGAATCCTTTAGAAATGAGCTCTTTGAGAAAGGGGCTCTTTGAAGCCCCTTCAAACTCCAAAATTTCCACAAAGTTACTACTGCAGAATAGCCAGTTTGATAAGAGTTTTACTAACAAATCACGATCTTGTAAACTCAATCACTTAAGTGATTTGGAGTTGTGATGACACTGAAAATGATTTTTCTGCAAATGTTCCAACCTTTTACAGTACAAAAGCACATCAGCAAAATTTGCATGTGTGCTTTGGATGGCTTTACAGTAAAGTGTCCTCTATGGCAATATTTATAGCTAATATTTTTTCACGTCTTTCTCATCCTTTTATTAAGGGGCACCTAAATTTCACAATTTTCTAAGGAATATTTATAGGCAGCTCTGAATAGGGGAACTTTAATTATGTAAACCCTGTACACATTGTCCGATTAAGACATATGGGGACTATAGGTGCAGAGTTAGTTGGGGGGGGGGCCTTACGTGCAGTGACAGATTTAAAAGGGGGGAGGTCTGAAAGCATATAAAAAATGAATACATATACTCATTATAAAACTCTTCAAATTTCTGGTAAACTATCTAAAATAGCCCAAAAAAAGTAAGCTTTTACCTAAAAATTTTCTAGATGTCGATCAAAAGTGAGTAAACAAAAGTCAACTTAAAAAAAAAAAAATTGGGGAGCCCCTCTTCCAACTGGAGTCCCTAGTCAGTAATCAGGCCCTGCCTGTATATATAGTAAAACCTCCCTACAACGATGTCCGATATAATGATAAATCCCTCTACAACGATAATTTTTCTCGGTCCGTATAATAGTGTTGCAGAGAGGTTTTACTGTATAATGAACCCTCCCTATAACTCCCTCTATAAGGATAATTTTTCTCGGTCCGTATAATATTGTTATAGAGAGGTGTTACTGTATATATAAATAAAAACAGAAATGCAAAGAAAACAGGGAAGTATAAAATGACCTCATATTAGAAAATGGAATAAATTATTTTGATATAACGTCCAGGTTTTTTATTTGGAATTTTATGAAGTTATAACCACAATAAAATAACATTATCCCTATGAAACTCATGAGACTTCAAAATTTTGACCTAATAGCCAATGTTGCTTCAACTGAGGTTGTAATAACAGGAGTTAACTGTAATTTAGAAATGATAGATATTTTATGAACCTGCATCTAAAAAAAACAACTTTACTTGGAGTGTCTTAATTTCCCATGTCTGGATAAATGGTGTTTCAGTGAAAAGCTTTTATTACATACCTCGCATTTGAAAGGTTTTTCACCCGTATGTATCACAGCGTGTCTCATTAAAGCATGGTTATCGAGGAAACGCTTATGACATATATCACATTTAAAAGGTTTTTCACCAGTGTGAATTCTATTGTGAATTAGTAAATAGCGGCGGTATGTGAAAGTTTTAGCACAGACTTTGCATTCAAATGGTTTGTTACCCGTATGCACAACTCTGTGTCTCGTTAAATAACCTTTGTCTAAAAATGACTTATGACATATTTCACACTGGAAAGGTTTTTCACCAGTATGAATTCTTCTATGACGGGACAAACTGCTTTTATCAGCAAAAGGTTTGTGACACAATTCACAAGCATATGGTTTAATGCCTGCATGGGTTAGAATGTGTTTCGTCAAACCACCACTTCGAGCAAAGGCCTTGCCGCAAGTTAGGCATTGAAAGGGTTTTTCGTTGGTGTGCGTTCTTGCATGAATTTTATAACTACTGTTATCCAGGAATAGTTTTTGACATACTTCACATTGAAAAGGCTTGTTATCAGTGTGCGTCTTTTTGTGCACACAGAGCTGGCTATAGCATGGGAAAAATAGGTGACATACTTCACACTCAAAAGCAACTGCATGTATTTTTGCATGCCTTGTTAAATGGACTTTTCTGTAGAAAATCTTGCGACACGTATCACACTGAAAGGCTTCTCCGTTGTGTATTCTCTTGTGATTGGACAAAGTACTTTTGTCGCAAAAGGTCTTCTGACATACTTCACATTCAAAGGGCCTCTCACCGGTATGTGCTCTTTTGTGTCTTTGTAACTGGTAACCTTCGAAGAAAGCCTTGGGACATAGTTCACATTTAAAAAGACGCTCATCAGTATGCGATCTTATATGCTTTAGTAAACTATTATTTCCGGAAAAGGTCTTGTGGCATGTATCGCATTTAAAAATATTACCACGGTGTAACCTTTGGTGTGTATATAAGCTACTTTTGTGAGAAAAAGACTTATGACACACTTCACATTTGAAAAGTTGCTCACCATTATGTATTCTTCCGTGTCGTACCAAATCCTTACGTGTGAAGAAGACTTCATGACATGTTTCACATTCAAAAGACACATTATTTTCAGTTTTTCCACTTACATCATTGAACAAGTTGGCATTTTGTGTGAAAAACTTGCATATTTCACTTCCATGAGACATTCCTTCTCGCATTCTGCAAAATCCCCTGAAACCTCTTTTATGATACAGTGTGCATCAAAGAATGCCACATGCGACTACTTCATTATACTTATTTGTAGAACTGGCATGTAAAAAATCACCATAAAAGGATACTAAAAAATTTCATTAGTGAGCAATGTTGCAAGTGACTTATTGCTACATTATACTTTCTTTTTTAATTAAAAAAGAGGAATCTGTGATTCAAATAGATCCTACAGAATATGTAAACAAACAAATGTGTGGATGGCAAATCGAATTGTTATTATTTGTAGCTGAAAAATTAACGGTCGAAACTGGTTTCATGTAATGAATCCACATCCCATTTCAATACATGCTTTGTTTCTTTTCCTTGACAATTGCCAGCAACTGAAGAATTAGACTGATGTATAATCACGATTTGTTCAAAACCCATTGCTTCCATGAAAATTCTAAATAAGGAATTCATAAAAATAAGATTACAGACAACATATTGTAACTGATAATAGATTCACAAGTTTATAAAAATGCAATAGATTCACAAGTTTATAAAGACACAATAGATTTAAATGTTTATTCAGACATAACTGATATTTTGTTTATTTTGTGGTTTTACGGCTCAAAGACTACAATGGTCATGCTGCGCCGGGACCTACTGTTTTCCGAGGAATCCGAACCTCTTATGGCCTAGGGAACCAAACCCTGGACTACAGTGAGCAGTGCGATCTTTTATGAGATCTCTGATACAACGGATTCACAAACGATCAAGAATCAATCTAAAACTGAAAACACTATACATACAGCTAGCATTCTTTATGTTACAATCATACATAGACTTCTTTCTATCTTATGGCACAATGATGGCTATGATAATATTATGCAAGGACATACAGCTTCCCGGGGAATTTGGACCTCTTTTGCTCAAAACAGTGGTTCCCAACCTGGGGTATGCAGTAGACTGGTTGGAAGTAGATGAAAATAATATTTGCAATGGTGGAAAACATCAAAAAATAAAGTGTTAACATGAAAACGCAAACTTATAGAATTTTGGTTTACAAAGAGACACTTATGTGAAAATGTAATAGCCCACTCACGAAATGAACACATTTATTGAAGGAAATGCTCAATCAATCTGTGGAAGTTGTTAATTAAAGCCTATGCAACAAATTTTAACTATCCAAATCTTCTCCAATCCAAATGTGAAGAGATGGATAGCCTTCATACAATGTTACTTTTGCATACAGAAGTGAGGTGGCTTTTACAAGGAAAAATATTCACAAAAAAAAAAGTTTGAATACCTCTAAATATTAATGACATAAATGTGAGAACATGAAGTTATTTAATAATACAAATTTACATGCAAATACTAACTTGCTGTGGTACAAATTCCGGCGTAACTCAAAGACTATTCAAATGAGAAGTTCGGGTGTCCCGAAGCAAGGGGTCTACCCACCCCCCCCCACTTACCCTACTCCGATACAGGTAAAGATAATTTATCAGGTATGAATTAGGAAAAAAACCCACACTACAGCGATATTTCTGGCAATGTTCCTAATCACAAGCAATGTTGTACCGATGTTATGATAAGCTCATATGCAGCTCCAGTGTGCAGAAATGGCCCAATGTGGAATTCTCGGACCTATTTTAAGAGTACGGCATGAGTTTTGGCAGCGTTCGAATCGTCTTGGCGACAAGGAAATAATATTCAGTTTCCGTTTTTTTTAATGGTTTAAAGATAAGTAAAAGTTTGCCACATAGGAACTCACAGTTTTTCAAGGAACCCAAACCTTGAACTATAATGAGCAGAAAAAGTGACACCCATTCTACTTCGTCATTGGAATCAAATCTACGTTAATGGCTCTCTTGCAGCATAACATATTGCTTAAATGACATGATGCATTGCAAAATGCCATCACATGTTATTCATAAACGTTAAATATATTGGTCTGCTTTTATATTTAGTCTTATTGTTAAATACATTAATGAAATACATCAAAACATAAACGAATTCTAAGGCCCTAAAAAAACCATCTAGCTATGGCTCAGTCTTTGAGTGAGCTATAATGTCAGTACAAATACTGTATTTACAAGTTTGCAAACTGTATTTCCAACAATATAGTTCGAAATTAAATTTTACGAAGTGTTGAAGGAAATAAAAAAAAATTACCATTTAAATCTTGGAGAGGAAGGTTCGTTTTCCAATCACTGGGTATACTGCAAAAGGAAGGAACGTCTAAAAGTGGTTTTTTTACAAGCCATTGATAAATAGCGTCTCTACAAAAGAAAATATAGGAATTAGAAGCAAATATCTATAAATTACAGAAACTTAGAATCTACAGGTACAGATCAAGCTAAAAAGTTTTTATGACATACAAAACTCATATAACTTATAAAAAATGAATTCAATGTCCCAAATTTTTACAACATTTCAATATTTGGATATTTTTAACATTTTGTTCATATTAAGATACTACACAGAGACATTAATATGATAGGAATACTTGAGGATTATAATACTTTTCTATATAAAATACGACGCTCAGATATTTTCATATTAAATTAACTTACTCAGATATTAATATTATACATAATAAGATATAGCACTGAGCGAAATATAATATAAAACATTATTACACAGCGGCTATAAGGGATAGTGCGTCCACAGCCAACTAGATTACTACAGGCCCGCTCACGTGAGCCCAACGCTATAGAAAACCTGTCCCCAAATTTTCGCAGTGGCGATTCTCTCAAGCAGTTTTTCTCCGACAGATGGCGCCTGCTACCTGGGTTAATATTCTCAATTTAACAGACTATAAATGCCAATTAATAGCCCAGTTTCTGATTACATACAGAAATATATTGCTTTTTGCTCAAAAAGTTATCGTATTTTATTTTCCAACGACGTTGATGTTACCGTGATATGATAACCTTTCATAACAAGTTTTTAAACTAAAATTTAAATCTTACATACCTTTTTCTACTCTTTTATTTACACTGAAGACGGTTTATTGGATGAAATGATTTCTCAGGCATGATTAATAACTGATAATGAATTGATAGTTTACACTGAAAGCTAAATTGCAAAATGCATATAAAAGCAGACTTTATTTTAATGGTTAATAAAATAGAATTATATAGAATTTAAATCAACTAATTAATAATTTAATTATTTTTATTATAATTAATTATAAAATAAAGAATTAATTAGAAGGCTTGACACCTGTTTGGAAAGACTTTAATGGAATGTTAATGAAATTAACACATGAATTTACAATAAACTGATGATATAACTACACAATGTATAATACATAATTTCTAATAACTTTTGACACAAGTCAGATTTTTAATACACTGCATGATAAAAATAAAGTATCAGGTATTCATGAATAGCAATTCTTTCCAAAATAATTTTACTTGAAAATACAAACTACATAATAAAGCAGCATGTAACCGAAAAACAAAATACAGAATAAACACTTACTGTGTCCTTAATACTGCAGATATAAATAGGCTAAATTTTATGAAATTGGGTTGAACGAAAAAATATATATTATTAAAAAAGATGTCTTTTACATACATTACTTCTTATTTATTCCCATTTCTAAAAAATTTATAATAAATGAAAAAATTATATACAGCAAATAATTACGGCAG
>QLNU02015003.1:119467569-119479261 GCA_006491805.2 Dysdera silvatica | reverse complement strand
GCTCCCCTTGGATCCGTCAGCCCGCTCTAATATACTTGCAGCACGTACAAAACATTGTCTTGAACTAAAAATTCAAAAACAATGAACATTATGAATGATTGAATATGCAAAATTGAAATGTGTACTGTAAAATAAAATTGTACACAAATTACCATAAAAAAATTGTGTAATACAGTTAATGTATCAAAGAATTGCATACTGTGAGTGAATATTAAAGGTTGAATACTTGATACGTCAGCACATTTCTCATTTTAATCCTGATATAAAATGGAATCAAACAACAATGTCAATGAATCAACGTTTATTGTTTGTTTGTTTGTTTGGCTTTTTTATGGCGCAAGAGCATCTGGGCTATACTGCGCCAAACGTTTATTGGCGTAGTGATAGCAACGCCGGTGGTACGGCGTGATTAGATGGTGAAACGTTCGCAAAGAAAATAAATATTTCTGCCTTCGGTGGGACCTGAACCCACGACTGTTGCCAGTTATTACTACACCATTCTGCGAAATAACTGGCAACAATATATATACGTTCGTAAAGAGATTATATATTGTCCTTCGTAGCTCAGTGGGTAGAGCCTCCGCCCGGCAAGTGGAAGGTCGTGGGTTCAGGTCCCACCGAAGGCAGAAATATTTATTTTCTTTCGAACGTTTCACCATCTAATCACGCCATACCATCGGCGTTGGTATCACTACGCCAATAAACGTTGATTGATTGACATTGTTGTTTGATTTAATCTGCGTAGTGTTCGATTTATATAAAATAAAAATGATTACATATTCGTGATCAGGAAGTCAAGCACTATCATCTCCCATAGGTCTGATCTCAAAGTGCAGTGAACAGCGAAAGGGGTTCCCTTGTTAGTCGCCAATTTGGCTAGAAACCGTTACCGTATTCTAAAATTAGCTCTAGTGCACAACACGTCCCCTAGCAACTTTTTGTGGAAAGTGTTTCAAACATGCATGGCAATTATGAACAACATGGACGTCTCGAATTAAGCAAAGTTAAAAAAAGAATGTACTAAGCTTTATTGCCCTTTTTTTTTGTCCAATGTGTGATGTTTAAAATCGCGGTTAACTAATTTTTTGGTCTATTTTTGGGTTGGCTCTGCTATTTTATGATTCCAAGTTTCTCATTCCCGACTACGGTTTCTCTCCTCTGCTTCCTCTTCTTTCCCTCTTTCTTTGCCTCCTAATCTTTCTCCCCATCTTCGTCCCCCCCCCTTCTTTCTCTCCTCCTCTTTCCTGCTTTTTTCCTTATCCCAATCTTTCCTCCTCCCCTTCTCTTCATCTGTCATGCATGTTTACACCTTCTAGTAACGGCACTGATTTTCTGGTAACATCAATCAAATGAGGCCTAGCGTACGATCTCATCTCATCATCATATCCAGACAGAAATATTTTTCCTTTCATTACCTACTTGCACATATTTTTTTTCCCTTTCAAAACCTACTCACAGCCATTTTTTTCCCCTCTCTACCGTAATTCCACAAAAAAACACATACGTTAATTGTTAATGCATAATACAATTCACACGTACAAATGCCCTTTCATGTCGAAATGCACACATATGTGTGACGTCACAAGGCTATGTACTAAATCTAGCGACTTTCCGATTCATTTCAAGAGGATAGAAATACTAGGAGACGTATTCTGCACTATTACCCTAAAATTTAACAAAGTAAAATATTAGAACGCGGTACCATCACGACTATTGGGTATGGTGTAATGCGGGGATAACATGCATGCGCCAAATCGAAAATGCTGCTACAAAAGCATGAATTTTTCTTTTTTTGCACCAAAACGAAAATGTTACTACAAACTGATAACAAAAGTGCAAATTTTTCCATTTTTGCGCCAAAATCACTTATTTATTTCACAAAGTGGGCCATTTTTCTAGCTTACATCATTATTGGTTATGCTATTTAGTATTTTTTCTCTTCAACAAATCGTTGTCACGTAATCGTAAAATATTTTATGCCATAGATATTCCTCTCAGTACTATTTTCTGCTGGAGAATTAATTAGTAAAATGTAAAGTTTTGTTTGTGTGTGTTTTGCTATTGAAGCAATTGGCGCATGTTTCCAGACACATGTCGGTAATTACAATTTGAGTCCTTAAAAAATGTGAAAAATCTTTGAAAAGTACTTGAATAGTCCTTGAATTTTTTTTTCTACTTTTGTGTACAAACCCTGAATGATACAACTCATAATAAACAGCGATTTCGACACTCGCATTAGGTTTAAAAACACAACATTTCATGAGCCAACTGCTCCCTTTGTCAAGTGAAGGCAGAATGCCCTCACTTGACATTCTGCCTTCACTTGACAAAGGGAGCAGTTGGCTCCCGAAACGTCGTGTTTTTAAACCTTACGCCAGTGTCGAAATAACTGTTTGTTATGGAATCTCCTGGTGAAACTCTGTATTGTTTCGCTGCAACTCATATATTCCTATGTTAAATATACAAAATTTCATTCCAGTGGGAGTTACAACCCCCCCCACCCCCCGGCTACACCTATGATAGCATATAAAGAATTTACATACAGGGAAATCTCAGTTATCCGAACTTCACTTAACCAAATACCAAATTTTATTATTATTTTGTTAAGTGCATACTTGTTCCATATTTTTAGCAAAAATGCTCCCATGTGTTTTCTAATCCACTCTGACTTTAAAAAGGAAATTAATATATATATGGTAGATATTAGACATAATATAATGCTTTGGATATATTGAGTGTATACAAAGACATTGGACTGCTGGTAACACATGGGCATGAGTGGTGAATGTTAATTTGTTGTTAGTAATAAGTTGTGGTTTTGCATGAATTTAAATATAGTTTCTATTTTTTCAGGATTGTCTAGGAGCTATGGGTACCTAAAGAGCAGCAAATATTCACATGCCAAGTTTTCCAAGGAAGCAGGAAAACACACATACCTAGTAAAATTGGAAGTACAGCCAGGTACTCAATTGCTACAGTTTTAGCATTTGGTTTACTAAGTTGCAAACAATTTTATAATTGGTTTGAGAAGAGCCTGATTGCTCGGTTTAGCGTATGACACAAAAGATATAACGATCAGTACACAAACTAGCTCCAATTTGGGACTGATTCCAACACAAACATTTTCCAGCAGTACCAGTTTATCTGGTATTAGGGTGTATTTATATGGAAACTTTGAGTGCAAAGTATAGAACCGTTTCTGTGAAAAGAATGGTATTACCTTAACTATGTGGTAGTGTATATTAACAAGAAATCATTTGAATCCAAATTCAAATTATTGAAATGCAAAGAAAATTCATCACTTTAATTGCAGAAGACTACACTGACTACCAGGTTCTATATTTATAGTAACAAATAGGCTTCCTTCCCATGCTATTGATTTGCAAGCCCCCCATAAAGATACTGCTGTGGCACAATATATATATATAGTCATACATATGTGATATAATGTGAAGCTGTGTATATATAATATTGTTTCTGTACTTGGTATTTTCAAGCTTAACGGACATGTATGATTATGAAGTCTTAATGATGAAATATGCCATATATATTTCATAAAAAGTTCAGCGATCGAAACCCCCACAGTGGTGTGTTGGTAATGTGTTCGTCTGTCATACAGATAATCCAGGTTTTATTCCCTTAAGGTCTGTTATCCTTTGCTTTTTTTTTTGTATGTCTGTAGTCTAGTTTGATTTCATAGGTAAAAGTGGTTGATTTCTCGGAACACTTTAGGCCCTGGTGTACCATAATCTTAACTATCCTTGAGCCATAAAATACAAATGTGTAGGTACATCAAAAGTACACTAATTATTTAAACTAAGCTTGGTGTGTAGGGTCCATTGCATCTTAGTTAAGAAACAAAAAATCACTTTATTAGTGTATTCAGTATGT
Source organism: Dysdera silvatica (assembly GCA_006491805.2). Classification (NCBI taxonomy): domain Eukaryota; kingdom Metazoa; phylum Arthropoda; class Arachnida; order Araneae; family Dysderidae; genus Dysdera; species Dysdera silvatica. Next base: position 119,475,370 of record QLNU02015003.1, on the reverse strand, counting down.
CATAATAAAATGTTTTCTTCATTTGCAACCTTAGAAGGTTCGGTAGTGAGAGATATTTTATGAAAGGGACACATTTGATAAGAGTTACTTCAAAGACTCCTGCTTGTTTAATAAAATAAGTATGAGTACCACCGAAACGTCCTTCAAGTGTGAAGTTTGTCATAAAGTATTTGCACGAAAATATGCTTTAAATCAGCATGTTATTGTACACTCTGGCAAAAGGCCTTTTGAATGTACAGTTTGTCAGAAGACTTTCATGTTCCAAACCACTCTATTTAGTCATCAGAGATTGCATACTGGTGAAACTTTCAAGTGTGAAATTTGCCATAAGAGATTTACTTGGAAGTCTGCATTGACAAGACATAAAAGAATGCATTCCACTAGCGCTTACAAATGCAAATTGTGTAATAGGATATTCTCTCAATGGGGTTCTTTACTTAAGCATGCAAAAATACACGAGACTGTCAAGTCAGTCGAATGTGAAATTTGTCATAGAACCTTCCTGACAGCTATACAGTTGATCAGACATAAAAGAGTGCATACAAGTGAAAAGCATGAATGTAATGTTTGTCATAAATCCTTTTCTCAGCAACGCATTTTGAATAATCATCAGAGATTGCACATAGGCAAAACTTTCGAATGTGATATATGTCATAAGAAATTCACTTACAAAAATAGTTTATCCAAACATGTAAAAATACACACTGATGAAGCTTCTAAATGTGATATTTGCCATAAGACCTTCTCTTCACAGAGCAGTTTGACAAGACATTTGAAAACACATTCAGGTGATAAGACATATGAATGCAAAGTATGTCATGTGATATTCACCACAAATCGTAGTTTGCTCAGTCATGCAAAAGTGCATGATAAATTAAAGCTTTTCAAGTGTGAAATATGCTTTAAACCATTTGCTCACAAGAATTCTTTATACATCCACAGAAGAATACATACTGGAGAAATGTTTGAATGTGACATTTGTAATAAGGCATTCAAGCAAAGGAGCTCTTTGATTGACCATTCGAGAACACATACTGGTGAAACTATCAAATGCAACATCTGTCATAAGACTTTTACTCAGAGAAGCCATCTGCGTATCCATAAACGTGTTCACACTGGCGAGACCGTGGAATGTGAACTTTGCCACAAGTCGTTTTCTGCGAAAAGCACTTTAATGATACATGTCAGAAAGCACACTGGAGAAAAACCTTTTGAATGTTTACAGTGTCACAAGCATTTCTTCACAAACTCAAAATTAAGCAGACATATGGAATCACATACTGGTGAAAATCTTTTTAAATGTGTACTATGCGATGCTGCCTTTTCCAAGAAGAATCTTTTGCTGCGCCACAAACTAACACATACTAGTTAAATGCCTTTTGAATGTAATGTATGCTATAAAACCTTTCCCGACAAAGAGAGTTTAATCAAGCACAAGACATTGCATAATGGGGAGCAAATTGTTCACTAGAGTGACTTAAATCCTATATCCATGGCTTTGCCATTCATTTAGGATTGGGTTCAACTCCCTGTAATCTTCGCTGTTTATAAGCATAAGCAACTTTGTACATAACACGCAACTGATTAATCTCTCAATGACAATATTCAAATTATTGACTGTTTCTGTTTGACGATATTTTCGTCCAGGTCAATGTTTTCTAGAATTTCATGCACACATATTGATTCATGTCTTTTTCCTATTAACGGTGTTTTTTCCATTTCCCTGTGAGAATTGTTAATGTGAGGGATTATTGTTAACTTTTAAATGTGAAGTGCATTGTTTAAACTTTTGAAATTATTTTAGAATCTCTATTATTCAGCTTTCATTTATCCTGGAACTTCTGTTGACTGACATCCATTTTTGTAGGAATTTTTGCCCCTTAGAACTTACTATGATCAAAACAGAAAAAAAAAAAAAGTATTCAAAGTATTCGGCAGCATACTGCCTGTCAAATAAGCTTTGTGACAGAGCTGTAAAGCAACAGCAGTCCAAACTTTATAGAACGAAACTTCATTTCAAGCCCTCTTGAGATATTTTAAATATATCCATGATAAAACCCATGGAATTCTAGGTATTTTTAAAATAACATTCTTTTTGTGTTAAATTAGGCTTCCCATTTGGTTTGTTTGCCTACAGGGTAGAGATGAATTTTGGTTCATTCTTCAAGGCCTGAGCCCGAAACACATTATTGGAAGTTCAACCCAAGCCCAAAGTTTCAAATGTAACTTTAATCCCTTGACATACGATTTAAATATTAAAAAAAAAACAGCAAAAATTGCTAGACTGTACTATTTAACTTCCTTTAAATTTTCATGTGGACCTATTTCTATAATTCTCAAAAACGAATCACACAGTTTTCTTCCTTGGAGAATTCTGTTGTAGAAAAGTCAGTTTTCAGCTTCGGTTGCATCCACCTAATGAACTCGGGCCTGCGTAAGCCCGTCTCATCTTTAACCCAAGGACAGTCCCGGTTTTTTTTATAAAATGCCCCATTGTGCCCATTTTTCCAATTCCCCTTTTTTTTTCAGTGATTTTTTGAAAAATGAATCGTTTGGGTACGAAATCTTATTTTGTTTTTAATACAAAACCACGCATTCCTTGTCGTTATTCCATGAAATGTAATGGACCAATTTGTATCATGATCAAGGGATGAATCTTGGAGCATATGTGTGGGGGGCATGGCACGCACCTCTGAAGAATAACAAATTTATACTTATTATTACTTGCCAAAGCTTGATGCAACTTAATGGAAGTTCTAAATGGTTTTCCAAACTTCTCCCTCACACTTCCTGAATTTGTTTTCCTGATCTGCGCATAATTATAATGTTAGCAATTTTTATTGACGATGTTCTTCTTTTTCCATATTTCTTTGTGCAATATATTAATTTGTCAATTTCTGGCTACATATTTATTATAGTAGTTGCTAGCGTTTTTCATCTGTATAATGCCAAAATGTAAGTGCAGTTCAAATGTTCCAAATTTCATAGATCAGGATCAGAAAAGGGAATTCGGGATCTTTTTGTCTGTGCTGTATTATTAGGTCAATCATTTAATTTATGCATTAAATTTTTTTTATTGCTATAATGACATATGTAGCAATGAGGTAGACATCAACAGTAATCAGTCTACAGCCAAACTGGCTCATTTGCTGACATGGGAATTTCACCAAATAGGGCTTATTTGTCATTCTTTACCACCCCTTTCACTTCGTTTCATCAATTATAAATCATCCTGTATTAAAAACAAGAGTTGGTAACTATTTACTGTAGGTAAAAACTTATTCATAAAGTTTGTTTGCATTTATCTGGGTTAAATTCTATAATAAAATGTTTATTTGACTTCAAAATTACTTGCATGTATGTGGTTTGTGCATATATAAAATAGCTATTAAGCAAGTTTAGATAACATTAAAAATATGGGTGAAAATTTTAGGCTCCATATTTTACGAATGTAAGTGGTTTTTGCATATATCCGAGTTGCATAAATGCAGATTCAACTATATGTAAAAAAATTTCTATTTATAACTATATTTCATAGTACATATTGATAAAATATATTTAATGATACCTGTATTCATTGTGTAGGGTTGTAGAAACTTCGCTATAGCTTGAATTTTTTCCTCATTCCCTACAAAGCTCTAGATACAGGTTCTACTCTATTTGGAATTATATAATTTATTTTTGCTTTGCAAAATTATATCTAATTGCTAGTTCTCCATTGTAATAAAAGTTTTCAGTGTAAGGAATTGACCAATGTTTACCATGATTGTATAAGCTTAATTTTTATGTGGTATGTGTTTGTAGAAAAACGTTATGAAATTGCAAAAATGAATAAATTGTTTTTTAATGAGCGTTAAATCGTTTTACACACTAATAAATTCAGTTTCCGTTAGCATGCATTGGAGCATTTGTTATAATAAGCATAATTGTAAATTATGCTAATGTTTAGCAATCTAACAAATTGTTATTCCTGCAATTATTCCTTATTAGTTAAATTTTAATATTTTCCTGATAAATGGTGTTATTGTATACAAGTTACCAATTAATTGTGGCCTTTGTGCTTGTTTGGCAGAAATGCCAGTGGATTTGGTTTTGCATAATCATGATATAATTGCTGTATCATGTGTGTCCTGTTAGAAGGGATTATCAGCTTAATATTTCTATTGTGCATGTGTTCTAGTTTGAAACACTTAATTTTACGTAGATATATAGTTGGAAACAGCAAATACAAAATATTCAATTAGCACTTAAAGGAAACATCAAGAGGAAGAAGTCTAGAGGGGCAGAAAGAAAAGGAAGAATGGATTACTCAAAACAGGGTGTCAACGGATCTGGAAAAGTCAGGAAAATTTGAAATTCATTGTAATAATAAATAGCTTATTAAAAAAATTTTCTTGAACTGTGCTTTTCGTACCACATGGCCTGCTAAAAAGTTTGAAACACTCGTACTTTTGACTGAACTTCTTCCAAAAGTTACCATTTTAAACCAAAACTAATATAATTTATATAAAATTATTATGCATGTATATTTTTCAGGAGAAAATGTTTGCCAAGTACATAATTAAAACTTTAAAAAAAAGTGTTTTAACTAAATTATCTAATCGGTAAGGGATTTTGATCATACCAATCTCCTTTGACTTATATATAGTCATACACCTTTTAAATGAAATAGAAGATGAAGCATCAGCTTTGCGATTATATAGTTAAACTCTTTTATAATGAACTCAAGAAGGGCCGAATGGAAATGTTGCTGTAAATATTTAATTAGTTCAAGTTTTTATTGCGAAGAAATGCATTTTTTAATACAGTTTTTTGAATTTGTAAATTCACTGTAATTGAGTTATAAATGGCTTTGGGATTTGTTGTAAATAGATTTCACAGCCTTAAAACTTATTTTGATTACGCAAATTTTAATGCATTGTGTGTTGTTTACTGTAATTAGTGACTGGAAATCGATTAAGATTTGGTCTGGAAACCTGGAAAAGTCAGGGAAGTTTGAAATAGAATTTGGGTAGACACTAGGGCTTGACTGATGGCACTTTTTGACAAATGCCAATTGTTCAAAAATCGTTCACCGTGCTGCATACTTGCATGTCCCACATGATGTGTTTCTGTTCACGACCTCGTATAATGTCGTCTTACCGTTCATTGTTTAATCGGTTTTCGAAGTTAAGCTTAAAACGCCGTAAACATCTGGTTCTCCTCCATTTCTCCATCCATCTCCTCCAAAGAAAAAATAATTCCGTCATTCATTAAATTAAAATGCAATTTACAAGGAAAGGTCCGATGGTGGACGACGCGGATTTTAATGGTATTAGGCTCATTTGAAAGCTCTCAAAAAATTATTAGACACGTATTCGGGCATTTTTCAGAATGGCCATAAATATAGGTGTTATAGGGCCGGAGAGAGCAAAAATGGGACTATTTTCAGAGATTTTATGTTATCATATTTTCAAAAGTATTGAATTTTTTCTTTTCTTTTTGCTTCATTACGTACCTTGCAGGAATCCATCCGATACGTGTTTCACGGTTTTTCGAAAAGTAACTTATTAATGATGTTTTTTAAAGGTTATAAAATGCATGCGGAAACAAGTAGCCAAGGGCAAGAATTCGCCAACTTATTGGCTGCTTGGCACATTTGCTGGTGTAGTATAATCAGTTATTTTCAAAGGTAGTATTAGAAAGTGACACATTCGGGAGTGTTGCATGACAGTTCATTTAAACTGTTCTTATATATCGTACGCATAATAAATTGTTAGTTTCGTATTTAAAAAAATTTGACTTCGCATTCAACATATATTTTTATACTTGTTTAAAATTTATTAGTTTATAATTTAAATCTTTGTGATATATCTTGTTCTTTTAATATTAAGCTAAAGTTTAGCTTCTGCAGAAAACCACAGAAAATTTAATTTTTGGCAAATTAACTTTTTTTTTCCTGTTTACGAATTTTCGCTTTATACTTTAAAATGGATTTATTGGTCATAAATGCAATTAATGTTACTCATCATTTGCAAAAAATAACCGAAGCAACGTATTCAAATTTCTTGAACATGTCCAGTGATATCACCGATTGTGAAAAAGCTATAGCTGTGGAACTTTTTAGTGTGTTGGAAAATTATTTAACAAAATCGCAGTTTGAAGATGGTAAAGTTATCGAGATTTCCGAAAAAGATCCAGAACATTATTCTATACATGATGATAATGGGGTATAAATAAAATGTGAGCCTGGTTATATAAGTATAGACGAAAAGGAGCGTATGGTCGCTATTAAAGAAACTCATCCAACCTGGAAATGGGACACTTTAATCAAAAAGGGCTGTAAAAAAATGCCTAATCAGAAAACATATCTGCGTTTTAAAAAGGATAAAGTAGACAGAGGGTCACTAATCGATATGTATAAAGCAATCGAAATGGAAGTTTGGTGAAATTTATGGAAATTATGGGCAAAAAACTACGAGTTATACATGGTTTCGATATTCGGAAATGGGCAATTGAAACTTCTTTACATTTCCATAAATTAAAGTTTCCTACCTCAAACACATGGATAAAGGACTTTTGTAAACGTCATGGCATAACGTCTAGGAAGATAACAAAACTTGTAACGAAAAAACTAGTGACTTCTCCGGAAATGATCCGAAACGCTGCAACAAAATTTTAAACAGAAGTGATAAAACTATTTAAAACATATCCTCCCCGTTGTATATTTAATACCGATCAATGCGGATTCAATGACGAATTAACAGATAGTCGAACGCTTTGTTTCCGAGGGGAAAAAATAACATTGGGTTGTGCATCATCTCCAACTAATCAGTGTACTCACTCGTACACCGTTCAATATTTAATAAATGCCGATAGCAAAGTTGTTGATGATGCTTTTTTATGTTTACAGGAAAGCACAGGCCAATTCGGTAAAAGAGTCCAATCTTCTGTGTTTAAATTGCCAAATGTAACTATAACTTGCAGTTCATTAGGAAAATTAACGACAAACCTATTCCAGCAAATTTCGGACGAGCATTTTTTCAGAAATATGACTGAAAATTGTGTCCTTTTGTGCGACTCTTGGAGTGTTCATAAAAATTCGTGGGTTTTTGAAGAGGTGCAGCATTGGAGGGAAGCTAGATGGGGTAGTTAAAATTATTCCTGAATAGACAACTCCCATTTGCCAACCTTTAGATAATTTTTTTTAGAGAAATAAAGTATATAGTGCGAGAAATATGTCGATACTTTAAAATATCTACTGATGGTTCTGAATTAACAATTCGAAATAATATTACCAAATCTTGAAAGGTCTAAAAAGCTTTATTTCGGTCTGAAAATCGTTTTCCGATCGACAGAAAATTTTCTATTTTTTACCGAAATTTCGAAATATTACGAAAAAATTAAGTATCTCTAAAACGCTTTATTATTGTCTAAAAAACATTTTTACCTCAACAGAAATTTTTCGATATTTTATCGAAATTTTGAAATTTTTCGAAAAAATAAGCTAGGTCTAAAACGCTTTATTTCGGTCTAAAAAACGTTTTGTGGATCAAGAGAAATTTTTCGATTTTAACCGAAATTTCCAAATTTTTCGAAAATATCAAATAGGTCTGAAAAGCTTTATTTCGGTCCAAAAATCGTTTTCCGATCGACAGAAAATTTTCTATTTTTTACCGAAATTTCGAAATTTTTCGAAAAAATTAAGTATCTCTAAAACGCTTTATTTTTGTCTAAAAAACATTTTTACCTCAACAGAAATTTTTCGATATTTTATCGAAATTTTGAAATTTTTCGAAAAAATCAAATAGGTCCGAAAAGC
>QLNU02015003.1:119447711-119461037 GCA_006491805.2 Dysdera silvatica | reverse complement strand
TTTTTGTTTGAAAATAGAACCAATAAAATAAGTAAAATCTAATAGTTTCACTGGAATGCAAATTTCCACCTTACATATATCCTACTTATTTAGAGTGTAAATTTTTACTTAAATGAAAATGTCAAGCTCCTATCATACATGGTGATTTTGAATTCATAGGACAAAGGACCATGTTAAAAGTAGACAAAATGTAAACCACGACACAGCTCCTTGCTAAATAAAAACTTTGCTGAATGGTTCATTTTGACATTGAAGTCGTGTCTAAAAAATAATTTTTATTGGCACTATTCCGGAAAGGAATAAATGATCATTCTTTCAAAATATATGCTAATGTATTTTTATCATAGTTTGCTGTTATTATAATTCGGGGCGGTGGGAGGGGGGAGGCTTTTTATGTGTTGTGGGCGGCTTGTCAGGTGTTAGAAGATTTATCTTACTCTCTCCACTCAATTTAGCTAAATAAAGATTTTTTAATTAATTTGAATTGAAATTGCAACTGAAACAAAAGTGAAACACGACAAAATAATTTTATTTATTCATCGTCACTCTCTACATAATTCAAAATGCCCGGAAAGAAAACATTGCAAACGTTTCAATCATGATGAACTTCGACAGCTATTAGACGGAAATTTATAAAATGAAATGTGCAAACTTTTACCTTTGGTAGACTTGCAAAAGGGAACCTAACAATGAACCATGATTTCTCAAAGAAATCAAAACGAAACGATCAAAATAAATAAAAACTGTGAAAAATGCCACATGACCACATGTACAACTACGTGAGAGCAAAACATGGTCGGGACACCACCATCTATAAATAAATTCTCATTTTCGAGAACTAGCCCGGTTGCTGTAATTCTTTTGTTCTTTCAACTTATCTTGCGGCCGCTACCAAGCGCAGTTTGGCCGTGGTCCAAGCAAATCTCACTAGCATCTGTTCCTGACATGAATCCCACGAAAATAATGCATTGCGCATGCCCAGGGACTTCGCTGTCGATGTTTCTGAATCTTTCTTTAGGGGGTGGTATAAGAATTGCGGAAACGTCGTACTTCGATTTCACACATAACGATCGTATTGAATTACGACATTTTGGCAATTTTTAAGGGAGATGATGGTTAGATATTAATACAATAGCGAGTGGCGGATCCACGTGGTGGGGGAGGTGGGTATTTCATTGCAATCTATAAAATTGCGGAGGAAATCGGTTATAACGAGGGCCGCATATAAGGACGGTATTTTTACAAAAAGTTTGATTCGCCTCCCCCCCATCGAAACAGTGGCGTAGGCAGAAAGTTCATAAGGGGAGGGTTATAGGCTTAATGGGAGGGGTTACAGAGCTACAACTAATATAGTACTATGTTAAATCAACAAAATTTCATTGCGATGGGTGGTTACAACCAAGGGCGGACACAGGGGGTGTGACAGGGATCATGACTCACCCCGAAAATATATTTTTTTACTGTAAAAAATTCCAACTTTTATGAAAAATGAAGGGTGTTATTCCAAGACCATGGCAAATTCTGTCCTTGACTCCCTCAAAATGAAAGTCTGTATCCGCCCCTGGCTATGCCTCTGCGCCGAAATCCCTCTCTAGATTCACTTCTTGCAGTAACAAAGAAACTCTGTAAATATTAACGTTAATTTTTATTATTATCGTAGTCCCAAGACATAGGCATAACTTGAAGGGTTTAAATATAACGTAAATTGGATGGGGCAAAGAAAAAACTCAAAATTGTATGGGGAAAGTACGATTTTGCCTCTTTTCTAAAAAAAACCTGAGGGTGGGGCAAGAGTTTCTACCAGATTACGCCAGTATCCTAAAGGGCGTATTCAATGGAATGCATTTACAAATTCAGTCACATCGTAACACTCATTTAAAAAAAAAAAAAAAGAAGGAAAATACCTAACATATTGGGATCCAAAGCAGGATAAAACGTCAACACTAATTTACGAGTCTTTCTCTGTTTACGATTATAGTCGTAGCGCATTTGTCGAAGTCTGACGTTTCCGCAATTCTTATAGCACACCTAGGGAAAGGTTCAGAGGCATTGATATTGGTCCGTGGGCATGCGCAATGCATCATTTTCCTGGGATTCATGTCAGGATATAGATGCTAGTGCAAATCTCGGAATATTGAGCTACCGGTTCCTGGCCAACCCTCTCGCAAATTTAAACATAAGTGAAGTCAACCATTCGTTTCCAGACATGTGAGAATGTAAACACTGATAGTAGTAAGTATTTTGATAAAATTTATTTCATTTAAATTATGCAGCTTTAATTTTTATATATTAGAAATGCATTTACAGTTTTGTATACAGTAAAACCTTCCTAAGGCAACCACCCTGGTTCAATGAAAAAGTGGTTGCTCAAAGAGGCAGTCCCGTAAGTTCGGTCTGGGGATAAATACGGGAGTTTTACAGAAGACAATTGGGTAAAATATTAGAACACGGTACCACCGCCAATAAATTAATTTGGCGAGTTTCCTCGTTTTTGGCAACTCTCGTTGATAACCGATAGGGCTTGTGTACCTGTACCGCTGCCAAATAACCATCCACGTTAGATTAGTAGCGTAATTCTCTGAAAATTTTCTGACACTGTAATTCTCCTGCATCAGTGAAGGGTAAGTGGGAGAGACCCCTGCTTCACCCTCGCTGCCCTTTTGGATAGTCTTTGAGTTCTCCTGAATGTTTCCCCATGCTTTTCAGGTTTCCAGTGATTCATCATTATGCTGATTCAGGAGATTGATCAATCAATCTCCTGAATCAGTATAATGATGAATCACTGGAAACCTGAAAAGCATGGGGAAACAGACTTTGACATGTCACGTAAAAAACCACTGAGCAAGAAACCGCCGCTGTATCTTAAAATTGGTAAAACTACAGATGAATCCCCTGTTTTGTCGCCAACTCGTCTCCAAAACTGATGCTATACTCTTAAAATGGAGGGAAAGTTTTGTGGAGTGTTAAAAATGCATGCATGCGTGTGGTTGTATTGTAGTGTCGTAGCGTCCCTTCATGCCAGTGGTGGTTTGTGAGTTGTGGCAATAAGATGAGCGAATGTCTAAGTGTTTTTATTTTTGTAATGGTTTGGAATTGATAATATATTTGGGATGGAGAGGGGTTAAAGGAGGTATGGGAGAAAGAGGTTAGAGGAGGTATAGGTGGAAAAAGTTAGAGGAGGTATGGGGAGAAGAAATTTGAAGAGATATAGGAGAAAAAAGGGGAAAAGAGGTATGGGGGAGATGAGGGTAATGTGGAGTATCCCAATGTCATCTATGAAAAGCTGTTGGACTTGTACTTGGCAGAAGGTATGGAGGGGGAGGGGAGGTATGAGGGAAACGTGAAACATCGCAGATGAAAATGGAACATCTGAAAAGCTGTTTGACTCATACTACGCAGAGTATATGTGGAGGCGGCGTCACAAAGACGAAGTGGAGGAAATGATTCCAAAAGCCATAAAAAATCAATGCTTAAAGACAGCAGTTTTTTTGGTTAAAAAAATCTGAAAAGAGTATAATAGGTAGTAAACTCAGTATAACAGGTAATTACTCCTTAAAAAAACATGGCGGCCGGGAAGCGAGCGCGTTATGACATAATCCGGGAAGGAGGTTGCTACGCCCTTTGCGAAAAATTGCACAGGAGATACACGTGTCGTTTGGCCCTAAAATTTAACAAAGTAAAATATTGAAACGCAGTACTATCATGACTGTTGGGTATGGTATTATGGTGACAGTACAGACGACGTACCCTAGTGTTTATTTCCTCTTGGAAAGAGTCAAAGTAGTTGGAAATTGGCTTATGATGTCATAGGTTGCATGACATTACACATAGGGGCATCTGGACTTACAAGGGCATTTTCACGTGTTTCGTCATTGTTTTAGCTGTGTTCGTTGCAGGTGGTGGTATTATGTATGAACGGTTGACGTTGTCTTCTTTTGTGGAATTTCGGTTGAAAGAGAAAAGAAATGTGCTGGAGTGGGTTATGGAAGGAGGATTATTTTCGTCCGGTTATGAGTGTGAGAAGAGTTCGTGGGCTAGGTCTCCTTTAAATGACACTTTCCAGTGCTGTTTCCAGGTAGCATGATAGGTTAGGGGGAAGGGGCCAGGTAAGGATGGAGGAGGAAAGGGGTGTGGAGGCCAGGAAGCGGGTGTAGGTAGGGTTTTAGTGGCCAGGGAAGGGGAGGAAGAAGGCCAGGAGGCCCACAAAGGGGTGTAGGTTGGGATGTAGTGGCCATGAAGGGAGGAAGACAGCTGGGAGGCCAGAAAGTGGGGGATGGAGATAGGAGGTGGCCACTGGAAGGGGAAGAAGGAAATACGGAAAAACCATAGTCCTTGATGAGGAAATGTTCCACTTCTACTTTACGGAATTCGGATGGCGACGCCGGCACAAATATATACCAGAAAATTTATTTCTCATGTTTTAAACGCTATAAAACTAGACACACTCGACGAAGAACAATAAATGTTAGTACATCCTTTTTTTTTTCCAAACTATGCTGAATCGAGATGTCCATGTTGTTAAGATGGTGTAAACAACGTGGTGGCAAGTGAGTGTCACTGAGGCCCTGCGGTGGCGCAGTGTGGTAACGCGTTCTCCTATTGCGCGGCTAATCCGGGTTCGACTCCCAGCAGTGCAAAAAGAACGCTTACTCAGAGATCTCATAAAGATCGCACTGCTCACTGTAGTCCGGGGTTTGGTTCCCTAGGCCTTAAGAGGTTCGGATTCCTCGGAAAACAGTAGGTCCCGGCGCAGCATGACCACTGTAGTCTTTGAGCCGTAAAACCAAAAAGAAAGAAAGAGTGTCACTGTTGGCATGTGTGTTGGAAACACTTCCTACTAAAAAGCACTAGGGTACATGTTCTGTACTATGGCCCACAGTACCATTGGCGACTATTTTCTTAGTTGCTAATTTGGTTAGAAATCGGTACCATATTCTAAAATTTAACCAACAAATTGACTTTCCTTACATCAGTGGCAAAATTTGTATCACAATAGTGTGCAAAATATAAAATTAACAAATACGGCCATAGTTGATAAGAAACTCTGTCGTTAAAGGTGCTAATTTCCGCAGCTAATTTTCTTCTCAGGTAACTGTTCTTGGATGATGTCATTATGGATTTATGTACGGCCAGTGACTAGCCGTGATTTATGTTTTGCAAGTCGTGAATTTGTCTAAATGTTGTGAAAAAAAACAACTCATTGATGTTATGGCATGAAGTGTTCTAAATTCGGAATATTACCATTAGGGTTTTGTTTTCTCGCATAAATATGTCTTGCTTTCCTTTCATCGACTTTAACAACTGCTGCATGTGCAGAGGCGAGTTTTGTTTTACTATTGCAAGCTTTCAAATTGCAGGAGAGTGCTACTCTATTTTACTGATGTTTTTTTGGTGGTAGGGGTGTGTGTGTTGGGTGAGGTCACACCACTGATTCACAAAAAATCTCCTCGCATCGAAAGAAACATGGTCATTGCCCAGAGGTTGTTTTGGCAGCGTTCCAAGTTGGGCTTTGCTTCTCTGAGATTAACATCCACACGTGGCGCTTACAGCTCTCCAATTCAATTTTAAGAGTATAGCATGAGTTTTGACGACTGGGTTTCTTGTAAACTTTCACCAAAAACACGATTTGGTATGAATTTCAATTCTCAGCTGTGGAATTTACAACTTAAGAAAAAAACAAACAAACCCAGAATGTTAAATATTTTATCACTTTCAATTAATGTTGAAAAATTTGTAACGATCAGTCCACTTCCTTGAGTATTTTTTAAGACTAGAAGGTAAGGAGCTAGAGCCTGGAAAAAAAAAGCATTTTAAACATGAATTGAAGTTTAGATTAAAATATTTTTTATCATAAAATCTCTAAAGGGAAGACCATTGTTAAATTGTTTACTCCATTCAGGGCGAATGATAAACAGGAAGTGAAATTCCCCTACCCTAATAGTTTTCAAAATGTCTGTGTAGAAAGAACAGTTTCTAATGGCCTTTAAATGGTTGTAAATTTATTGTTCAGTCCAGCCATGCAAAAATCCGCTCGCCTGGGGCGACCAAATTGAAAGTACGGGCGAGTAAAAATTGAAAAAGAAAACAACTAATATAAAATAAAACAGCAAAATTTGAATCTTTTGTCAAAAATAATAATTTGGAAAAATTTCCAGTTTTGTTACAAAATTTAGAAATTTCACGATTTTTGGTTCTAAAACACAGGTTTTCAACAAGAATCTGGAGGTTTCGTAGCAACCACCGGAACTAACTTCTACCACTCGACAGTCAAAGACTGTCAAAGACAAGCTGAAAAGGTGAGCGTGGCAGTTTCCAAGGAATAAAACCGGAGACAATTGGTTTTTCTAAAGTTAGCAACATCAGAGCTTCACGTTTGCAAACTGGTGCACATGGAACTTCGAGTTCGCATTGAAATAATACAAATATTATTTGCAGGTTAGGTTACTTTTAAAACTTAAATTAATATTTGTGCAGCATGCCTCAGCAGATGAATATTGCATAATTTTTTTCAAGTTGCCCGAAAACACAAAATAAACCTATACAAGTTCTAAACAATAACATTAGGCCTACATGGCGGAAGAATAAATAGAACAAAGTTGTCTAAAATGTTTCAAAATGAAAAAAATTTTGGACCATGTCTATCTCAGAAAGGTTGGTTAGAAAAAATTAAAAGGTTGGAAATAGTTAATGACTGTGTTCTTTATTGTACCTTCTGTAAGAAGCACCCGAATTTACAAGACTCTTCTTATTCTTCTAAGTTAGTGTCAGGTTATGATGATCACTTCAATATTGAAACCTTAAAAGCACAGGAAAGAAGTAATGGCCAGAAGTCATGTGGTGCATCATCGTCCATAAAAGAATCTCCATCTGCAGCCCCCTTAAATTGCTGCTTCCTGAAAACATCAGAAGTCCAATGCCAGCAGATGTACGTATTGTCTAACACTGCATATTTCATTGCTTATAATTCGAAGCCACTTGACAATTTCTTTAAGCATATGGAACTTCTCACTAAGCTTGGGGTTTCGGTTGGTGGTAAGTACAAGAATAGAACACAATGAACAGATTTCATTGATTCCATTGCATCAGTAATTGAAAAGAATCTCCTACGAGATATTTGTAAGCCTCCTTGTATTGCACTTTTATTGATGGCTCAACTGACTTTTCCAATTAGTCTTGTGCAGTTCTTCACATTCGCTATATTAAGAATTCTTTGATTATTGAAGCATACACACTTGAGAGCGAGAATACTAAAAGGTAATTAGATGAGAAGAGAAAATCTGTTTTAAGTAATATTTCTACGCAAAAATCGGATGAACCATTGAAGGTGAAAGGACATCGTATGTCCTGCTCTGATTATATTAATTTTTCTAAAACTCCCTTTGAACTATTATTATTTTAAAGAAACAATTCGTATCACATAATAAATAAAACTTAAAAAAAAAAAAAGAAACTGTTTGCGTATTATTGGGTGCATATAGTCAATCAATGGGATTATTGCTACACCATTATTATTGAAGTATTTATTAGTGAGTATATATCACTTGGATAAACATACCAGGACGTAAAGAGTTCAATCGAATTGTAAGTATTGTTTATTCTATTTTTGTAGAATTTATGAAAAATAATTATATACAGGGTCTTTATAATTAAAGTTCCACTTTGAAATGGCCATAAAATGAAAACTACTGGACCAAATGTTACCAAACTTGGTAATAGCTTACAAGTGGTCATGGGATTTTATTTTCCGCCAAAAAAAAATCACCACCAGCGGAAATGGCACTGTATGTAATATTGTTAAACGAAATAAGACATGAAGACATCGTTTTAAAACGTTTTTAATCGTTTCTAAAACGTGTTACAAAGCATGTTGAATGTGGCGTCCACCATTTTCTGAAAGCAAGTTAAATCGCATTACTGCGTTCTCAACAGCAGCTCTTAGCATATCAGGAGGAATGTTGCGGACATGTCGGTGTATCGCATCTTTCAATTCCGCCAAATTGTTTATGTTATCACCATAAACAATTTGCATAACCCCCCAAAAACGGTTTCGTTTTGGAAACGATTAAAAACGTTTTAAACCGATGTCTTCATTTTTTGCAGCGGGAATAACAATTTCATAGTTTTGATAATCCTGTAAAAAGTGGATAAGTCAGATTGGATAAAAGCTTGTGTTTAAAATCATCACATGTCATGTCTGTCCGTTCTTCATGTTGATAAATCGTTAAATCTCTTGTGTTTGAATGGTGGTTCTAAATGTTTCTATAACAATTTAAGTTAATGTTTATGTTAGTAAATCGATTTAGGATTTAACCTGGAAATGTTGTCCACTTTTGTCCAATGTCTGTGGAAGTTTTAATTTATTAATATTTAAAATATGCAGTTATTGCAGATATTGTTTTCCAGAATGATAAAAAGGCTATAAGCAAATATATGAACACCTAATTCTTTTAAATATATACAAATGCAATATGAAAAATATATTAAAAATTTGTCTGACTATTCGTGAAATTGACCTTTATTATTATTTTGTTAAGTGAACACTTGTTCCATACTTTTAGCAAAAATGCTCCCATGTATTTTCTAATCCACTCTGACCTTGAGAAAGGAATTAATATATATGGTATATATATATATGTATATAATGCTTTGTATGTATTAAATATATACAAAGACATTAGATTATTGGTAACACATGGGCATGAGTGGTAAAAATTTAATTTGTTGTTAGTAATAAGTTGTGTTTTTGAATAAATTTAAATATTTTATATTTTATTCAGGATTTTCTTAGGAGACATGGGTACTTAAAGAGCAGCAAATATTGATGTGTCAAGTTTTTCAAGGAAGCAGGAAAACACATACCACTAATAAAATTTGAAGTGCAGTCGGTTACTGAATTGCTATGGTTTTAGCAATTGGTTCACTAAATTGTAAACAATTTTACAGTTGGTTTTTCCAAGAGCCTGATTGCTCTGTTCAGCATATGACACAAAAGATATTGCAACCAATACACAAACTAGCTTCAGTTTGGAACTGATTCCAGTACAGATACTTTCTAGCAGTACCAGTTTATCTGGTCTTGAATTAGTGCATATCTATATTGAAACTTTGAGTGCAGAGTATAAAATCTTTTCCATGGAAAGAATGGTATTTTCTTAAATATGTGGTAAATCATTTTAATCTAAATTTAAATTATTGAAATGTGAAGAAAATTCTGCACTTTAATTGCAGAAGACTACATTGACAGCCAGGTTCCATATTTAAAGTAACTTATAGGTTTCCTTCCCATACTATTGATTCATAAGCTCCTATAAAGATATTGCTGTTACACAGTATATAGTCATATATTTATATATTAAATAATGTGAAGCTGTATATATAATATTCTTTCTGTACTTGGTATTTTCGAGGGTAACAGACATATATAATTGTGAAGTCTTAAAGATGAATGAAATACGCCATATGTATTTCGTAAGAAGTTTATCGATCAAAAGCCCCACAGTGGTGTGTTGGTAATGTGTTCAGCTGTCATACAAATAATCCAGCGTTTATTCCCGTAAGGGTAATTATCCTTTGCTGTTTTTCGTTTACATGTCTGTAGCCTGAGATTTGATTTCGTTGGTGAAAGTGGTCGATTTCTCGGAACACTGTAGGGCCTGGTTGGTGTATCATAATCTTAACTATCCTTGAGCCATAAAGTACAAATACGTAGGTACATTATACGTGTACTGATTATTTAAAATAAGCTTGATGCGCAGGGACCATTGTAATCTTAATTACAAAAAAAACCCACTTTATTAGTGTGTTTCGTATGAGTCATATTAAAATGTTTTCTTCATTTGCAACCTTAGAAGGTTTAGTAGGGAGGAATACTTTATGAAAGACACACATCTGATAAGAGTAAATTTAAACACTGAGAATGAGTACCAATGAAAAGTCCTTCGAATGTGAGATTTGTCATAAAGTTTTTGCACGAAAATGTACCTTAAATCAGCATATAATTATACACTCTGGCAAAAGGCCTTTTGAATGTAAAGTTTGTCAGAAGACTTTCATGTTCCAAACCACTCTATTTAGTCATCAGAGATTGCATACAGGTGAAACTTTCAAGTGTGAAATTTGCCATAAGGGATTTGCTTGGAAGTCTGCATTGAAAAGACATAAAAGAATGCATTCGACTGGCGCTTACAAATGCAAATTATGTAATAGGATATTCTCTCAATGGGGTGCTTTACTCAAGCATGCAAAAATACACGAGACTGTCAAATCGGCTGAATGTGAAATTTGTCATAGAACCTTCTTCACAGCTATACAGTTGATCAGACATAAAAGAGTACATAGTGAAAAGCATGAATGTAATGTTTGTTATAAATCCTTTTCTCAGCAACGCACTTTGGATAATCATCGGAGATTACACATGGGTGAAACTTTTGAATGTGATATATGTCATAAGAAATTCAATTACAGAAGTAGTTTAGCCAAACATGTGAAAGTACATACTGATGAAGCTTCTAAATGTGATATCTGTCATAAGACCTTCTCTTCACAGAGCAGTCTGACAAGGCATTTGACAACACATTCAGGTGATAAGACATATGAATGCAAGGTATGTCATATGACATTCATCACAAATCGCAGTTTTGTGAGTCATGCAAAAGTACATGATACATTAAAACTTTTCGAGTGTGAAATATGCTTTAAACCATTTGCTCACAAGAAGTCTTTATACAACCACGGAAGAATACATACTGGAGAAACATTTGAATGCGACATGTGTAATAAGGCATTCAAGCATAGGAGCTCTTTGATTGACCATGCAAGAATACATACTGGTGAAACTATCAAATGCGACGTCTGTCATAAGGCTTTTACTCAGAGAAGCCATCTGCGTAAGCATAAACGTGTTCACACTGGTAAGACCCCCGAGTGTGAACTATGCCACAAATCTTTTTATTCAAATGCCACTTTAATGAAACATATCAGAAAGCACACTGGAGAAAAACCTTTTAAATGTGGACAGTGTCACAAGCATTTCTTCACAAACTCAGAATTAACCACACATCAGAAATCCCATACCGGTGAGACACCTTTTAAATGTGTACTATGCGATGCTGCTTTTTCCAAGAAGAATCTTTTGTTCCGCCACAAACTAACACATACCAGTGAAATGCCTTTTGAATGTGATGTGTGTTGTAAAGCCTTTTCTTGTAAAGAGAGTTTAATCAAGCACAAGACACAGCATAATGGTGAGCAAATTAAATGTCCACTCTAGGGACAAAGTTTACGTCCATGGCTTTGCCATTCATTTAGGATTGGTTTCAAATCCCTGTAATCTTGGCTGTTTATAACCATGAAGTTTACTGAGTATGTCAGAACTGTTGTTTCTGTCCCATATGATTTATTAAGCAACTTTGTATGTAACAACTAATTAATCTCTCAGTGATAATGTTCTAATTAATAAATGTGTGTTTAATTCGATATATTTGGTCCAATCCAATGTTTTATAAAATTACATACACATATCGACTAATGTCTTTTTTCCTTTTAATGGCATTTTTTCCATTTCCCTGTGAGAGTTGTTAATGCTAGAGATTATTGTTATCTTTTAAATGTGGTGCATTGTTTGAACTTTTGAAACTACTGTAGAATCTCTATTATTCAGCTTTCATTTATCCTGAAACCTCTGTTGACTGACGTCCATTTTCGTAGCAATTTTTTCCCCTTAGAACTTACTATGGTCAGAACAGAAGAAAAAATTGGTTCATCAGAACTGTTGTCTGTCAAATAAGCTTTGTGACAAAGCTGTAAAGCAACTGTAGTCCAAACTTTATAGAATGAAACTTCATTTGAAACCCTCATGAAATATTTTAAATATATTCGTGATAAAACCCAGGGAATTCTAGGTATTTTAAAATATTGTTCTTTTCCTAATAAATTAGGCTTCCCATTTGGCTTATTTGCCCCTAGTATAGAGATGAGTTCAGGCTCATTTTTCAAGGCCCGAGCCCGAAATATTTTGTTGGAATTTGAGACCAAGCCTGAAGCTTCAAATATAACTTTAACTCCTTGACTTACGATTTAGATATAAAAAAAATTGCTAGACTGCACTATTTAATTTCCTTTAAATTCTCATGTGGACCTATTTCTATAATTCTCAAAAACGAATCACATAGTGATATTCCTTGGAGAATTTCGTTGTAGGAAAGTCGGTTTTCAGCTTCGGTTGCATCCACCTAATGAACCCTGGCCCGCCCAAGCCTATCTCATCTGCGCCCTGGGATAGTCCCTTTTCCTTTTTTAAATGCCTCATTGTGCCAAATTTTTCCAAGTGTCCTCTCTCTCTCTCTCTCTCTTTTTTTTTAAACGAATCATTTGAGTAAGAAATCTTATTTTGTTTTTAATACAAAACCACACATGTATCATTCCTTGTGGTTAATTCATGAAATGTAATTGACCAATTTGTATTGTAGTCAAGGGTGAATTTGGGGGGGGTCAGGGCATGCACTTCCCTCTGAAGGATAACAAATTTATACTTATTATTACTTTGTCTTTCAAACTTTGCCTCCCCCCACACATCCTGAATTTGTTTTCCTGATCTACGCTTAATTATGTTTGCAATGTTCTTTTCCATATTTCTGTGGGCAGCAATATCTAAGTTGGTTCAAAAATTGCTAAAATGGGAAAAAAAGTTGTAGCAAAATGCTAAAAATATTAGTATCAATAAAATTATTTACATCAACAATACTTTGAAATATAGAGGACTAGTTATTTTAGAAAATATTAATATATTTATGAAAAAAGAAATATATAGTAAGAGTTGAGACATCACCAACGTTAGTCCAGTTCAAATGTGCTGCCACAGCCAATCAGCATTCATTTCTGTCACAAAGAGATGACCAACGAACGGAGATCGAACGTGGTGTATGCACATGGGTATTTGTCATTGCATGCCCTAAACTATATAGGAAGAAGAAGAGGGAGGGGAAGGGGTACTGGAAGGAACATATTTTAAGGTAAAAAATAAAATAACAATGAAGCATTTATCAAAATTATTTAAAAAAGACAAAGATTTTGCTAAGATATTAAACAACTGTTGCTATTTTGTGATGGACACAATTTTCTTTCTCGCATTTTAGATTAATTCCCGGCATTTTGCAGGAAAAAAAAGGGACCAGTAACCACATGTACCCTCAACAATCTGGGAAATCTTGAAATGACCCTCCACAGAAGAATATCTTAAAATATTTTGACCCCTTCGTCATAGAATTGTTCTGTTTTCCATCCAGACCATTTTTTTGAATGTATTTTTAGCTCATTGGAGAAGATGGG
>QLNU02015003.1:119428172-119447611 GCA_006491805.2 Dysdera silvatica | reverse complement strand
GGGGATGGGGTGTCAAAATAGGTGCTGTTAAGAATTTTGGAGAGGAAACAAAAAGGAACAAGAAAAGATTGCTGAAGTGCAAAACGGATATTCTGGAATCCCTGAATTCTGTTTTCAGAGAATAAACTGTGGTTAAAAATGCCTGTCGCATTTTCGCGATGGGCAATAATTTTTTTTTCGCATTTTCGAGCAACTCTAGAAAATCTTCTTACATCCTCATATATGTAAAAAAATGCGTTTGTTCTTGTCCTCGTTTGTCTAGTAGGTCAAGACACCGCGGGCTCAACGCGGGGACCCTGGTTCGAATCCAGGATGGGGAAAGCGTCTCTTTTTCTCCAAAATTACATAAGCTCTAGTTTGAGCTAAATATACGTGGGTGGCAAAAATTATTGTATAATAAATTCCCCCACGAAAACTCACAAAAATCTCGCCCCGGAGGCTTTTCTGTGTTGACCATATTTGGCAATTGTGTTATCCCTGTGAAGGGTAATAATATCTTACATCTTTACATACGGAGAAAAATGCGTTTGTTCTTGTCCTCATTCGTCTAGTAGGTCAAGACACCGCGGGGACCCTGGTTCGAATCCAGGATGGGGAAAGCGTCTCTTTTTCTCCAAAACAAATAAGCTCTAGTTTGAGCTATAATATACAAGGGTGGCAAAAAAATAAAAATAAAAAATAATCAAATAAAAAAAAATATTGTATAACGTCTTTGTTAACTATTATTTATTTGAACCTGAGCTAATTGTCTTTCTTCGTTAACGGGAAGGGAAAATTCTCCTTATCCCTTATTTTGTTTATCCTTAATTTCTTGTTGCGAGAAATGTCGTAAAGGTAGAAGTTCAGTTTTGTCTGTACGAATTTTTCCTGTAGAGGTTCTGATCTAATGGAATGAATCGCGAAAATGGTGCCTGCATCTGAAGGTGACCACTAAGCAGGGGTTTGAAGTACATTATTGTAAATCAATTTCTGCCAGTGAATTTTTATCTGACCATATCTGAGAGGTGCCCATTAAAAGGGGTTTCACTGTATATGGTTGATATCAGATATACATAACGCTTTGTATGTATCAAACATATACAAAGACATTGGAATGTTGGTAACACATGGATGTGAGTGGTAAAAAGTTAATTTATTCTTGGTAATGAGTTGTATTTAGGCATAAATTTTATTATATATTTTATATTTTATTCAGGGTTTTTTTTAGGAGACATAAGTATTTGAATAGCAGCAAATATTGACATGCCCAGTTTTTCAAGGAAGCAGGGAAACACATAGCTAATAAAATTCCAAGTATAGTCACATACTGAATTGCTACGGTTTTAGCAATTGGTTCACTAAATTGCAAACAGTTTTACAGTTGGTTAGCAAAGAGTCCGATACCTCTGTTTAGCATATGACACAAAAGATTGCACAACCATACACATACTAACCTCAACTTGGAACTGATTCCAGCACAAACCTTTTTTTTTGGTAGTAGTACGAGTTTATGTAGTCTTGAATTAGGGCATATTTATATTGAAACTTCGAGTGTAAAATGTAGAACCTTTTTTATGAAAAGAATAATATTGTCTTAACTATGTGGTAGTGTATATTAACAAGAAATCATCTGAAATGTATTATCCTTTGCTACTTTTTGTTTCTGTAGTCCTGGGGTTTGATTCCCATGGTGAAAGAGGTTCAGATGCTCCTCAGAGCACTGTAGGTCCCTGTCTGTTATGATCTTTGCTATGCATGAGCCATGAAACACAAATGTGTAGGCACATTAAATGGATTGTTTATAATAAGTTTGACTTGCAGTGACAATTGCTGTCTTTAGTTAGGAAGCAACAAGGAGCTTACTAGAGTATTCAATGTATGAGCGACACATACAAAAATGTTTTCTTCATTTGTAACTATAAAAGATTCGGTGAAGAGGAATATTTTATGAAAGGGACACACATCTCATAAGGGTTGATTTAAAGACTGCTGCTTGTTTAGGAATATGAGAATGAGTACCAAAAAAAGTCTTTTTTTCATGTAAAGTTTGTTGTAAGGTTTTCACTGGAAAACATACCTTAAATCGGCATGTAGTTCATCATGTGCACACTCGGGCAAAAGGCCCTGTGAATGCGATGTTTGTCTGAAGACTTGCATGTTCCAAACCACTCTAACTATACACCAGAGACTGCATACATGAGAAATTAAATTCACTGTAGTGCCTGAACGGCTAATTTTAGACAAAAAGGCACTGAATAAAAATTGTTTATTTTGATGTCCTTCACCTGTTACACATGATTGGCAGTCCACAACTGTTTTTCAATGTGATAAAAAATGCAGTTTTATGCTTATTTTCACTAAATCGTAACACAAATCAGGATCAGAAAAGGGAATTCCGGATTTTTTGTCTCTGCTGTATTATTAGGTGAATCACTTAATTTATGCATTAATTTTTTTTTATTGATATAATAGCCTATATAGCAACAAGATGGACGTCAATAGTAGGCACGCTCTACAGCATACTGGCTCATTTGTGGACATGGGGGGGAATTCTGCCAAATATTGCTTATTTTTCATCCTTTACCTTCCCTTTCATTTTGTTCCATTAATTACGAATCACTTTGTATTAAAAATTAAGAGTTGGCAGCTATTTGCTCTGGGTGAAAACTTGTTCATAAAGTTTGTCTACATATATCCGGTTTAAATTCTATAATAAAACAGTCATTTGGCTTTAAAATACTTGCATGTATATGGTTTGTGCATGTATAAAATCTCATTTAAGCGGGTTTAGATAAGATTAAAAAGACTGGAGAAATTTTTTTTATGTGTATGCAATCGCATATGTGCAAACTGCATGTACGCAGGTTCGACTGTGTGTTAGAAATGTTTTATTTATAACAATACTTGGTATTGCATATTGATAAAATATATTCAATCAAACTTACGTGCATTGTATAGGGTTATAGGAACCACTCTATAACTTGGATCATTCCCTCATTCCCTACAAGGTTCTAGATACAGGTTTTACTGTATTTGGAATTATATATATATATTATTTTTTTAGCTTTGTAAAATTTTATCTAATTGCTGGTTCTCCATTGTAATAAAAATTTTGAGTGTAAAGAATTGACCGATGTTTACCATGATTGTATAAGCTTAATTTTTATGTGGCATGTGTTTGTAGGAAAATGTTATGTAATTGCAAAAATGAATAAATTATTATTTTTTAATGAGTGCTAAATCATTTTTTACACACTAATTATACATTAAGACAACTTCAGTTAGCATGCATTGAAGCATTTGTTATAATAAGTATAATTGTAAATTATGCTAATGTTTAGCAACCTAACATTATTATTCTTGCAATTATTCCTTATTAGTTAAATTTTTATGTTTTTTTGGTAAATAGTGTTATTGTATATAAGTGATCCATTGGTTATGACCTTTGTGCTTGTTTGGAAGGAATACCAATGAATTTAGTTTTGCATAATTATGATCTAATTGCCATATCATGAGTGTCATGCTAGAAGGGATTATCAGCTTAACATTTCAGTATGAAACACAAAGTTTTATGTAGATATACAGGGTGTCCCAAAAACCTTGACTTCCCCTCTAATTCCTTAAATATTGATCCTAGACATATATATTAAATTGGAAAGTGGCATAAAAAAAAGGGAGGGACAGAGGATTATTTTTCGAAGAAATACAAAATTTAAGTTTTTGTACGGTCCCTGTACACAAAAATGTTCCCCATACTCCAATGGGTCAATATACAAAATTTCAGCATTCTAGTGGGAAAATAACCAGAGATATCAAAGTCCAAAATAACTGACTAGCAACTCTTTTTTGAAGGGAGCAATAGGTACATGCCGTGAAGAGGGAAAATTCATTCTGTTAAGTCACGTTATTTTGGGTCTTCATATCTCTGGTTCTTTTATCCACTAGAATGCTGAAATTTTGTATATTGACCTATTGGAGTATGGGGAACATTTTACTTATTGGAAATTTTTGTGTACAGGGACCATACAAAAATTTAAATTTTGTATTTCTTTGAAAAATAATCCTCTGCAATTTTAATCAATTTCATAAAATTCTGCACCTTTTTTTTACGCCACTTTCCAATTTAACACATATGTCTAGAATCAATCTTTAAGGAAATAGAGGGGCGGTCAAAGTTTTTGGGACATCCTGTATAGTTGGAATCAGAAAATGCAAAATATTCAATAGGCAATAGAAGGAAACATCAGGAGGAAGAAACCTAGAAGGGCAGAAAAGAAAGGAAGGAAGAATGGATGACGTAAAACACGGTGTTTACGGATCTGGAAAAGTCAGGGAAATTTGAAATACAAAGGCCCAAGTCAGGGAAATTTGAAATTCATTGTTATAATAAATAACTTATTAAAATAATTTTCCTGAACTGTGCTTTTCATACCACATTACCTACTGAAAAATTTGAAAAACTTGTACTTTTGACTAAACTTCTTCCAAAAGTTACCATTTTTCACCAAAACTAATATAATTTATATAAAATTATTAAGCCTATATATTTTTCAGAAGAAAATGTTTGCCAAATATATAACTAAAACTTGAAAAAAAAAGTGTTTTTAGTTAAATTTCAATTATCTAATATGTAAGGGATTTTGATCCTACCAGTTTCCTTTGCCTTATGTATAATCGTACATACTTTAAATGAAATAAAGGATGAAGCATCGACTTCGTGATTATATACTTAAACTTAATGAACCCAAAAAGGGCCAAATGGAAATTTTGCTGTAAATATTTAATTAGTGCAAGTTTTCTGTGTAAAGAAATTCACTTTTTAATACAGCTTTTGAATTTGTAAATTCACTATAATTTAATTATAAATGGCTTTGGGGTTTGCGTTAATGGATTTCACAGCCTTGCAATTTTGATTAGCAAATTTTAATGGATTGTGTGATGTTTACCCTAATTAGTGACTGGAAATCTGCAAAAGTTAGGGAAGTTTGAAATAGAATTTAGGTAGACACCCTTTTAAAAGTCTTGAACTGCAGAAGGTCATGAAAAAAAAGTATGATAGAAAGACGTTTTTGGCTAATTTTTGCAATATTAATTTTGGTTTCCTAGGTGGTTGGATTTGGTGGATAAGAAAAATTTAACGTGTTTTATTACACAATTTTAATTCATTTTATAATATCTTGTAGTGCATACAGATGTACAAATTGCCAAACGAAACCGGGAAACTGAAAAACTTCAACTCTGAAGAATTTCAGTTTCGTTGATAAGTTTCAATATGTTTTCAGTGTATTATAGCTCGATATTGTTAAGTGTACATATATGTTTTTTAAACCGAAGTAAATTATTTAATGTTAGAAGATATCAGGTCCGGATTTAGGCGTAATTGCACCAGAGGTATGTAGCCAAAAATTGACGCGGAAACAGCGTAGACCCAGCCCAACTTAACGCCTCTTGGAGTGATTATTTAATTACCACTCTGGGAGGCCTTTCTAATTTATTAAGTAAAAATACATGAAAATAATTAAACATATTTTTCATTGCGATCCCCTGCCTACGCACTGTCCATTAAAGGCTGCATTTAGGCAATCTCTAATAATGGTTGTCAGTTTGAAGGTGTCCAGCTATCCCAATGAGATACATAGGTATCAAAAAGTTCCATCGTTTGTTCACCAAGTTATATGATTAGGCCCCTATATCAAATTGTTTTTCACATATTGTACATAAACTAGTGTAGTGTTTATTTACGCAATGGATGTAAATCTAGTATATAAATACATTTTCATTGTATAGTATGTATTATATATATATATATAGCGTAAATGTTATAAATAAACATATTTCATAAATCTTGTCTGGATGAATCAGTATATAGAACTCGTGTGAATGAATATAGAAAAAAATATGGTGTAATTATCTTATATAAAGTAATAATATCAATGTGCAAAATCTATTAATTTGGAAAACCAAATGTATAGCTTCACGTTGTTTGGAGCAGCATAACCAACGTTTTCTTTGCGCCGTTAAAATTCAACCAACCAATCGTTCACCCTATTTAACGTTATGGGACCTTTTAATTACATTTTAGTTTATAGGAAATATTTTATCCTAAAATAGTTGAAAAATAAATTTTAATATCAATAAAAAAAAAGTTGATATGTTTAAGGGCGTAAGAGTTCGGAAAAATGCTATATGTTATAGTAAAGTAATTTTCAAAAATTAAGATGACTACGTAAATATTTATAAAAACAACGAAATTCTATTGGAGAAAGTTTCCTTTTTGCCGTACTGGGCACAGTGCCAAAATTTAGCTGTGTCATAGCCTGAACCAAAACTTGACCGCTTAGTCCTCATTCCTCCTAATATAGCTCAGTGTGTTTTTCCGGAATTAGATTGTAACGGCATGTATCAGGTATAAAAATATTATAATCAAATGCATAATGATAATAAGTAATACATTTCTAAATTTAAATTTATTATAATTGTAACTCTATTAATGTACATTTATTTCTCAGCAGCGTATTTTAGTTTTCAATATTATTATGTTTGTCGAATAGCAAGAGGATAGAAAAAGTAATATTAGCTAGAACTGTCAACAGTAACCAGTTAGTTAGAGAGTTGTTGATTTGTAAATTATTCTGTTTTTTCACTATTTTTTTTTTAACTGAATTTACGATATAGTTTTGGCTAGTTTTTTTTTTTAATAAGTTAGTTCTTTTACTATTTAGGTACGCTCTTGGTTATCTTTAGTAAATAAGGAAGAAAGACGCGAGGGTGGGGAAGTTTCATTCTGAGATTATCATAGTTTTGACTAGGGAAAAAAACCATATTTACAAACTGATAGAATAATTTGCAATAACGTATAACTGTGTTTTTCTGTGGTCTCGACGAGTATAGAATATATGTGCAGCCTTGTCTATAAAAATGATAAATAATATAATATCGAATATTTTTTCTCGGTCCCTAAGTATCGTTGTAGACAGATTTCATTGTATTAGGCTTTGAATATTCCAATACGGCGTTGGTCGTTCGTATCAGAGCCATATATGGGGAAAGTTCTGTCATGTATTGTTGTCGAGCTCAGGCTGCTTGATTGGTTAACTAGTGGGCACATGACAGACAGCGGCCATTGCGGCTCAATCATCGAGCGTTCTCAGCACTGTGATAGCATATTTTTGCTTGGTAAAGATAACAAGTGTTTTAATATTCAATATAATCGGAGGCTATTCATTGTGAAAAATGGTTATTTGTTGCACTGTAAATTGTAAGAATCGAAGTGGTCAAGGAGTAAAATTATTTATACATTCCAAATGGAAAAAATGATCAAGAACGGCGCAAAATTTGGTTAGCCAAAATAAAACAAAAAGATTTTAACTTCGTGAAAAGTACCTGTTTGTGTGAAGTAAATATTTTTTTTTATTTATTATTCTTTTTGTAGTAAAAAATACGCCACACGCTTTATAATTTTAGTTCACATCTAAGAGTACTATGGTATGAGATAATGTCGGAAATAAGTTTGACCCGTAATTTAACCATGTAAAATAAAAGTGTAAATGCCTATCATTAATGTTTTAAATAACTTTTTAATTTCACATTTATGTTTTTAAAATATGGCAGCTTTAAATTGCGTGGATTATCCGTATTTTATCAATAATAAAAAAAAATGTTTATCTATGCATTTACAATTTTAAATACAAATTTAAAAGCTTTTATATCATAGTTCAAATAAATATTACTTACTTGTGAAATATAAATGGTAACTGGCATGTTTTTACATCTTTCTTGTTTCGATAATGATGCGGAAGTTTAAAAAAAGAAGTGGGACTTCCAAGTCTCCAGGACTAACTGATTGCATGTAAAAACCATACAGCCCAACTCTCATAATTTGTACATGCTGTGACATCGCTGGTTTTATTCTGTAAGAGTGTTTCTACTCATCCCGCACCCCTGTGGAATCTCAAAAGGGGCTTAGGGTTACGATTATTCCAAGGCGTTAATTTTATCACCCCGCCCCACGTGCTCTTGGGAGGAAATCTGTGATTCCAAGAAAGAACATTTAGGAGGGAGAATCTGCATTGTACATCTCAGCTGCATACAAATTCTTCCTATAGCTAAGAGACTTCAACATCATGAGGTCACGGGGGTTAAACCATAAATGGGTGTGCGAAACTAGAGGAGAACCCCTCCAAACTTTCTCCTTGACGATTTTTTTTTTCTGTTCTCGCCTGTAATATCAAAAACAAACATCAACGACACCAGGGCAAGCGATAATTCATTTAGTTCCGTTTATTTGTTATTGAGTTTATTTCGATTATCATATAGTACATTAAGCGACAAAAAGTCTATTGTGATGGCGCCCTAGACGGCTACCTAATTCGCCTTATGGTCGGATTATATCTTTCAGATAATAGAGGCTACCACTACGCCCACGGTCGGCCTGTGGATTTTGCAAAGCCGTATTCAGGCTGGGGCTACAGTGGCTGACCCCTTGGAAATGTAGTCTGTTTGTTTGGCTTTTTTATGGCACAAGAGCATCTGGGCTATACTGCGCCAAAGAAAGTCAGCCCCTCCCTCTGGAAAATATTTTTTCTCAAAATAAAAAAATTTATTTTGAATATTTTGTTTTGTATAAAATTGTACATGACAATGAAAAAATTTTTTGACGACAAAAATATATTCAAAGTCTCTTTCTACGGTAGATCTTGTATATACAATGTTTTTTTTTTACACAGGTCTGAGTCTTCATATACTTTATAATAAGGGTAGGGGGAATTATAGAGAGGTATACTAAAATTTATAAGTTTTCAATGCAAAATTTAAGTTAAGAAATTTATTTATTGATGTTAAATATATTACTCTCCTTATATATTTAGTATTATTAAATATATTAATAAAATACATTAAAATATTTACGAATTTTAAGCCCCCTATTACAAACGTCTAGATATGGGCCTGGGTTTTTGTCGCCTCAAGCCGAACAATGAAATACCGCGCCTACCAAATAAATATTTGCTTTCTTATTTTAGAAAATATACTAGGGGAAAAAAAAAATATATATAATTTGATGCTTCCCTACTCATTAGTCTATAGTCTACTGGGAAATACGGAACTGCCTAAACTGTGAATCAAACTCGAGGACTGAATCCAAACTTTAAGTTGCACTTTAATAACAATTGCGTACTGTAATTTAACAAATCGTCAGTAACTAACAATTATTTAAACAACAATAAAAACGTTATCGTTCTTTCATATTTTTATCAACTGTTATAGCAATTACAAAAGGTAAATGCGAGTCTAAATTTTGCGGCTGATAATTTGGAATGATGCATCTGCATACGCAAGGAAAAAAAGGAAGAAAATCGAGAAAGTAGTCATGCGGTGCGCTGCTGCCATTTGTTAACGGATTGATAACTTATAGCTAAATTTTTTCTTGAGCTATTATAACCACGTCGTACCCAAGCAAAAATAGGCATTTCTAAGTTTAGTTTTCTTTTTTCACTTCCTACTTTCGGGGAGCACAGTTCTATCAGCTCCCCCTTCGGTACGCCCCCAGTAAGCGGATATTTGTATCCTCAGTCGTATTGTAATTACACGTATAAACGACATAAATATGATAAAATTATGAAGTATTTAGACATATATAAAACGTTATCATTTTAAACTTTAATTGCATTTGTTTGAGAAATGGTGTAGGCTTTTATTATATATACTTATATAAGCAGTTTATACATGATCGTTTTTGTATAATTTCACTGCTGAAGGAAAAACATACGAAAATTGAATGGAACACAACTTAAACTAAAAATATTAATAAATAAATAATTAAACTATACATTTAGCTTAGCTGTGAAAAGAAATGACAAACTTTCAATTTTCCACGGTATCTCGAAGTGTACAATTTAAACTTGAATTATCTATTGCAACGTAAGGAAAAAGAAAGCTGGACCTCACGATTTGTTGCACAGTCCACACAATTCGCTTAGAATTCTGCGAAGTCTCCATACAACGCAGAGATCTAAGCGGTTAAGTCCAGGCGCATGCGCACAATGAAGACGCTTGGGGGGGAAAAAAAAAATCCCTAAGCAACCACAACACCGAAATGGAAATACTCGTGAAGTCACGACCTGTTTCTGTGCCACATCAAACTTTATCCACCTTCCAGGCGATGTGAGAATGTAAACATCGATGTTCTTCTGGATGAGCATAGAAAGAAAGAGAGAAGTATTTTGATAAAATTTGTTTGTTTCATTTAAATTAGGCAACTTTAATTTTTTTTGTATATTAGAAAGTCATATACAGTAAAACCTTCATAAGTCAACCACTCTGGTTCGGTGATAACGTGGTTGTTCAGAGAGGTAGTCCCGGAAGTTCGGTCTGGAGATAAACACGGAAGTTTTACGGAAAACAATTGGGTGAAATATTAGAACACGGTACCACCGCCAACAAAGTGATTTGGCGAGTTCTTCTCGTTTTTGGCAATTCTCGTTGATAACTGATAAGGGTTGCTGTATGGGTATCCCTGCCAAATAATCGTCCATGTTAGATTAGTAATTTTTTGAAAATTTTCTAACACTGTAATTTTCTTGCATTAGTGAAGAGTAAGTGCCGGAGACCCTCGCTACCCTTTTGGATAGTCTTTGAGTTCTCCTGAATCAGTATAATGATGAATCACTGAAAACCTGAACAGCACGTGGAAAATAGACCTTGACATGTCACATAAAAATTCACTTGGCGCCTATTTTCTTAGTCGCCAATTTGGCGAGAAACTGGTTCCGTATTCTAAAATTTAACGAAGTAAAATATTAGAACACGGTAACACCACAACTATTGAGTATGGTATAGGGGTATCACGGCACCATTGGCGACTATTTTCTTAGTCGCCAATTTGTCGAGAAACCTGTACCGTATTCTAAAATTTGACCAACAAATTGACTTTACGTACGTCAGTGGCAAAATTTGTATCACAATAATGTGCAAAATATCAAATTAAAAAATACAACCACAGTTTACAAGAAACCCGGTCGCCAAAGGCTTTTTCTCTGGCAACTGTTCTCGGATGATGTCATTATGGATTTACACATGGCCAGATACTGGCCATGATTTATGTTTTGTGAGTCTTGAATTTCTTTAAATGTTGCGGAAAAAAAACTCACCAATGTTGTGGCATGAAGTTTGCTGAACTCGGAATATGACCATTAGGGTTTTCTTTTCTTGTGTAAATATGTCTTGCTTTTCGTTCATCGATATCAATGACTGCTGCATAAACGGAGGCGAATTTTTTTTACTATTACAAGCTTTCAAATTGCAGGAGAGTACTACTCTATGCTTTACCGATGTTTTTTTTGGTGGCAGGGGTGTACCAGCTATGGAATTTACAACTTAAGGAAAAAGAAGCACAATGTTATGTATTTTATCACTTTCAATTGATGTTGAAAAGTTTTTAACGATCTGTCCACTTCTTTGAGTATTTTTTGAGACCAGAAGGTAAGGAGCGAGAGCCTTGAAAAAAAGTATTTTAAAACATAAATTCGAGTTTAGATTAAAATATTTTTTACAATAAAATCTCAAAGGGGAAGATCATTATTAAATTGTTTACTCCATTCAGGGTGAATGATAAACAGGAAGTGAAATTCCCCCTAACAGTTTCTGATGTCTTACAATGATCGTAAATGTATCACTGAGTCTATGGGATAAAAATTGTTCTTAGGGGTGGGGGGGAGGGAAGTTATTGGTCGTTGAGGGAGGTTGTTGTTCAGAGTCTTCTTTTAATATAAAGATGGGAATTTCGCTGATTTTCAATAATATTTAGTCACACAAAAACAGTAGCAGAAAAACCTTAAAAAAAAGTACAGATTTGCTGTTCCTTAGGGGAACCTGGAGAGCATTTTACAATAAGGAAGCCTTGATCCACCCTTGATTTTTTATATTTAAAAGTGCTTCAGTCTTCTTTCAGTAGAGAGCAGTCAAGTTTACTAAAATGCTGAGACAGCCATCATAGTTTCATGCAGCTAGCTCAAAGAAGTGTAGAAAGATTCAAAATAAACTGCTTTTCTGCCTAAAAAAGTAAGTATTTTAGATTCAAGATTTTCTCAGATAAACCAATTGATATAAATATAGACAAGATTTCACAAATACTATTATATTAAGCTTTGATTATAGCCTTATAGTTTGTACAATGAATTAGGCCTAAAATCCTATTGTTCGGTACTTTTGTATTAGCCCGCCGACCAAAAAATTGGCGAAGATTTTGAAGAATTTGCGACAAAATTCATTTACATAAAGAACTAAATGTAACCATTCATTCATATATATATATTCACACACATATATATCATTATTGGTTCTGTTTCATGACATTTGGCGACGGTTTTTGATTTAGAGAAAATGGTCGACAGGCTAATGCGTAAGTACCTGTTATTTTTCTAAAATGGCCATGTAGGGAGGCTTGACCCATCCCATATAAAGGAGATTTGACCAATGGGTCAAGTCTTCTGTAGATAAATATTTTTGGAAATCTACAAAATTACTTAAACTTCTAAATTAAAATCTTATTTAAATTAAACTCCTTTCAATCTCATAAATATCTATTAAAATCCATATGCAGTAAGTACATGATAATTTTTTTAGCAATTAGCTCTATTTTGTTTGCATCCTCAAAAAATACATTAAAAAAAAAAAAAAAAAAATTGGGGGCCCCTCCAAAAAATTTCTGTATATACCCATGATCTTCACCACTGATCACAGTATTAATTATATATAACTAAATGTTTTTTTCTTTTTCTCAGATGCCTTTTTTCCATAAACCGAGAGGAAAAGCTCACAAGAAGTATTCCATAGAAGTTATGAAGGCAGCCGTAAAGAAAGTTGCTGATGAAGGCTTTGGTGTTAGTAGCACAGCAAAAGGCGATCCAAAAACTCTGCAGAGGCATATAAAAAAAATATACAAATTGAGTACAAACAAGGAAGACGTGGATATGCAGCCTAATTACAGAACTAGGCAAATGTTTAATGATGTCGAAGAAAGGCTCTTGAAAGATAATTTATCACTGCCATCTAAACTACATTATGAATTAATTCCAAAGACTACTAGACAGTTTGTGTACTTTAAATCCGATGCCAATAAAAAGAGCAATTGAATATGAAGTGAGAAATGGGCAGAAAGAGAATAAAATTCAAATGAGTAAAAATGCAAGGGGTCCAGAAAGTATTAAAGAAAACTGTTCTTAGTAGTACAGATGAATTAGATAGGCTATCGATACCCCTTCTAATTATATTGATGAAGGCATAGAAGAAATTGAAGACGAGCGTAATCAGTTCAACGCTGGAGTCTTCACTGTAGTGACATTGACAACAAAGAGAGATTTGTGCTATTTTGTTGCTATTTTGTTGAATGGGTGACACATGAGCTATTAAATAATGAGTGTGAAGTGACCTTCTTATGTGAACAAACATATACTTTTGTTTATCCTGACGAAATTGCGGTGCCATATGTCTTCTGGTGGTACCGAAAGAGGTGCAATGAAAATGCAGTTTGATTTTAATGTCACACAAGTTATGCCACAGAGATAAATATATAAATTGAAATTACGGTATTGATATAATACCTGTTATAAATTTTAATGTTTCAAATGGAATAAAATATTAATGTCATTACGAGGGACTTTTAGTACTTCATTGCATGGACTAGTTTCATTATTATTTCTAACATAATGCTATAATGTACTGTTAAAAGTTTTACATGTTCTTAAAATAATTTTAGAAAGTTAAACTATGATATTAAAAGTTTTATACTTTAGTGTATACATAATTATTAAAATTTATTTAATACTCAATTCTAAAATTATGCATTCTTGCCTGGGTCAAGCTTCCATTATAGAGGGAGGCTTGACACTATATGTTTTAAAAAATAATAAATTTAACATACATATAAAAAATTTATAATTTATATTATTATAAATATATTTGTGTTCTTTATGAAAATATACATTCTATTTATTATCATGTTAATTTCTAATTGTCAAAATAAAGTTTAGAAAAATACTATTCTGAAAACGTGGTCAAGATTCCTCTACCCTTATTAATAACTGTACTACAGAATACATCTTATTCGGTGTTTTCAGAATTCCGGCGACTGTGGGTTTACCATGTCCCCTTTTCCATCAGCCATTTGCTTTCTTGTGGGTAACTTACCCCTTGGTTGTAAGTTGCTGCCTTTGAAATTGTTTCATAACTCACGAAGAAGTACAACTTGTAGCTATGTGTAATATCTCTTATTAGTAAGGCCCGGATTTTCATGCATAAAATTTAGGTCAAATGTGCACGAAATTATTACAAAATATGTAGAAATATGCAAGTGCATAGAAATTTGGACCCTACTCATAAGCGATGTTTCGAAATGTATAAAATAACAATTTATTGAAACAGTGCAAATGCTCTTGAAATCATTACATAATATGCACTGAAATGCATAAAAAATATCACTTTGTTACGTCCTCGAATATGAGTATGCACAAAATTAACACAAAATACACACCACAATGTATGAAATACGTACAGAGATATGTTTGAAAATACGGTATCATAAGCCTAGACTTGAGCCAAAGAGCGCCACCAGGGTAAAATCTTCTTTGGTGAGTGGGGGAACATTTCACCATCTAACCATGCCATAACATTGGCGTTACTATTACTACGCCTAAAAAATGTTAATAAAAATTGTTTCTTAATTTAATCTGCGTAGTGTTCGACTTGTATAAATGTAATAGTATATGTTTGATAAAAATTATCTTTGCTTTAAAATTATTATATAACACATTGGAATAGTGAGGCGTTGCATCTAATCTATTTGTTGTGTTATTAAGAATTAATAAAGATCTATGTCCTTTCATTGAAAAAATATATATATATCTATCATCATCATAATCTTCGACAACCATTTTCAATCCACTACAGGAAGGAGATCTCGCTGTTATCACATATACATGTAGCACGGTGAAAGAAATACGAAGGAAACAGCTTTAAGCTCACCGCGTTGGCCAGACTGCACTTTATAAGGCAATGGCAAACAGCTCAATAACATATTTGGAGCATTAGCTAATTTGCTGGTGTATTAAATATTCCATAAAAGGGCAAGAAATTTAAAATTATGGACAACTTAATTAGGTCTGCATTTTTTACAAAAAGTAATAACACCAATACATATAGAGACAAACACACAAGAAAACATTAAAAATTCCATCAGACATTTCTTTCGTTGAGGATCATTTCACCGTTTTAAAACAATGCATAGGCCATGATATAAATCCCCATATCCCTTTAAACGTGATCACACAAACATGACCTAAATAAATACACAGAAGATTTGAAAACACAGCAAAAATTTAATGAGGTAATACCAGAAACAGGCATTAATTACCTTGTCTTCAACACTTTCCTGACACTGTTTTATAATAAAAAATTCTTTTTTTTTTCCTTTCAAGAAAATGTTTAGCTGCTGTTTCAAATTTCAAGATTAAAAATTCCCCACACTGTACATGTTATTTCCCCAAACTCGTAATTTTGAAATTAAATTTCTCCAAAATTTTCTATCTTTCCAAAAAAAATCCATATTTCAGTAAATGAAGTCTTAAAGGATTAGAACCGCAGGCATGTGATTTTTCTGTGAAAGAGCAGAAATTTATGAATTACGAATACCTATGAACATAACATACAAAAAATTTACATGCAGAAAAACCCCAGTTACCCGAACTTCATTTAACTAAAATCTGGGTTAACTGAAATGACCTGTTACACTTGTTTTATTATTTTGTTAAGTGAACACTTGTTCCATATTTTTAGCAAAATTTCTCCCATGTATTTTCTAATCCAGAAAGAAATTAATACATATGGTAGACATTAAACATACATAATACTTTGGATATATTGAATATATACAGAGACATTCGATTATTGGTAACACATGCGCATGAGTGGTAAAAAAGTTAATTTGTTGTTAGTAATAAGTTGTTTCTTTGCATAAATTTAAATATATTTTATATCTTATTTAGGATTTTCGTAGGAACCATGGGTACTTAAAGAGCAGCAAATATTGACGTGCCAAGTTCTTCAAGGAAGCAGGAAAACACACATGCCTAATAAAATTTGAAGTATTGAAAGGTACTGAATCGCTACAGTTTTAGTAATTGATTAACTAAATTGCCAACAGTTTTACACTTGGTTTGCTAAGAGTCTGATTGCTCTATTACTTCACAATTATACAGACTGACTCCAACTTGGAATTGATTCCGGCGCAAACATTTTCTAGCAGTATCGGTTTATCTAGTCTTGAATTAAGCATATTTATATGGGAACTTTGAGTCAAAGAACCTTTTCTGTTAAAGAATGGTATTATTTTAACAATGTGGTAGTGTATATTAACGAGAAATCATCTGAATATAATTATTCTTTGTTTCTGCAGTTCTGTAGTGTGGGGTTTGATTCCCATGGTGATAGAGGTTTAGATGATCCTCAGAACACTGTCAGCCCTGGTCTGTTAATATCTTTGTATGCATGAGTTATGAAACATAAATGTGTAGGTACATTAAATGTGTATGGATTGTTTAAAATAAGTTTGATGTGCAGGGACAATTGCTATCTTTAGTTAGGAAGCAACAAAGAGCTTACTAATATGTTCAATATATGAGCCACACTAAAATGTTTTCTTCATTTGCAACCTTATACAATTTGGTGTGGAAAGATATGAAGTGGACACTCATCCCATGAAAGTTGATTCAAAGACGGCTGTTTGTTTAGTAATGTAAGAATGAATACCAACGAAACGTCCTTTGAATGTGAAGTGTGTCATAAGATTTTCACACAAAAAAATACCTTAAAACGGCATGTAGTTATACACTCTGACAAGAAGCCTTTTGAATGCAAAGTCTGTCAGAAAACTTTCATGTTAAAAACCTCTCTATGTAGTCACCAGAGACTGCATACGGGCGAAACTTTCAAGTGTGAAATTTGCCATAAGGGATTTATTTGGAACTCTACATTGACAAGACATAAAAGATTGCATACCTCTGATGCTTACAAATGCGTATTGTGTAATAGGATATTCACTGAGTGGAGTTGTTTACTCAGACATACAAAAATACACGAGTCTGAGGAGTCTGCTGAATGTGAAATTTGTCATAGGACTTTCCTGACAGCTAAACAGTTGAACAGACATAAAAGGGTACATGTAAGTGAAATAGCTTATGAATGCGATGTCTGTCATCAATCCTTTTTTCAGCAAAGCACTTTGAATAACCATCAGAGATTGCACACTGGTAAATCTTTGGAATGTGATATATGTCATAAGATATTCACTTGCAGAAATAATTTAGTCAGTCATGTAAAACTGCACACTGACGAAGTTTCTAATTGCGATATTTGTCATAAGACCTTCTCTTCACCGGGCCGTCTAATAAAACATTCGAAAACACATTCAGTTGATAAAATATATGAATGCAAAATATGTCATAAGACATTCAATACAAATCATAGTTGGATGAGTCATGCAAGAGTGCATGACGAATTAAAGCTTTTTGAGTGTGAAATATGCCTTAAACAATTTTCTTACAGAAGTAATTTGCTCAACCACAGTAGAACACATACTGGAGAAACATTTGAATGTGACATGTGTAATAAGGCTTTCAGCCAAAGGAGTTCTTTGATTGACCATGCAAGAATACATACTGGTGAAATTATCAAATGCGACATCTGTCATAAGGCCTTTTTTCAGAAAAGCCGTCTTCGTAGTCACAAATTGGTTCATACTGGCAAGACTGCGCAATGCGAACTATGCCCCAAGTCATTTTATTCAAAAGCCACGTTAATGAAACATGTCAAAAAGCACTCCAATGAAAAACCTTTTAAATGTGGACAGTGTCACAAGCATTACTTTACGAACTGGGAATTAAGCAGACACAAGGAATCCCATGCTGGTGAAAAACTTTTTAAATGTGTACTATGCAATGATGCATTTGCCAAGAAGATTCTTTTGCTCCGCCACAAACTAACACATACCAGTGAAAAATCTTTCGAATGTGATGTATGCTGTAAAGTTTTTTTTGAGAAAGAGAGTTTAATCAAGCATGAGACATTGCATAATGGGGAGCAAGTTTAGTGTCCACTCTAGTGACTCAAAGCCTAAATATTGTTGCTGTTTAGGATTGGGTTGAGATCCCTGTAATATTGGCTGTTTATATGCATAAAGTTCACTGAGTATTTCGAAACTGTTGATTCTGTCCCATGTGATTTATTAAGCAACTTTGTGCGTAACATGCAACGAAATAATCTCTCACTGACAACATTCTAATTAATGACTGTTTCTGTTTAACGATGATATTCTGTGTTCCGGGCCGATGTTTTATAGAATTACATACACATATTGATTGTTTTTTCCTTTTAACAACTTTTTTTCTTTCCCCTTGAGAATTGTTAATGGGAGAGAGAATCTTTTAAATGTGAAGAGCCTTCTTTAAACTTTTGAAATTACTGTAGAACCTCTTTTATTCAACTTTCTTTTATCCCAAACCTCTGTTCTCTGATATTCATTTTCATAGCGATTTTCCCCCCCTTAGAATTTATTGTGGTCGGAGCAGAAAAAAAAGTCATTCAACGGAACTACGATGTGTTAAATAAACTTTGTGACAGCTGCAAAGCAACAGCAGTCCAAACTTTATAGAATAAAACTTTATTTCAGACCTTTGTAAGTTATTTTAAATTTATTCGTGATAAAAACCAGGGAACTCTGGGTAATTTTAAAATAACATTGTAAGAAATTATCATCTTTCTCAGAGCTAACATAATTGCCAAATAATGGTTATTACACAATGCCACTGGGGCTAGATTTTTTTGATTTTTTGTGGGGGATTTATTAACGAAACAATACAGAGTTTCACCAGGAGATTCCATAACAAACAGCAGGGATCTCACTCGTCCTATATTTTTGGAATGTGTCCTACATTTCCTATATTTTTGTATACTGTCCTATATTATTACCTTTTTGAAAATTTTTTTAGTTATCTGTATAAAAGTATCTGTGTACTCTCCCAGTGCTTGTCGTCGGTTCTGATCGCCACATGTGGCCTCGCATTGTTGTGGAGGATAACCATGTTGTCCACATTGAGAATCTCTTGACGCTTTCGCTTGATGACATCGTGCAGATGTGACAGTGTGGAACATGTGGCAATCAGAACCGCCGACAAGCTCCGGTCATTTCACTAGGAGAGTCTGGACCACCCACCATACAGTGCAGATCTTGCACCTATTGATTTTCACGTTTTTGGTCCGCTGAAGAAGTTCCTGGCAGGACAGCGATTCCGTGCAACGATGAAGCCAAGACAGCAGTCTGTGGTTCCACATTTAGCCGAACAATTTCTACCACAGGGGTCATCTCAAATTTAGTGCTGCGATGGGACAAATGTCTGAATCGGTGTGGGGAC
>QLNU02015003.1:119382037-119418473 GCA_006491805.2 Dysdera silvatica | reverse complement strand
AAAAATGAGACAAAATCACCCCAGTTGACAGTATTTATTATTATTTTTTTTAAAGGCAAGAGCCCGGTTCCAACGAATTTACTCGTAAACACCTTTCGATTTTTTTTTTAAAGTTCATATGTTAAACTATCAAAAGTAGGAAAAATTAATTATGGGAAAATTATTATAAAGACTATTGCCACACTTTTTCTATTGGTACACATTTTGCTTTTTACTTTCTTGCTGATTGGTCACTGATATTTGCAACACAGACGTTATTTCGTTCAGTTTTAGAACAGAGGATGCATCTCACATTGTTGTAATTAACTTCGGGCAATTTTTATAACAGATCATAATTAGTGGTATACATGGGCGCCCATATAAGTGGGAAAGGGGGCATAGAGCCCTCCCTAGCCGTTTAAAAATTTTATTTGCCCGATTCTGCCATACATTTACTTTCAAAAGATTTACAGTAGTGTTTTAAAATAAGGTACTTTTTAGATCATCTACTAATTATCAAGCAGTATCAATTATTTTTGTAGCATTTCAGTATCTTGTACATACATTAAAATGTTTGACAGCCTTAAGAAGGAGGTAATAATTTTTCAGCCCCCCCCTAAAAGTACTCATATGGGCGCCTATGTTGGCATACGCTTTCTCGAATGTCCTTTTTTGGCGGTCTTTCCCAACTTGCTGTTCTTGACTAAATCTCTTCAGCTCTCTTTCTCTCTCTCTCGAATGGTGAAAGATTTCAATATCTAAAAATTCCCGATTCTTCATGAATACTTCTATTATACATTTAAAAATACACGGCTTGGTTACTGAACTTTATTGCATGGATGTTATTTAAGCCTTCTGACTCTGAGCAGCGATTTAAAAAAACAAAACAAAAAAAACAAACAAACCCCACCTAACACTAAACAGCCTTCCTTTACAGTTTCTTCCAATTATTGGTTTGTGCACTCACTTGCGATATAGAAAGGTGTCACCTATGCTATCCCTACGGTTTTTCCTTATTTCTGAAAAAAAAAAGCATAAAATTTTTGTTTGGGAATTTTTTTATTTCAAACAGTTGTTCGCGGGCCAGATTGAGGCCCGCTGGACCTAAGTTGGGCAACCCTAGTACGAAGGAAGGCTAGTAATATAACAACATTTACCTAAACTATTTAACAGTCAAAAAGTAAAATCTTTTTGGTGAGGGACCCGAAACCGCCCCCTCCCCCCCTCAGTAATAATATCCTCGATCCGCCTTTGCATCCATAACTGCTTGATGGTGACTTCGAAATAAGACCACGATCTATGAACAATGATCGGGAACTACGAACTAAGACCGCAAACTGCGAACTAAGATCTCGATTTGCAAACGAAGACCACGACCAATGGACTATGACAGCCAGGGTTTTTTCCAGGATTTATAACTGGGGATGTTCAAGAATTTTAGAGAGGGTGTGGATTAGATTTCATTGCTATTTTCATTAAACACATTATGTGTTTACTTTAGATTTCATTAAGGCGGTGTATCAAAAAAATCTGGAGGCGTTTGTATAAACCCCTGATGATTTCGAACTCCGCACGACAAACTAAGATCGCGAACTGTCAACGACTAGGGGCTTATCCAGGATGCATAAACTGGAGGGGTATTCGAGATTTTTAGGGGGTGTGTGGACTAGATTTCGTTAAGTAATTTTCATTAAGCACATTGTGTGTTCAAGATTTTTAGGGGGTGTATAAATCCCTGGCGAACGATGAACTAAGATCTCGAACTGCCAGCGATGATCACGAACTATAACGAAGAAAGGTAGTTCAAAAAAAAAAAAAAAAAAAAAAAAAAGAAATTGTACCTA
Source organism: Dysdera silvatica (assembly GCA_006491805.2). Classification (NCBI taxonomy): domain Eukaryota; kingdom Metazoa; phylum Arthropoda; class Arachnida; order Araneae; family Dysderidae; genus Dysdera; species Dysdera silvatica. The sequence continues at coordinate 119,416,650 of QLNU02015003.1, read as the reverse complement.
TGGGTCATTTTTGTGAGTAGTTCAAAAAGACCTGTTCGTTCACGAACGACCCATCTGTATGAGAAGCAGAAGGTTGCTTGCTGCATGTTTCTTTACTTCCAAGGATTTTATCTAAAAAGCTTAATGTATAATTGTATGTTAAGACGAAATCTTGTATGTTTACGCACCCATAAAGAGTAGAAGTTACATGAAGCTGGCATGATGAAAAACACTTCCATTCACGAAATTAAATTTTGTATTTATATTTTTTTTCTTACGCGTTATTTGTTTCATTTGAAACTAACCGTAGTGAACTCCCGCTTTGTTACTTTGAATTGAATAGCGAAGATGTGCGATGGACATTCGCATTCTTGTGGTCATTCTGCCGTAGTTTCAGTTTGCCAAAATTTGGAGGAATTGGACTTCGAAAGAGGAATATGGTCTGCTGGTACTATTTCTAATTGCAATACATTTGATCAAGTTTTTTTACTAATTGCCATTTGAATTTATAATTCTAAATGAACCCTTTCGCTATTTTCTATGTGCATCTTTTTTTAGAATGAAATATTCACCCTATTAGCGCCCTTTTACATAACGGTAACTCCTTCGTTTTGGCGATTTTTTGTTTACATGCATTTTTTATTTTGATTCTTGTTTTCTCTTACTTTTTTAATATTTTTTTGTTTAATTTCATAGCTTTGAAAAAAACGACCACACTGCATATTATGTCCTTGTTTTTGTCGCCAATCCCGCCAACCACTTCCTTCTTGGATTACGTCATTATGATCTGCCGTTTTGCATGTATCTCCAGTCACTGTGATGGAATACCATTTGCAAACGGACATACTTTTATATTTATTTCTTCATATCAAAAAATACTTGCTTCTGCCATACGCATGGGAGGAGTGATGGAGTCATAACCGCATTGAGATGTATGCTACAATTTTGTATATACATATAGTTTTAGTCTTCTAACCCACCCCTTTATGAACATCCTGCGTCTGCCAGTGGTTTTAATGCTCCTTTTTTGTATGGTTCATACCAAAATATGTGTTTATAAGTAGAGAAAAGAAAAATTGTCTCTTACAGCCATACAAAAAGAGGAGTGTCAAAACTTTACCTATATTGAATTATTTCTCCTTTATTAAGAAGTTCCCCTTTGGTCAACATGGTCAGTGGCCGACTGTGAATATTGGGGGCCCAGGCTCAACTTGCATTTGGGGGTCACTGACACACGTATTGGATATATATCTGAAAAACGTACGCACCCTTATTACCATTTATTATATATTAATCATCCATCCCCTCCTTCCCCTATATCATGAGCATTCTCATCCCCTACCCATCTGTTCCTCCTTCCATCATGCACATTCTCATCTCTTTTCTCCCAACACCACTGAAAAGCATCATCCAAACGAGGCCTTGCCTACGATCTCATACCTGGACGAAATTAATCCCTCTTTCATAACCCACTTCAGCACTCTTTTCCCTTTCAACTGCAATTCCACAAGAAAAGACAACTTCAACCGTTCAGTCGTAATACAATTCACTGCAATGAACAAAACACAGAAGAAAAAAGGATGACGCAATATGTGAAAATGCCCTTACATGCTCCAAAGACAATGTACTTATGATGTCATTTGACATCACAAGTCCATCTACAACATTTAGCAACTTTCAGACTCATTTCTAGGGGAGAAAAGCACTAGGGGACGGATTATGCAGTGTCGCCAGAAACTGTCCATAAAAGTGTATATAAACTTAATCTGGATTTAAAGAACGATTTTTCTGTCCTTCTGACTTATGGTGGGGGGAGGTGGACCAGGCTACTCACAGCATAGGTCCTTGCCAGCATGGGCCTCTAGACTATATTCTGGCCCACGGGCTGCAGCTCTCCCCTCATTTGCTCTGGCTGTTGCCAGTTGCTTTTTGATAACACTGGAAAAAAATTCAGTAGGCAACGTGTTATGCAGTGGCACCAATTTATTTTGTTGAAATTTGTGTTTCAAAATTAATAAAAAAATAAAATTACAAAAATTAATAAAGGTTTATTGTTCTAATTTACTTACCAATACTACCAAGCCTCACTACATATGCATTTTTCTTTCCTTATGTGCAGCAAAATCATCAATTGTATCCCCAAAATCAAGTTGATTAGTTTTGACTAATCACTTTTAATTGATAGGATGGATAAGCCTACTAGGTTTCCTTCAGAAAGTGAAGATAGTATTTGTTTTTTTATGCATTTAAGAACCGAAAGAGGATGCTCACTTTAGACAAATGGGGGCTATAGGCCCAGTATCAGATGACGCCCCTCCCCCACCCTTGGTGACATATTTAGAAGGGAGTTTGAAAGCATATAAAAAAAATACATACTTACATATTGATTCCTTGCTAACATTGGCATTTTATTACCAAAATTTTACGTCCCTGTTTTATTTGCATGTTACATCTTATCCTAAGATTATGCATCATACATGCACACTTCTCTTACCAACATTTACATACACAACAAACAATTTGAAATTGGAATAGACAATAAAATTCTCAGTCCAAGTTCAACATTTGGAAATGTCTGAAGACTTTCAGAAATGCCCAAAGTGTTAGACAAGAACTCACTGAATTGCAAAAATTTATCACAAAACTCTACATCCACATCTTCGCTATATATGTTTTGGAATTCTCAAGCAACACATTTTGGGCATGTTTTTTGGCACACAGGAAACCAAATCAAGACTCTAAAAATGAATAGGCCGCTTTTCGTATGTTAGGGTGAGAAATTAAGGAATCACATATTACATAATGTGTTTGGTATAAAAATATTTCCTGATCTGTCATTTGCATATTCACACTATTGCTGTCATTTAGCATTTTGCTGTTTGCAACAATTTTTCTTCAAGTTGATGAATAAGTAGTATCTTTAACTAATGTTGTTGCTTCTTTCTCAATGTTAATAAAACCATTTCTTACAGATTGTACAAAACCTTCTAGGGACTCATAGAAAAGTACAATTGCTGCCGTGTTGCAACTAACAGATTAGATTGATTTACTCACATTGTTCATTCTTTGAAGAATAGTGTTCCAAATAATAGTCATTAGCGCAGTCTCAAATGTATCGATTTTTAAAAGCAAGCATTTTGCATCATGTCTGGTAGCAGCAGTTTCACCTGAACAGTTTGTTATGGCTAATAAAACTTTTGTAATATAAACGTAGCCCTTTTTTTTAAGTATTTCATATCATCTGCATTTTTCTGACCATCTTGTGCCTGATAGAGACTAATGTAAGGGCATATTAATCCTTTGTAACATCTCCCATCCCTGAGGTGACGATGAAATGAAATTGAACAAGCTTTGGATGAACCCGAAATAAGCAATAGCAGAAACACCAACAAGATTTAAGGAATGTGCAGAACATGGCACATATTCAGCAAGAGGAAAATTTTCTTTAGCCTAGCTTGTAATCCAGAATATTATTTTCCAGTCATATTACTTGCATTATTGTACGATTGACCATGACAGTATTTAAGTTCTATTTCCAGTCTTTGAAACAACTGAATTATAACATTATGTAACTGTTCCAAGCCATGTCTATGAATACTGAGAAATGTGATAAATCGTTCCAAAGCTTTGCCATACTCATCAACATATCAAACTATTACAGCTAATTGGTCTATATGGCATATATCGGGTGTAGAATCCACAATAAGTCCAAAGTACTTGGCCTCTTTTACTTCTATTATAGTTTTCTTCAATACCTTCTCTGATATGACTGTAATGAAATCAGTTACAATTGTTGAGGAGAGATAATTAACATGTCCCTTACCTCTATTTCCATGATTAATAAGATGGTTAGCTAAGAAAGGGTCGAACTTACTTATGAGTTCTAATATGCCAAGAAAATTACCATTCTGTACTGAATGTAATGTCTCATTGTCACCAAATAATGCAAGGCCTCGTTGTGATATAAACTTCATTACCTCAACAACTCTTTGTAGAACTGCTTTCCAATAACTGGTCTCAATTTTTTACTATTCAGCCATGCTACAGTCAATACAAGCTTTATTTAAGGATCGCCAAGAAGGTGTGCATACAGATTCTCTATGTAGAGTGGAATTTCCATGAGATTAAAGTCTTTTACAAACATTTTGCCAGTCTGAAAAACCATCTTTACAGAGAGTTCGATCACTCGAACTATAAAGTTTACAAACATAGCAAAATACAGCACATTTGCTTGGCAAGTAAATAAGCCAGTCCTTTTTTACAATTTTGCCATTTTTTTTTAGCATGGAAAATTTTTTTGGGAACATAATCTTTCTTTCTTTCCCGCCAATCGTTTCGAATTTGTAACCTGATCAATGTTTTGATTTGGCTTATTGGAAAGAAAATGTTCATGAAGAACTTCACTAACCTCAAACCATAGTGCTGGATATCATATGACCGTGTTGAGCTAATTGCAAGTCCTTGAAAACCTGAATGTCCAGTTGAGTCATTGCAGGAAGCCTCAGTTTCATTCGGCCAATCTTTATTTTCAATTCAAATAGCAAGCTGTTGCTCAGAGTCATTAACAGTTGGTGCTTGAATGGGTTCTGCCCCTTTTGCTGACAATGAACGTCCTGGTGGTAATTCAGTGTTTATGTGCTGGTTCTCAGACACTAGGGGAACAATTGGAATCTCATTCTGAGAGGATTTCACTACAGAAGATTCTTCCAAATCGTCCTTTTCATGAATGATGTACTTCTCCAATGAACAATTCTGTTGTTTTTTCAAGAGTAAGGCTTCTGCCTTCTTTTCCACATTACCTGGCAAATGTTTCCTCATTGTGGTGAGAGAGAGAATATCGCACTAAAATATTTATTGCATTTTTATATTGCAAATTTAATACTTAATAATTGAACGATCGATAAATAATATAAAATGGAAAAACTGTAAAAGTTACTACCACCCTGGAAATCCAAACAAGGTCAAGGTAAACGAAAAGTTATAGTATTGCCAACTCGCTTATACTAAATCCCAAATTTTAGGTGAGCTCTCCATAATAGCCCCCCCCCCTCAAAAAAAGTAAGCTTTTACTTTTTCTAGATACTGTGATCAAAAGTGAATAACCAAAAGTCAATTTGTAAAAAAAAACCACCCTACAATTTGGGCGCCCCCTCCAACTGGGGGCTCTAGGCCCCGGCCTTACATGCCTAGTTGGTAATCAGGCCCTGCGCACAAGTGCACCAAAGTCTTGTGGCTTAGGTGCACTAAATACTAGTTAGGTGTACAAATAATTAACAGAACAGACCTCAACATTTGAAACAGGTAAAATGTAAGTTTAGCAATTTAAGCATGTAAACTACAACAAAATGCAACTTTTCAAAATAATTTAACATTCGTATGTAATAAAAAAATTCGAAGCAAATGCAGATACATTGAGAAAATTATATAAAATTATTCCATAGGTCACTGTTCTTGAAATATATACGTTTGAATAGTTAAGTGCACTGCGTGCACCCAAATTAAAAACATACGTGCATGGATAAAATTTTATGCGCACAGTCCACTAATGCACTTGCTAATTTCTAACCCTGATACGGATACAGTCTGTTTCTGTACCAAATTCATTAGTGGTTATTGTAATTGTTCCTTCACTTTTTGTTACCAGTCAGACAGCAACATTTTGGTCTTTGTTGTTGTATATATATATATATTATATTAGAGTATATGGCAGAAATATTATAATAATTATAATATAATATTATATTAATTATAATAATATAAATATTATATCAATTATTATAATATTATAATACTATAATATAACATATTTATATTATAATTAAAAATGATATATATAAATATATTATTATATATTATATTTATATATTATAGAATATTTTATATATATAAATTATATATATTTATTTATTAATATATTTATAAATATTCATTATTTAAAATTAAATATAATTAAAAATATACTATATTATATATATATAAAATATAAAATTTTATATATTCTTTGAAATTTGCATTGTAATCGCTGCATTATTCAAGTGGGTGAAAGTGCACTGCCTCTGTTAAATGAGTATAATATTCATCTAAGGGATTATTATAGTTCTCAATTTTTACAATTTTTCATTAATTTCCCCACACATTGCAGGTATGCTTTAATTTTCTATTGATCCTTTATATATATATATATATATATATATATATATATATATATATATATATATTTGTTTTGATGTAGCTATATATTACTTTTATATTTTATGTTCAAAGCATTGAATGGTGACATCGAAAGAGTGAAGTATCTTTTAGCGAAAGGAACTAGCCCTTCAGTATGTGATTCATCTGGCTATACTGCATTGGTAATTATGCCAATTTTAAAATAACTTCAACCAGTATGTTTTAGTCTATATTTATTTGAGTATTTGCTGCTGCTTAATTGTTAAACCACACCAGTTTCTATAAGAGAAAAAAAGTAAAAAATAGTTACAATTCGTCTAAAAATAAGTGGTCTGCATGATGAGTTACTTGGGGAGTCATAATATCGCACAAATTAGTGGCATTGGCTTATGTAGTTGGATAATATATGAAAGGTACGTATCTTAGATTGAGTTGCCATTTCCTATTGAGAAATCGGAAGGAACATAACGAAGAAATCAGATATAGCTGGTTTGGAGAATCACCTCAAGATACCATTTACTAGAAGCAAGATTGTAGCTCAGTGGTTCCCAACCTGGGGGTGGCGACCCTCTTGACGGTCGCAAACTGGTTTCTGAAGGGTCAACTATTTTTTGTTGCAATTATTTTTATAAAGAATTTCATACCAAATGTTTCCAAGGCTTTTATATTTCAACATGGCTACACACATTGCAATATTCTACTAATGGTTGTTAAATATATATCTATAATATATAATATGATTAATATACATAATTAATGTAATATATATAATTAATATAATATAATTTTATATTTAATGTGTTTTCTTTACTCTGTTAAAAATGCTTTTATTATGCAAATGGTATGGCGACGGACAGAGGAAGGTCGCGAACCTTTTGGTTACTGTAAAAGGGGGTCATGGTATTACTTGGATACTATAAAAGTGGGTCAAGGCTTGAAGAAGGTTGGAAACTACTGCTATATCTAGATGATACCCCTGGAGAACCATCCAGATTTCGTCCCCTAGTCACTTCTCCTGTGAGTTATTTCAGCCAATTTTGTGCCTCTCTCTCTCGCGTACGACTCTGGCTTGAGCCTTTTTTCACCACCTCTAGCTACGGCACTGACCTGACTAGATGAGCTGTCGTAGAGGGTCATTTACCAAATGGGGACAGGCTAAAGTAAAATACCACAAGAATAATGAGTTAAGTCTTTTTGTGGTTCACAGAATGTAGAACCAATTTTACAGTATAGGTTCAGCATTTTAAATCAGCCAAGGAAGGCCTAGAGCTGTGACTGCTGCACAGAAAATCATTATCTGTGGTTGCATTGCATGAAGAAACAGAATTTCTATGCCACCTACATTACCATTTTTTCTTTCTTACTGGAGCTGCTCTAGCGTTTATGAGAGTTTTCACAGTACACAGAAGACTTCATGGAGGAGGTTGCTAGGTGACCAACAATTTGCCTATTCCCTATTTCGTTTCTTTGTGAGCATCCTGCTTCACATTGAATTAGCTAATGTAAACTGAAAACCAGTGGATGCCTATATTTGTCATAGATGTTAATTATTTGCAAAATATCTTTGCACTATGTGTGATCTTGGGAAAACTAGACATAGCCTTGTGGCGTAGCAGTGGTAACTTGTCTACACCTAGCATGTCATTAATCCGGGTTCGACATGTAACGGTCTGAAAAAAAAAAGATTACTGAATAACTGATTGCTGTAGCTAGGAGGTTGGTTCCATAAGCCTTAAGATGTTTGGATTTTTCAGAAAAATGTAGGTTCACTGTTTTGCAGTCTTAAATTTACGGAAATCCTCGTATTTTTCTGAACAATGACATCTGTTGAACTGTATTTACTATAAGCCGAAGAGTGCAATTGGACTCTTTCAGCAGACAGCTTGTTAAAATCTGGACTGCTTGCCATCTAAAGCCATGCAGTGATGCTATGGTAACATATTATCTTGGGTTCAGAGGCGTAGCCAGGGGGGAGGTTTTGGGGGTTGTAACCCCATCGCAATGAAATTTTGTATATTTAACATAGGAATATATGAGTTGTAGCTCTGTAACCCCTCCCATTAAGCCTATAACCCTCCCTTATGAACTTTCTGCCTACGCCACTGCTCATGCCTGACCTCCTAACTGCATCAAAACAACACTTACTGCCTAACTGCTCACTGTAGTCTAGGGGTTGGGATTTTGGGCCTTAAGAGGTTCAAATTCCTGGAAAACTGTAGGTTGTGGTGCAGCATGATCCTGCAGTCCCTTGCACTGTGAAACCTCAAGAAACCAAAGCTTCACATTGAAGGCACAGGCAAACACTGTGGAATATTGTGTTGTGGGAACACTGTATCTGTAAATCTTGGATTTGAGGTACTTACTGCATGTCAGTTAACTCTGAAAGCAAATAAAAGTTTTCACTATACAGGGTGTCTCATAAATATCGGTACAAATTTCAAGGGGAGGTAGAGAACATCAAAAGGATTGATAATTGCATAGGAACCCATGGACAGAAATGTCACTGTACGTCGGTAGGGGGCGCTGTTCATGAGAGTGTTTTCTAGGAAATAGCTTATCTTTTCTTATTGGAGCAGTAGTCGCCGTAAGAAGAGCATACAACGAACAGGGAGCTGGCAGACAGTCCTACGGCAGTGGCGACGGCACGTATGCTGGTACTCGGATTCTTGTCTATGGCATCCAACACATTTTGTTCCATGGTGGGCATACGAATCACTCATGGCCTGCCTCCACTATGCCTGTTACCTCTTAAAGATCCATATTCGCACAAATTGAGATGCACAAGTGAAAACAAACGGTGGCCCGGTACATGCCTCTTTGGGAACTGTTTTCGATACAGCCGTTCAGCTGCTCGTGCATTGTCATTAGCTAACCCATACACTAAGTGCATGTCTGCCAGCTCCCTGTTCATATAACGTTGCATGCTCTTCTTATGACAACTACTACTCTAATGAGGAAAGATCAGCTATTTCCTAGAAATCCTCTCATGAATATGCCCCCTGCCGACGTACGGTGACGTTTCCGGTCATGGGTTCCTATGCAATTATTAATCTTTATGATGTTCTCTACCCACCCTTAAAGTTTGTACGTATATTTATGAGACCCTGGATATATTCACTTTGTTTTTATTTATTTCAATTTCTAATTTTCATTACTTAATGATGATTTGTTTTAGCATTATGCCGCTAGGAATGGTCAAAAAGATGTTTGCTTGCTTCTGTTAAATAAAGGGGCTGATCCTAACAAACAGACACTAGGGGGCGCCACACCTTTACATAGAGCGGCTTTTGTGGGGCATTCCGACATCATTAAACTTCTTCTGAAATTTAAAGCCAATGCCTTACTATGTGATTCAGACAGGAAATCACCTCTTCACAAAGTAAGATTAATAAACATTCGTTTTATGTGTTCTGAGAATTAGAAAACAGTAATTGCAGTGGTGTACCGATAAGTTGGCATGTCATGGTGGTTAAGCTATTTGTGACAAGGTATCAAGATAGAGTTGGGGAAAAAAAAAAAATTCAAACGATTTGAATTCCTAAAAAATGCAAATGTAATCTGTTGGTTTTGTCATATTTTAATTTATTTTGAACATATTTATTATTTATTAATAAATATTTTTAAATATATATTTATGTTTTAATTTGAATACAAACATTTTTGTGGAGGCTTTTGTTTGTATATTAAATTACATAGTGAATTAATACTTTGATATATAAGTACATTTGCATTTGTTTACAACAAAGACTATTTTTAAATATATTTAAAAAAAATTCTGATTTTTAGTTCCCACCTCCGTTGAATGTGTAAACTTTTCTTTAACACCGCATGTTTCAAAACTGCTGCTGTATCATCTTAAACTCATAGAGATCGACGAATTGTATCCAGGTTTTGTAAAGCTTGTTTGTGGAATAGAATGTCAAGTTCATTTTTTGAGTTTTTTCTTTACAGAGAGTGTTTGTACATCCAGAAAGCTTTACTATACTTAAATTTTTTTCCTTTTCCCGCCCAAAAATTATGATCAAAATCAAAGTCATTTCACTGGTTCATACGTAAAGGAGAAAACTTATCCACTTACATTTTCACCTGTCAACTGAAAGCCACTCACTTCGAAAGTAATTGAAAGAAGACTCACCAATTCTCATTACATGCTGTTGATTCATACTGTACCATTTGAGTGAAAATGCCTTTGTTCTGACATTACACAGAGTTCTTAAAAAACATGGAGTAAAGGAAAATTTTGTTCGAAGGGAGATGAACTTATGTCGATGTAAATTTTGTTCGGTGCAGAATGTGTGCAAACATTGTTCATGTACAAAGAAAATCCTTCTTTTCATGAACCTCTGTGTTGTACATGTATGTCAGCCTCTTTTACGGTCCCAGTTAGAAATGCCTCAGGCACAATTTTATTTACTGAATTTACTTGAATATTAATATCAGCATTATGGAAGGTTTTAAAATATTCCGAGAAGTGTGCTAGGATTATATTACTTTTCTTGCATGTAAATCTTTCTATGTAGACATTGTAATTTAAGAAGTTTCTCACATTGTACACTACTTCCTTGAGGTTGGGCACGGTAACACCAGGTTTTTCGCTCCTGGGTGGCCCTTGCCCTTTTACTTCCCTTTCTGTGGGATCTTCAAAAACCGGAATATATGTGTGGCTTTGATTTAAATCTTTTATAGCAATAGCCATTAATTGATATTATACCTCCACGCTGGGACAAGTATAAGCTGATTTTCCAAGGAAAGCAGTATGAAACTAAAATTATAGGTGCAATAACCTTGCACTTCAAATTCTTCAGACTACTGGAGGTTAAAGGTTTCTTGAAACCTTACTGTGAACTGTGCGTGACAAATATTAAGCAGACATTTCGCACCACAGCTGTAAACATTTTTTCGAACACTTTATTCAAGTTTGTGTCTTTTCTTCTTTTCCGAAAGGTGAAAAACGATATGTTAGGATTGCCAGTACCCTGGTTGATTAAGGGCAGGGCATTATTTTCACAGAGTGCTCTCCATACAGAGTGAATGTCCATAAAAATTTAAATAGATGTTTTTTGTTATATTTTAAACTTATTAGCTGGTCAATTTTATCTCTGCCTTCTCAATGCCACCAAAGACATCGATCCATGATGTCACAACATGTGGTAGTAAATCTGACATAACTCAAAAAGCTCTGCTTTGAGGGATTCCAAATTTTACTAGGAAGTGGTTAATAGAGTTATTCGTTCACAAGTACAATAATAAATTGAAAAATATTTAGGTATATTATTTTTAATCCTTTAGGCGCTTACTTCACACTTAGTACATTTGAAAGGAAGTTTTATATGCTACACAAACAAATCAAACAAGCCTTAATATATATCATGTGGGATCTATAAAAGTTGTACTCATCATTTTGCCCAGTGGACATTCCACCTTTGTACATTTCGCCCCCTGTAGGCTACAAAAATGTAAATAATACATCTAATTTTTTAAAAGTAGAACCCCAGTTCCTGAACTGCACTTAATTGAAATGATCTTCTATACGTTTTTGTTTTTTAATTTCTTTTTTTCCAGTGGACAGTCATTTCGTGTTTTTTGTCGATAACGTTCATGCAGTGGCAATCCTTTATATACAAACCCCTGTCGTCTGAACTTTGCCTAAATAAAATTACCTTCTATGTTCATGTATTTTCAATAAGTGTCCACTTAAAAAAATAATAAAAAAAAAATGTATAAAAGGTCATTTCTGTTAAGCAAAGTCTGGATAACTGGGGTTCTATTTTTAAAAAAATTGGTGCATTATTTCTTTTTTGTAGCCTACTCATTACCTACAGGGCGTGAGATGTCGGTAGGGCGAAATGCCAGGGCAAAAATGGTGTGAGGGAAGGGCTTAGACCAGCAGTGTCCAACTGTTTGCCTTCCCTGGGCCGCATTGAAAGAAAAGAATTCTTTTGGGCCACATGCATAAAACACACTAACACTAAAGATAGCTGATGGGCAAAATAACGTAGAGTATAATTAACATATTTAAATTATTTAAATTTCATTAATTCAAGGATTTTTTTTATCATAAAAGTGAAGGACAAGCCAGCAACATGAAATTAGTGAAATGTTTGCCTTTGCTTTTGAGTTACCAATGCTTCGATATTTGGTTCGATGGAAGTAGTTGCAATTCTCAGTGAGTTTTTAAGGCGCTCATCAGATATTTTGGTTCTAGTTTTATTCTTTGTGTACTTCATCCGTGAAAATAGCTGCTCACAAACATAGGTACTTCCAAATAGCGATGACATGAATAAGACACGATTGCGAAGCGAGGGATATTTTTTCTGGAAAAACGTATCTTATAGAAGTTCGGTAAAGAGATATAATCACATTTTTCTTTACGTTGAATATCAGATGGTAGCTCTACACATCCCATTTGAAAATTGGCGGATAATATGTTTATATGATAATATGTTGTACTGAAAATGGAGTCCCAAATATACCAAAAGATTGATGATTTTTACGGAAATCAATAAACCTTTTCTCAAATTCCTGTATCAATTTGAAAACAAGGTTGTAAAATTTTCATTGTTAACAGGACTGTGTTCAGCCAACATGTCAAAATTCATAAAATGGGTTGCCTTAATTTGAGGTTACTGTAGTTTGCGTTTCATTTCTAATGCTGTTATAATTTGAAACACTGTATTAATCACTTAGTTTTTACCTTGAAGACACATGTTTAAACTTATTTAAATGAGTGGTCAAGTTTACTAAAAATGCCAAATCTGTGAGCCAGTTTTAATCAAGTTCTGGCACAAATTTTGTTTTTGATTCCATAGATGACTTGATTTCATTTCGTAAATTATTTTATAATTTAAAGCTTCTGAATTGTTCCATTGTCATTTACAAAGTTCACCCTTGAGAATCATGTAATCAAAAAATAATCTCATAATGTCTTACGTAAGTTTGGAATTTTGTGTTGGGCCGCATTCATAGCTCTTTTGGGCTGCATGTGGTCCATGGGCCGCGGATTGGACAAGCCTGGCTTAGACAGTAAGAACTTTGAATTTTTAAGGAAAATTATATGTTTTGGTGCAGTATGAGTTTTGCCGTTATTGCTCCTTAAAAAATAAGAATGGTTCTGCTATATTTATTTAACTGGAGGCAAAGTTTTTGTATTCCCAGTGAGTTGGTGTCATTGTGTTTACAACAAAAGTTGGATGGGATGAGTGCTGATGACTTTTTTTCCTATGAAACTTGGGAGATTTAGTGAAGAGACTAGCGAAAGGAACTTTGTCAAGGTTGATTCTTTTGTGACAAGAATTAGCATGATGCAGACAGACTGGATCTTCCATGCTGCCAAGAAATTGAAGTAGATTGTGTAATAAAAAGGGAAAGGGCCCACACATGAGCATCCCACTAATTATAATCACCAGCCCTTCAAGAAGGTGAAAATGAGAATTGAAGCAATGAACCTGCAATAGGGAAAGGAAAAAACCTGAAGAGGGAACAACCATAGAGAAACATTAAGGAATCAGAAAGTAACAAAGTTGAAGGGGCAAGGAGGAAAACTGTTCCACAGGATGTCTATAGTCTGTATCTTAACCTGTAGTTGATTTTAATTGAACATAAAGGTAGTGGAAAGTTTGGCCACAACTGGTAGTTCTGTGTTCCCAGAAAAGGCTTATAATGATTTACAAAGTCGATTGGACAGCAGACTCCATGTTACAGTATAGAAAAAAGGCATGGGTATTACAATTACAGGTATTACAGACCCAAAATTCCAGAAAAGCTGGGGGAAGGCTATTTAACCTGTTAACTGGGTATGACGACATTTTTCGTCATGCCCGGAAGACTACCAAAATGCGAATGACGACATTTTTCGTCATTAAAATTAACCGTATTATGTTGAACGCATTACGTTTTATGTAGTTCTTATATATTTAATCCTAGCGTGATGGTGTGATGACATTACTTATCACTGTGAAAAAAAGTCCCCAGTGTGAAACGAGTTTCACAAAATTTTATTCCCCGGTTAACAGGTTAAAGAAGAGAAGGCAGAGTGAAGGAGTAGATTGTTGTAGTCATGGTGTGTTGAAAATAGTGAGTAAGCTGCCAAAGAGATTTTTGTAGCTTTTTGGCTAACTTGCATCTAAAAATTCTAGTCAAATTCGAAAAGTTGTTTTCAAGTTTACAAGAAAGTTTGGTCAGAAACAGTCAACTCTACCCAATGACGACATATTTTACCATGTTTGGCGCAGTATAGCCCAGATGCTCTTGCGCCATAAAAAAGCCAAACAAACAAACTACCCAATGGCCATTCGATATTCCCAGTAAGGGTATGTTTCATCACTGAAGTTGAAGGTGGCATAATGACCCTTCTCCTGACCATACCGTTTCATGTAGTTCAATGATCTCACCATTATCACCTTTCCAATTTTATTTGGAGCTTTTCGGCAAATTGCTCAGAAGTTTTTCTAACTGATTTAGTTAATTCTGCCTTACTGCCGAAAGGCTTGTGACAGCTTAATCCTTGATTGAAAATTTTGTAACAAATAGTATGTATGCTTAAAGCTTTAGGGAGATAATTGTTCTCATTGGTTAAATTTGAAACAGATTTTTCATTGGTCTTTGATTGAAAAGGGTTTTGAGGTTAAGAAAGAAGGGATAGGTTCTATTCGTTAATTTGAAAGAATCTGCAGGTCAATATTAATCCATTTTTGATGTCACAGTTATAAATGCTGCCGTCAGACCAACTGGATTATGTATGATTCCCAGTAAGTATGGTTGTGTGTAAATGTATCTAGGTTTGGAGGACATATTAAGCTGTTGGGCCAATCGCAAATCATTCTTAGGACATATTTTATACAAATACACAAAAAAGTGATTTTTCCGCAGATCACAGAATTTAGGGGTTTATAATACAAAGAAATGTTTCACAGTGTAATTTGGATACTTTCAACATGTTTCAATTGAATTTATGGATCATTCAAACTTTTCCTGCGGTGTTGCAAATTTAAACTTAATTATATAAAACTTTTATCTAATTCTGATTCTTGGAAAATTTGAGCTAAATTTATAAACCCTCAGCCTGGAATTAATGAAGTTTGACTATATTAAAAATAATTTAGCATTTTTTAAATGATTAGATTTAAATTATGAAATTAATTAGGCATGCCTCTTTTATAACTAATGTAAAAATTATTTTACAGGCATTAGAACAAAAACAGTTTGCTGCGGCCTCTGTATTGGTTGAAGCTTGCCCTCAGCTGAAGCAGTTGAGAGATAAAGATGACCACACCGCTTCACAATATGTCCCCGATGAAATGAAAGAACTTTTTAGTTAAATTGTAATATTTATTTAAAGTGGTTACTTTTCTAAAATAGATTATGAAGTTTACAAATGTATATTTTTTTAATAAAAGTCTAAATTAATGTGTCATGGTGTTCATTTATTTTTAGAATTTAAATATTAATGTATTATATGCTGCTTTCCAAAAGTTAAGCGCATGACATTAAATCTGATATAATTCAAAAATTTATATTTTGATTGACACGGAATTTCTCAAGAAGATAGTTAACAATTACTCATTTATAAGTATAACAACAAAATTGAACAACATTTATATGTTCCACAGCTTTCCTCTGACCAGAATACTGGTCCTCGATAGAGTTCTGAATTTGAAGCAGCCTGGACAGCAGTCATTCCCCGGGAGGGTGACATAATGTGTCCCCACCAGAAGCGTGATACTTTAGCTGTGGTTAGTGAGGTTTGAAATTCTCCTTAAATTGTAGGTCCAGCTTGCCAACACGTCTGGTCAACATTGTGAGTTTAAGGCCGATTGACCTGTGTTTCTTTCACCATAAGTGGTGACCCTCTACACACACAGCATTGGATGATAGATTCAAACTAATAGAATTTATAAAAAATATCCATGAAAAAATGTATATGTATGTAAAAAATTATATGTGACTGAAAAAAAAATTGTTCGCATCAGTATACAATTAAGTAAATGTCACAACACTGGCTTATATAGGGGGTGTTGATGGGGTTGTAACCCCCTATTGCAATGAAATTTTTGTATATTTAGCGTAGGAATATCTGATTTGTAGCTCCGTAACCCCCTCCTTCCATTGAGCCTATAGCCCTCCCCTTATGAACATTTTGCGTACGCCTATGTGTCATAAAAATCATATCAAACCTGCAACATCTAATAACATCACTAATGAACCTGCGTGTAGAAAATAAAATTATTATTATAAAGAGGTAATTTGCCAAGCTTAATGTTGCATAATTCTTTATTGAGGTGAACATACACTTTCTTGCAAAATCTGTACTACATTCATTTTTCGTCGAAACCTGAGTAAGTAGGAATTTGTTTCATAAGAAACATCGACGAGTTCGATGATAATTCTTTCATTCGCACTAACGTGCATTACATTTGCTATACGAGCTTTTGATTTTCAATAGTGCTACATCTGCACATGCCAATTTCTCCAGTAACACATGCTGATTTTTCCAATTGAAATGGCATCGCAAATTGGCCATAACGCAATTTATTGCGCTACAGGAAATTGGTCCACCGTTTCTTTCAACAAGAAATATATAAATAATATGTTTTACATGATAAAATGATTCTCTGAACGGGTTTATGGTATATGCATTCATTTAAGTTTAGCATGATGCAGGAATCAGCGTTCCAGATGCTGGTAACCCTGTTTGTTCTAGGGTTCCCAAACTTGGCTCATATTCACACACATTATTATATTTATATCATCAGTCAAACACAGACTAAAATTGATGGTTTGTATGAAAATTGTGGCCTTCTGAAATGGGAGTTACTGTAAACATATGCACTGTCTTGTCGACATTTGGCACCAAAACAATAAAACAACATCGAGGAACGTAAGAGGAGTCTATTGAACTGGAGATCTGTGTGTGGTAATTGTTGAGGTACTAAAATTCTTGCCAAAGAGATGTGCGCCTTTGGCTAGATGGATGATTCGGAATGTTCAAAGTTCGTGGTCCTGTTGCAGTCACTCGTTGTATCCGTTGGCAGTTGAGCCTGTTGCGCTAATTCTTCGTCATCATGAAACCGGACGGAGGCAGCTTTATAACACACCAATGCGTCGACAAAAAAAGCGGCAAGCATGATGAGCGCTGTGAGGCCGTGAAACACCATTCGAAATTTCTCCGGATCGTAAATGCGGCAAGCACCAGGTTTGCCGCAATTATCTTCCCAGAAAAGGCATGACGAATCTACTACAGCTCCATAGATAATTGGACATGGCACATTCCCTATGAAGAATAAACCAAAAACGTTTTAGCAAATATATATATAACATTATATAACGCAACTTATAAGGGTACATATAACAACGAAGTTTACGAAGGAAGTTATATGGGAAAGTAATTTTTCAGATATATGACTAACAAAACGATAAAGAATAGACCAGTGTCTATATGCTAATCTCAAACACTGGAACTTACGTGAGGATTATATATACAGTCGAATCTAATTATAATAAGAAATAAAACAGTTGTTTGGTTAGATTCAAAATACATATAGGATGAACATCCTTCATTCCAAGAAGAAACCTGTTACAGCAAGCAACAGTTCAGTAAAATTTCATTTTAATTTGTGGGTCTGAAATTATTTTTTTCTCCTCGCTACAAAGAAAAAAAAGGAAGAAATGTTCTTTTGTTTTGAAGTTATGACATCCAATATTCTTACATCTGAAGATGTTTCTGTAATGCAAGATGTAAACAATTCTGAATCAGACAATGGCAATGAGTAGATACCCGTGGACCCTATCACCAATTTGTATAATAGCATCAGAGTGTAGTGAAAGTATGTAAATTTTGGCATTTAAATATACAATGTACGTAAATAATAATACCCGTTCGCTTTTTTATAATTTTTTTTTACATGGTAACCTAGTAGTTTTGAGGAGAACCTGCATATAACGAGCAAAGGTGCTAGCCCGTTCATTTTCATTATTAGCACGTTTGATTTCATTGTTCAAACATAAGTGTAGGAAAGTACCGTCGGCAGGGGGTATAGCAATTCAAAAACGGGGGGGGGGCTCAAGAAAATTTAAAAATGATCATGTTATTCGGTGTTGAAGGGTGAAAACGTATTTTTATGGAAATGGGAAGGGCTTTTGAGCCCCTTCTCATCTTTCTTTCACTGCTGATCTTTAATAAATACACCATGCGTATGTAGATTAGTTCGAGCCACTTTTGATTGTAAATGGGTAGGGAACGTTTGTATTAGTGGATTACGAATGTTTTACAATCAAACGATTTCAGAACTAGCAACTCTGTGGAGTATTTTGCATTGCTAGGATTATGAAAAGAAAAGGAAAAATTCGATTATTCTGCTTTTGCCACATCTAATCCCTTTAATCAGTTCATATTGTGTGGGTGTGGTTTTGTAAGAGCGATAGATCACTCCTTGCTACATGAATTGCTTCAAAACCTGCTTTAAGAATAATGTATTTTTGGTATTTCTTATGCACTTGTGTATACCTTTCCCAAACCAGAATTCTTATCAGTTTTGTTACACTCCATATTATATGTATTATCCTTATTCCTTTATATATATATATATGGTATGTACATAGGTATATATGTCTGGGTAATATATATATTACCCGTATTTGTTTTGTTACACTCCATATATGTATTTTCCATATGCAGCTAACAAATAGACGTTGTAGTCTTCGTTCAATTTCAGAGATGAAATGGGCCTCCGGGTTTTGTATTGACCGAAGGTGTGTGTATTTTCTTTAATTTTTCACGGTTTTGTTTTTTGACTTCACCCACATCTTATATCGCTTCACGTACAGATATTTTGCCCTTCCCTCCATCCTTTTACACACTTTTTCTTGCAAAGGATCTGCGTTCAATTACGTTTGTTCTACGATGACGGTGTAAAGGTAACTAATTTATATTCCTGCAGAAAACTCTGCTTTGGATTTCGTTGCTTTTCTATCAACCCATAGTCCGAGGCTTGCAACTCTAGGCGACTAATATTTGGGTCCTTTTGAAAACTGTAGGTCCTATTGCAGTGCATACTGTTTTTATTGACTAACTGAATATTTATCCTCATGGTAGTAGCTCTTGAGAAGTATTATTGGGGATTTTTGTAGATTTTTATAATTTAATCTAGAAATTGTAAACTAAATATATAACCCCATAGCTCTAACTGACACTTATTTGAGTAATCTTGGGGAAGCTGAAGAATCATTACCTCAAGGCTGTCAACATTTTAGTAAATGTATATGATACTAAAATACTACAAAAATAATTTTATAGTGCTTGGTAATTAGTAATGAGTTGAAAAGTACGTTATTTTAAAATGTGACTTCAAAAATATTGAAAGTAAGTGAAGCAGAATAGTGGAAATAAAATTTTTATACAACAACTGGGGGGGTTAGCCCCTGCTATATGGGCACCTACCTATATGTATTACATAACAGACACATAAATTATTATATTCTTATTAAATGCAAAATAATTTATTACATATTTATATACTACATATCCTTAAACTGTATAGGATATTGCGTATAATATACTGTATATAACATGCTATAATATATATAATATTATACTGATTGATTGGACTTACCAAAAAGACCAATGGCAAATGATATTAAGCCTAAAGCCATAGCTTTATCTTGAGGATCCACGCACCTGAACAAAAGGGAAATAGTAATAAATAACATGCTTAAAAAAAAGTACATTTGTAAATCAGACATAACATATATATTAAATAATAATAAAATATTTAATTTTCCAAATCTACTTTAAACTAATTGCTCACAAAAACACACGGCATGTATCAGTGGTGTTGCATGACTTCGGAAGTGGGCCATCTCCAAATATTCATTATCCCCCACTTCAATAAAAAAAGTCTCAATTCAGATACCTATTATTATGATGGTGATGATGATTATAATGAAGGTGATAATGATGGCAATAATGATTATTATGATGGTGATAATGATTATATATGTATTTATTGACTCTGTTTCATTGGAGAGGGAGGAGGTTAAACAATTGGAGATGGGGCCCACTTTTGAGCTTAAGCAGTATATTAGTCTTGGTAAATAAATAACTTTGCCCTTAACCCCCCCCCTCCCCCCGTGCTTATACGATGGGACCTCCATAAATTAAATCTCAAGGAAAAGAGGTTTGCTTCGAATTATCTATTTTTCAAGTTAATGATGACCAAGGGCAGTTTAATTGAGATGGGAGGGGGGGGGGAAGGGAATCATTTGGAGTTACTAAAAGTTTCACTGTATAAACAAAGAACAAAAACTCATAGTTCGAACAACAGATTACTACACTTGCGATTGTGATAAATATGTTGAGACAAAAGTTGATTTGCAATCAGTATGAGATTTAGCATTATTTTCCCGAATGGAGTCTTTGCTAATTCGTCAGCAAGGTCTTCATCAAGGGCGAATGCTCGGTGTATGTGGCGTACAATCATCAAATAGAAATATCACTGCTTACTATTATGCGCTCTTAGTCATTAATAGTTCTTAACATCACTGATATTACATTTGTGCATTTATTCCTGTTAAAGACTCATCAAATCGTTTGCCGGCTTCGCCAGATTCCTTTTAAAGTTAAAGATAGTATGTTAATGCTTAATGAAGAGCAAGTGCTACCTACGTAGGAAATAAATGTCAATAATGCGTCTAATAATGGTTGTCCGAAACGTCGAATCACGTGAAATGAGAAACGTGTCTGCAACGTCTATGTGTCCATCCTGGAAACGGATTACTCGACGTCCAAAATTGGTTGTGCAATGGTCGAATATGCTAATTATGATGTAAATGTAATTCTGACGTTTAGTTTATAGCGTTCCTTCGATGCATAAATCTATCCTAGTTTTCGACGTAATTCCTACGTTTTGTAATCGTACAGTACATATTATGGGTGCCCATATGGATACTTCTTATGGGGGCTAAGAAAAATTATTATCGGCTTCTTAAGGCTGTTAAACCTTTCGGTGAATGTACAAGATACTAAAATGCTACAAAAATAATTGATACCGTTTGACAATTAGTAATGAGCTAAAAAGTACCTTATTTTAAAATGTACTTGTAAAACTTTTGAAACTAAATGCATAGCAGAATTAGGCAAATAAAATTTTTGAACGGCTAGAGGGTACTCGAGCCCCCTCTGTCCCCTATATGGGTGCCTATGATACACAAAGAATATAATTAAATTTGGATATTATACACTAAAATTCGACCCCTAATGTTCGTAGCGTTCTACATGGGAATATACGCTCGTAAACATTGCCATTACATTGGCAAAATCAATGAATGGATTGAGAAATAATTTATCAAGGTTGGTTCTCTAGGCCTTGAGAGGTTCCGGTTCCTCGGAATTGGAAAAATGTAGGCCCACTGGGCTACTGTGGTCTAATAGGAACGCATGCGTTTATCGTACCATTTTCCTGGGTAAAACGTTTAATGATATCGTGGAATGCCTGCCGTTTTCCTAGGTACAACGTTCAATGCTACCGTGGAATGCTTGCAGTTTTCCTATTTACAACGGTCAATGATATCGTGGAATGCCTGCCATTTTTCTGTTCATCGTAGTCCAGGGTTTAGTTTCGTTGACAGCAAAGGTTCAGGTTCCTCGGAAAATTGTAGGCCCCAGCGCATAATCTTTGCTGTTCAAACAACTTTGCTGTAAAAATAAACATCCCATGTCCTTATTTTGCTCAATATTCACCTTTGACGATACGTGACGATATTCGGGTTTTGTTGATTCCGGTTAGAAATTACAAATAAACCGAGAAATTACTATTCCAATATCGAAACATCAAAAGCTAGAATTTGCAGCTTCCTTACAGCACAAATCATGCCTTTTTTAAACAGGGTATTTATATAATATCAGATTTAGTATTTCGTTCCAAAACGTCAATTCGACTGTTGGATATAAAACTACAAGTTGCTTAGCAATTATTTCACAAACATTTATAATAGAGGTACTGTTTATCCACTGTGAAAACCCTATTCGTAAAACCTGGTCTATTTTCAAAGGGGATGTGTTAATATGGATCAGTGATGTACGAATAGGGGCTTAGGGGTTCAAGCCCCCCATTTGATACCCAAACACATTATTTTCTCCAGGGCCACATCACATATCTTTAAAACCATTTGAGGCCTCCATAATTTTTGAATTTCTACGCTGATGATATAAATGCACCTTCTGAAGTATCTCCTACTGAAAAATAGGCTGGGATCTACACTGAGTTCTTGTGGAAGACAGACAGTAATTGAACCAATAAACGTTTTCCTTCGGTTCTACAAGTCAGAGGCGAAACCCCCTGAGCCAGAACCCGGCCAAATAGTGTTTATATAAATTGATATAATGTGTTTATAACTTGAGTTTTGCAAAAAGCAAAAGCGCTTTTAGAGCTTATCGCATAGAAGAAGCAAGCAAAAGTTTACAAGGTGATTATAAAAAAGTTTGAACCAAGACATAAAAATTATAGGAAGACGAAAAGATGTCTTTATGTCTTTTACCTGAGTGTGAGTAGCATGGACCCCACTTCAGACGTGGAATGGATCAGGACGAATGAGGAAAAAATGACAATGTACCAAGTGAGATTGTTGCACTGCAGGTCACAGAATCCATTGACAGCAGTGACATCAGCACCCAAACATTCACAATCGGTGTATGTATACTGAAATAAAGGACATTTTTTGGTTAATTTTTCATATAACTTAATTTGAACAAGAACACGACAATCAGATGATGATTTCTAAGCAAAGGGGGGATTGGAGAACAAATAGTAAAGAGTTAGCTCTTTGAGTCATTATCTTAATTAAAAAAATTTTAAATCATTTTTAACTTTTCCATTTTTTTTGCACGAATGGGATATCCTATGAACATCATGATTCATGCAGACTTAAAATTTTGCATGTTTCATCCAGATACTTTTGCATGTTTCATGCAGATACACATTTACATGTTCCATGCAGACACATTTTTACATTTTTCAAGTAGACTTACGTTGTCCCCGTCCATCTTAACTTGAGTGCAACCAGCGACGCACGGGGAGAGATAAGTCTTGCCTTCAGAGGAACAGATTGGGGCAAATTCACTTAATCTGCACTCACACGTCGCATTGCAAGCTTGTATTGCCGTTTTTCCGGGGTTTCTGCAATATAAAGATGATATACTTTATGGCTTAAACAAATACTTCGTATAAGTGGTTAGCAATAACATATATATTGAGTTTAGTAAATTTTTAAAGAACATCAACATCTATTTGTCTCATGTGGACATCTAATCATTCTGAGGTTCTCAAGCCTGTTATATTCATCGTAGATATTTTTTTGGGACCTTTATATTTGTGTGGCTATAAATTGTCACAACAACTGTACAAAGAAGAATAAACAAAGTATTATTATTAGTATTATTATAGTTAATGTCGTTGCTAGTTATCATACATATATATATATATGTATACATAATTGTTATTTGTCAGTCAATATTACACTTCTTTATTTTCTTCCATGTCTAAGTTATAAGGCCCTGTTTGTTACGAGCGCAGTATTAATCTACAATGACTATATATTTAACATCGCAACGTAAAATTGACTACTTTATTACAAAATATTCGTTACATTACTTTGAAGGTTTGCTTAATTTTATTACAATCTAATGTCAGTAATACACCTATTTCTCTCCAATCTTCAATTCTTTTAATATCACCCATACCATTTCAGTCATCTGTAAGTTTGTGCTCCAACTTAAGGTTCCAGAAAATAAATGAATTGTATTCACTGGCGTAGTAGGCAAATAGAGATTTATGGGGTCAAAACCCCCCATTACAATGCACTTTTGTATATACATGTATGAATATATGGACTTTTAGCCCTGCAATCCCCTTTATAACCCTGTAAACCCCGTTACGAACTTTCTGCTTACGCTAATAATTGTGTTCTTGATTTTAATGCAATGCACTCTATGCACCTTGTTTTACTTTCAACTACATTCAGTCTATGCCTTTCCATGGTAAATTCAATAGAAAGGCATAGATTGAATGTACTTTCAGTCTATGCATTTCCATGAAATTTACCCATATTGAGAGGTTCTGTTGTATTGTGTTATCGAACGTATTCACCTTGTATTGTGTTATCGGACATATTCACTTTGTATTGTGTTATCGGACATATCAGGATGCCAACAGCGAAAGTTAACTATTTAGTGTTTCCTCTTCTTGAAGATTTCGGGATATGATATAAATAAGTAAACAGCCATCATAAATAAAAGTTCGTGACAAAAGTAAGTAGTAATGAATTGCTAAGCCTAGGTGAAACTTAAAATTTACGGGAATATTTACATTTATTAGATGATTCGAATATTAAACCTTTAAAAAACCTTTAATAAAGCAAGGTATTCAGGACAATTCCAATTATCCTAACTCGAGTTCTTCCAATCATCCAATTTATCGGATGTCGATCCTTCAGCTAGATTTCAGAAGGTTTTGTAATAAGTAGAACGACTGCTTATACGCGCCTCCTTTATAACAATATTGCAACTAATCATCCGTACCCGCCTCGGTTTCAATCAGTCTGGATAATTTGAATTCTGCTGCATTTTCCTACCAAGCGTAAAATTGCTTTAACTATGAAAATATACCCATTCGGTCCGGATAACTTTAACTCTACCATATTTGCCTATGAAGTGTAAAAGTGCTTGAAATATGAGAATAGAACCATTCAGTCCTGTGCTAATTAGAATTCTACTGTATTTGTTTACTAGGTGTAAAGATACTTGAATTGTGAGAATTATATCATTCGGTCCGGATAATTGGAATTTTACTATCAGTTGTAAGAATTATTTAAAATATAAAAATAGAACCATTAAATCCTGATGACTGGAACTCTGCCGTATTTGTTTGCCATCCGTAAACATACTTAAAATATGAGAATAGTATCATTCGGTTCGAATAATTGGAATTCTACTATATTTTCCTTTTAAGTGTCAAATTACTTGAAATATAAGAATAGTGCCATTACCCACTTCCGTTGAGGCCTACAAGATCATTCATTGGGCAGCCAAGCCACATAAGTGCCATCATGCCAATAGAGTACGTCAGGGCAGATACTGCTATCCAGCGTGCCACAAACCTGGCATTCGGTTTAAACTTTCGCATAAAAGTACCACTGGCAAAAATACCCGCACCCATCACTAAGATGCCTGCCATACCTGTGAAAGAACACATAGCATATTACGATTATCTATATATATATGCACAAGCTCTCTGTAAGTCAAGAAATTTATCTAAAATTATATTAATATTAGAGGTTAAGGTCCTTGACTGAAATATTATATTATAAATTTTACATGCTTTTGCGTATTAACATATTTATTTCCTTATATCATCGTATCACATTATTTGTTAAATTTATTCTTGTTATAAAAATTGTTCTTCTTATTGTAAAACTGTAGCATCCGACAGAAGATTACGGTTTGCAAATTTGTTTACGTTAGGGTTTAGTTTGCTTCAAGTACAGTACGTAAAGGCGTAACCAGAAGTATTTGATGTATGTGGGGGGGGGGGAAGTGGCTAAAGATTAATTCATTGATTTTGTTTCACAAGAGCTGGGACTAAAGTTTCTTTAAAACAATCCATGAAAGTTTTTGGAGGGTGGGAGACCAGAGCTCGCTTAGCCTTCTATTCATACGCACTAGAGTGGACCGAATTTTCACGAATCGAAATGTAATAGTGCGGAAAAGTTGCTACTCATCGAGATGAACATAGTAAAAAAAGAAGTTTTGGAATGGGATAATATCTTCAGGTCGCAGATGACCCCCCGAAGTTTGAGAAATTAGCTATAAATTGACTCTTCTTAAAAACAATTGAAAATTGCTTTAAATTGGTCGGATAATCATGAAACTTTAGTTGTGGTAATAATTTGAAATTAGTTAACGGGAAATAATACTTTGACGGACGGAAACACCTCAAAGGGAGCGGAGAGGTAGGGGTCGCTTTAGGACGAAAATTGGCCAAAATTGTGAAAAACAACAACAAAAACAGAACACTGTAGAAGCGTCTATGACTGCAGAAAAATAGGTTAAGCAGACTGCTTAACTGTTGCTGTGCGGCTCTTCACACGTTTGCATTCCAAATTCATTGAAAAGGAAACCGACCTAGAACTCACAAAGGGGAGGTAGCCACATGAGTTCCACCTACGCCCTTACCAACCAACCAACGACAGCTGGACATGTAAAATCACCACTTTTGTGGTTTAGTTTGGTTCCCATAAACTGGACTTCGTTTTTAAATATTGACATTTGTCAGCGAGAAAGCAAAGTTGCTCTGATGAAACCATCTCTGCTATCACCGCCACATACTTTGCTTGCTGCTTCTGTGATTAGTTTCACAGTAAGTTTAACCTCCTGAGTGTGACATGGAAATTCGTTTATGTTGAAAGTTGTTATCTGCTTGGAATGAATGAGGTTTAAGATTTCCTCGGATGTTGCAGATGCTAGAAGTGGAGGACAGGTAATTTTCGTTGATGACCAACTGATCAACCCCGTCTAGTCTTTTGCATTAAAATTAAAATCAGGAATGATGAACGCATGTATGGATTTGCATTTCTCTAGTTTTTTCCTGGCTTTTAAAATGGGTCTTAAAAAAAAAATAAAACCCACTCTGACATGCTGTCTTTCACCATAGCCAGAAGAAGATTCTTAAGGTGGGCAAAGAAGGCATTGGATGCGATGGAACAAACACAAAAACTGGGTGGAAAAATGGAGCCATTAGGTTTATGGAACTTTCAGTCCAAAAACTTTACAGTGGTCCATCTGTATGCTCCACTTCAATGAGTTGCCATTGAGGCACTTCATTGAAAAATTAGATGGCAAAACAAATGCCCCGTAGTCGTACTCTGGACCTATCGAAAAGCACCTTCAAAGATGCGAAAAATTACCAATGGCAAAATTTCTGGAAATTCATTGCACACTTCCAAGAGCGAATAAGGATATCCAAAGCATATTTACTTAAAATTTCACTGGCTATCCACTCAGGTGTTTGTCTTACAGATCTTGCCATTCGTAACCCTGGTCTGCTCAGCCATTCCAGGTGGTTCAATGACGGCTAATAGAGTCCTTAGACTATACGTTGCTTCCTCAGACCCATCTTCAAATCTTATTCATATCACAACGTTCATCCTGAAAGTATACTCACCTCGATGGTTCACAATCAAAACCCAACCAGCAATACTTCAAGGCCCAAAACATGTGTTTCAGTGTATTCAGGCTTCCCGATATTTACCAGATCATCTCAAAACAATCATTGATCCAGTAATCCAAAACAATGCCTTCTTTGCCCATCTCGAGAATCTTTCTCTGGCTATGGTGAAAGACGAAAAAAAGCATGTCAGAAAGTTTGTTTGAGACCCATTTTAAATGCCAGGGAAATACCAGAGAAATGCAGATCCGTATGTACGTTCATCACTCCTGATTTAAATTTTGATGCAAAAGACTACACTGGGTTGATAACTTGGTGATCAACGAAAATTACCTGTCCTCCACTTCTAGCATCTGCAATATCCGAAAAAACCTTAGACCTCATTCATTCCAAGCAGATATCAACTTTCGAATTAGACGAATTTTCATGCCACACTCATGCGGTTAAAGGTACTGTGAAACTATCACAGAAGCAGAGAGGAAAGTATATGACGGTGACAGCAGAGATGGTTTCATCAGAGCAACTTGGCTTTCTCGCTGCCAAATGCCATTATTGGAAAACAAAGTCCAGTTAATGGGGAATCAAACCAAATTACAAGAGTAGTGATTTTCCTTCGTTCATTGGGATGGGCGTGGATGGAACTCGAAGTGTGGCCTCCCCGTGGTAAGCTGTTGGTCGTTTTCCTTTTCTCTTAATGTGGATTGCAAACGGGAGTTGCACAGCAATAGTTAATCAAACAGTCTGTTTAGCTCAGTATTCTTTCAGATTTCTGATTTTTTTTTAAACAATTTTGGCCAATTTTCGTTTTAAAGCGACCCCTCCCCACTCCCTTTTGGGGTATTTTCGTCCATCAAAGTATTATTTCCCGATAATTAGTTTCAAATTACTGCCACAACTAAAGTTTCATGATAATTCAACCAATTTAAGGCACTATTCAAAAGTTTCTAAAAAAGGTCAGTTTATGGCTAATTTCACAAATTTTGAGGGTCATGCGCGACCTGAAGATATTATCCGATTCCAAAACTTCTTTTGCCACTGTGTTTATCTCGACAAGCAGCAACTTTTCCGCATTATTACGTTTCGATTCGAGCAATTTTTGAAAATTCGACCCACCCTAATACGCACTTGGCAGAATGTTGTAGTGGTCTCTAATCAGGGTCGGCACGAGACTTTTTCGCGCCCGCCTGCTAGGTAGATTTGAGTACTCCTCACTACCCACTCAAAAGATGAAAAAGCTTAAAGATTTATTTTCGCTTAAAATGTCATTGAAAGCACACATCTTATCATAGAGCTCTATAACATCCATATCCTTATTTTCATCACATGTTAAAAGGATTTCTAAACGATAGCAATTTCTTCGTAGGATTGAATTTACAATATTTGATAATTTATTTAAGAACTGAAATGATCTCTATGATTTTTCATTTCCTTAAAGTGTCCATACAAAGATGATTGGGCTATATTCAAGATCGTGCAAGAAACATTGATGCTAAACTTACCTTCCAGCGTTTGCGACGACTATCAGAATGTTAATATTGTAATTGACGCGCCCTTTTCTTTCTACGAACTTCAAATGACGTTTTAAATTGTGTTTATCCATCCACATCCTCACATGATGCCTTTGCTGTTTCAAAAAATCCCTTTAATTTGATTATGTTCGGTTTTCTGATATCAAAGTTTTTAAAATAAATATTCGTATTTCCTCTCGCAATTATTTATTTACACAGCATTTATTCTATTAAGTACATCATGCCAAATGACCAAGGTGCAAATAAATTGTAATCTCTTATTTTGACGCACAAATTTTCTGCTTTTTTTTTTTATTGAAATTGTCATTACCCACAATTTCATAGAGTGAATCATAAATTTCTCCCACCTGATGTCGTAAAGGCTGGATTGCTTCGAATGTGAAATGCTTACGAAAAATGAGACATTTAAAATCGGTCTGAATTCCCTCTGAAAATGAATTTGTACGCAAGTTGCACTCTGCTGGAAATTTTCACAACACTTCCACGTAAGTCGTATGAAATGGTTCAAAATCTGAGGTGTACGCATGTCGCAAGGACACAAGTCGCACATAATTATTTATAAGTATATATACAAAATTGCATCCCAACTGGATAGTGGGATGGATTATATCATCTCTTCTGCGTACGCCAGCATTTAAAATCTTTTCATCCTTGTAGCATAAGATATGCACTCAATGCAGATGGCTTTGATATCTCTTTCTTTTATTGGTGTGGCATTTTTAACGGGCTGCGTGGTAAACTAAACTTTGAAAGAATTATTTTAAGAAATGAAGATAAAAGCAGAGAAAATTTAAAGAACTGAATAATTTTTATACATCGAAATATGGCGGACCCCTTGCATGTTTTTCATGGACCACATGTTGAGAACTATTGGCGTAATAGGTTTTCATGATTTAAGATAATCAACAATGATGAGCTAGCAGACAATTTCGCATTGGAAATCTGTTTGTGGTGACTTACCTGAAATCATATTCGCTTTAGTGGCAGTTAGTTGAAATTGACTCTCCAGGTACTTCGGTAGGAACGTGTACAAGCCAGCAATTGGCAGAATGTGGAGAACGCTACTGGCAGTTCTACAGAGGAGAATTTCGTTCTTCAGCAATCTTTTTATGGCAGCGGGGAAATCTATTGAGAGGAATACAAATTATGTTTCGTATATTAGTTTGGTTTTTATGCTACAGAAGTCTATTATTGGTTAAGTGCAACTTATTTATATTGCATTAATGTAGGGAATTCATTAAATATGGGAATTGATACAGCAAAACCTCCTTAACGGACATTGCTGAATAACGGACACTTTCCAATTCCCAATCTCAATGCTTGTTATGAACAATGTTTGTCCTAATACTGCCGAATAGCGGACAGATACTGAAGTCCCGAGGTGTCCGCTATTCAGAGGTTTTACCGTATCTGTGATCAATGAATAATGAGTAGATCCTGATGAAGATGTGGCTGCCCCGAAACATAGAGGTCGGATATTTTTGAGATGAAGGACAACTAATATTAGTTTTGATATTTAATCATGCTCTGTTAGCATAACTTTACGTAGTAGGTAAATGATTAAGTACACAGAGGCACTGAATGATGATCGCATATATATGTGGATAAGTAACGATTTGCATGATGGAAATGTGTAATCAACGGAGCACATGATGAGCAAAGAAGTGCATGTGGAGAAAATAATTAATCAATGAATTGTATAATGCGTAAATGGTTGAGCAACGAGTTGTATGATGAGCAAATGGATAAGCGACGAGTTGCATGATGCGCAATTTAATCGTGTGTCAGAAGATGGATGCTGTACTTGGAGATAATTCTAAATATGCCTTTGTAAATGGGCATAAGAATGTATGTACATAATGAACGTAATTGCATTCATCCATTCACAAGAAGCTTGCTAATAATCACCAAGTGCCTAAGCTCTCAACCAATTTTTCTTGTATGTGTAAACGAAATACTTTCCGTGTTTAAAAAGAGAGCCCCCATAGCAAACAAGAAAGAAAGAAAGCAAATTCTAAAATGAGGTTTTTGACTGACCGACTTCGTCGGAGTTCCTCGCTTTTATGACCTTTGAGTTGTATAGATTTTTTTGTGATACCTCATTCCTGCATGTCGACTTGTCTATGCAAATAGCTGAAAACTCACAGAGGTTATGCTTAAAGAAAACACGGAATCCCTACAGGTTTTTAGTGGCAATCGCATGCGTATTAAATTTTTTTTACTGCTGCACGGTTGGTCAAAAAAGTTGCAGGAACCTTCAAAAATGCGCTGCTTCTTCTGGACTAAATTAAAATCTATAAGCAGTAACGATACTGAGGCTCAGAGTGTATTAAACTTATACGTTTATTTGTTATTCCGTTGCTTTAAATGAAAAAGCTATTTGTTTACCTTTCAAGCTGGGTTTCTTAGTGGGGGTTTTCTTGGCGTTGGGATGTCTCTGGTGCTTAACACATATCAACAATCCTCCACCGTTGGCCGCAGGGGGCACCTGATATCGTAAAAGTGCGGACTTGTTTTGGGTGGGTAACTTTTTTGGGAATCCCATCATGGGAAAGGAAGTCAGTATCAGAGCTGCTCCAACGATGAATACACCCAACCACCAGGCGCCGATCCACTGTGGATCGTCATCGTTGATTCCTGGGTTGTCTGAAATTAATGAATGTATGACTAAACAAACAAACAAACAAACAAACATTATACCTTATATAAAGTAAAACCCTTTTTAAAATAAGATACATTTATTTAATCTATATGTAAAATTAATGATGCTATATTTGTTCAGGTTTGGATCTAACATTACAATTTATATTTTTGAGATTTAAAGAATATTGACCAATTTCAGTCTGAACGATATCTTACAATATTCTTGGTAATCGTGCACTTATTCAGATAACGATCCGAAAATATTTAATAATGTAGAAACCCTTTCTTTCGCAGTTGATAATACTCATTGTAATATTTCATTATGTAAGAGTCACTTGTCTTTAAAATGCACTCGACGTCACCAAATGTTCTGTTTTGAACATTTTTTCGTTCAATGCCATTTTCATGGTAGTCTTGTTTAATGTTTTTTATTAATTCTGCTAGAAACAAACCCATATTTAAATTTTTACTTTCGATTTTCACATCGTATGCACATTATACAAATTTTTAAATTTTGTGGTATTATTTTTTATAAATAGAGAAAGTGCACTTGAAGTTTATATAAAATGATACTTCTGCTTGCTTTCACGGAAAAGCTTGTATTTTGTTTTAAAACTTTATTTTCTTTCGAAAAAAACAAACCATTTTTGAAACGATAATAAAAGCATCGCCAAAGAGCCGAACCTGTGCCAATTTTGAAAACTTTATCCATTAATTACAAATTAATATATCGATCTCACAGAAAAAACACTTCGGATTCGTAATTAGGGGGTCTAAAATCTATAAATTGCAATATGTCTCAATTCTCAGTTAGGACTCCCACTCGGGGTAGTTTCTTTGCTAGTTTAAGGTATACTAGCGCATTTCAATTAGTACAAGTACAAAGTTAATGTAAAAAAAACAAAAAAAAAAAACACGTTAATGTAATTAATGTTAATTACAAAATTAATGAGAATAACTCCAAATTTGAAACTGGTCGTTAAATTCAATGTGCTAATATAGTGGTATTCTTATAAAATTTCCATAAACTAAGTTTTTGGATTGAGACCCTCCTTTCCCGTCTCAACATTTTACATTAATTTATACGGATAACTCAAAAAACAAGACATGATTACTACTAATACTAATAATAATTTGTAAACGCTTTTAATTGCTATTTAAATATAAGCGTTAGTAACATTTGGCCATATTCCATTTT
The DNA here is from genome assembly GCA_006491805.2 of Dysdera silvatica. Classification (NCBI taxonomy): domain Eukaryota; kingdom Metazoa; phylum Arthropoda; class Arachnida; order Araneae; family Dysderidae; genus Dysdera; species Dysdera silvatica. The sequence goes on along the minus strand of QLNU02015003.1, from coordinate 119,383,918 downwards.
TTACAAATTGGTGCGATTTTGCTATATTGTTTTAAAACTATTTTTTTCGCCCTACTCTTTTTTAAATAAAATGTAATTCTACGTTTAGAAGAAGTGTATACACGCAAAATATACGAATAATTATTATACTTGTATATATATAATATCGGCTACATATCATATGTATTATACAAATGTGTCCTGTGTATGAGAGTATTTGAATTCCTAGGTCGAAAGGTATTTTTTTATTATTATTTTAATATTTATAAAATGTAATTGACATAACTATTAGTACTAATTAGGAAAGACTTATTAGGAAACTTTATTAAAAATTAAGGTACTTATTAGAAAAGATCAGTATAGCTCGAGGCCATTTTTGTAGGGATGCTTTTTACAATCTACAATCGTACTGAAATCCCTCTACTTTCTTCAAGGTTTCCGTAGAGAAAGGTCTTACGGGCTGAGATAAAGATGCTAACTTTAATTTATCCTAGAGTAGCATTATTGAATGTAAAATAAGCATAAAACTTTGTAGGAATCTCTGTGGTATGAAATGGAGTGCCGCATCAGATGTCCCTATAAAAAACCAACCTCTACGTGAGCTTTAGACGCTGCTTTGTACTCAAAATGGAGGTATCATATATTATGATTTAAAACGTCCAGTACACTGTCGTATACAGGGGGGTGTTGATGGGGGTTGTAACCCCATTGCAATGTAATTTTGCATGTATAACATATGGAGTTGTAGCTCCGTAACCCCACAATTGAGCCAATAACTCCCCCTATGAACTTTCTGCTTAGCCTATGGTCCAGTAAGTATATCGTGCAACATTTGTGTAGAAGGACCACTGTGGTCATTTTGGTTGAAGGTTGAAGGTCATTTTGTTGATGTTTTGACTCCTGTTGATATTTTGTTTGTCCCAAGACTGATCGACGGGACTGACGACTCAACGTCACCTCAAAGCAGATACGTTTGCTCACAGCCAAGTTTACGGGGAATAGAACTTCGGTCAGTTAGCTTAATGGCGGTGGTCGTAATCACCGAATCGCCGCAGAGACCGATGCTTCGATTACGCCCAATAAAGAGACACAGAATCTCTTTAACGAACACTCCCAGGACACCTCCATTCAACGGACGTTTTTTCAAATCCCAGACTCAATCTTTGTTAGCTTGTAACACTTCAAAATAGAAGACACCTCCGAATATCCCACATATACCCAAGTCCCGATGTGTCCGCTACTCAGAGGGTTTACTGAATATATTACCTTTATTTATATGACCGTAATGTCCGAATATTTTTGTCCGTATGGTGTAAATTTATAACTAATATAGAGCCATTTTAAAAGAGTAGCCCTTATAATTTATGTTCCTCAAAACACTCTCTCATGAAACAAATTTAATAATAAGAAGAAAGGAAAAAGTGTAGAAATAATTTAGCCGAAAATTCAGCTAGTTTTAGTACCTTTTCAGCTAAATTGACAGATCGTTGCACTAGCGAACTATTTTAATCTGTCGCGGAATATTTTCTTAGGTGCAAAGTTACAACTTCAATTCAGATTTCGGAAATTAGGATAAAAAATCGATGAAAAATCTGTAATATATTTCATAAACACCAAACCCTACTTGGCATTTATTCCATTTTAAGTTTGCAAAACAAGTTGGTTCGCCTTATTAACATTCGTCGAAGAGAAAAAAGATATTTTTAACGTATACCCGGATCCTGGCAATGTTGCTTGTGCAACACTTAATTACCTCCCAGAAATCCAAAGCTATAATGGTTAATTAATTGATCAAAGCACACACCAGAATCCTTGATGTATTTACATAGCATTAAAAAGAATAACACATAAAAGTATAATGCAGTTCCATATAAAAATTCCAGAGGTACTTTTTATATGAAG
>QLNU02015003.1:119361604-119377775 GCA_006491805.2 Dysdera silvatica | reverse complement strand
CTACATATAAAAAGTAACCCTGGAATTGAATGTATTTATAATTTTCTTTTCAAACGAGACGCAAATGTATCCCATCGTTATTTATGACCAAGCAAAGGGAATCAGATTATAAAGAGAATGATTGTATTTGGTTTCAAATTGAAAGTGACGTCCGAATACATGCAGAATATAGTTCTGAATAAGTGTGTGGTATCGTCAACATTCATTATGTGCGTCGTAATACCGACATAGCGACACCATGGGCGTAGAGTTATACGCCCCCCCCCAATAATTTGAAATAAATTGCAATTTTACATATATTGTAATGTATAAATGTACATAATATGTGCTTTGGTCGCCCAATAAGTATGTAAACTCTACATCAATGAGCAGCACCAGCACTACCCCAATGTCTTTGGGCACGCTAGGATTCTCAGTTGGACTCAAGTTTGGTTTCATATAAATGTATCGTGGGTTGATGCCAGTCGATTACCATGGTAACCCTATGCCTGACGAACATCCGCCTTTATCTGGAAGTTTAAACTGTCAGCTATTGAAACGGTTAGATAATTGACATTAAAGGCATATGCATTTTCTAGGGAACAAAGTGCGTGCACAAGCATATCCTTCCATAGGTGTTATTTAAGGCAAAAATGTTGTGAGCGGAGACATTTACTATCTTTGTACCCCACATGGGTACGACGTCAAAGTGCATTTAATGTTTATCGTGGGTGACTGACTTGTTTGTTGTCGCGTCGATTTTTTTTATGTAAAAGTAGAGCTAATCACGGCAAAAACCTTTTAATGCAAATTTTCAACCGACAACTAAAAATAAATATATAAATAAATTGGACAATAAAAGTTATTGAATAAAACAAAATTTAATAGTTAATATTTCGAAATATACATGTTCATAAGGTTAGAGAATATTGTAATAATTTGCGTATTTGCGTCAACAACAATTGTCATATTTGCGTCAACAACAATTGTCATATTTGCGTCAACAACAATTGTCATATTTGCGTCAGTAACAATTTGCATATTTACGTCATAGTATGACGTAGTTATTTTTTCTGCGGCCCTGTATCAGGTCCTATATTGTTTTTGATTGCAGTTTGTTCACTTCTTGTTATGACAGTTCTTACGTAAAGAGCAAGACAAATACGTTAATGCTTTTTATCATTTAAGAATTTGTAGTCCAGTAAAGTTTCAAGATGAAACTAAGCAAGAAGTCTCTAATTCATGTTGTGATTTAAAGCTTCAAGTAATTTTAAAAGACGCCTAATTCCAACAAAACGGTTATGGGCCAAGTTCAAGGTTTATTGAAGTCTACTGCGAGTTTTTCATTCTGCCAAGGCAAAATTATGTTCTTCGAGGGAGGGCGTGCCGCGCCCGAAATGCTGGATGCTTAACATGTTTGCAAAACGCTTATATACGACGCTGTATTACGAGTGCCTATTTTTAACGTCAATTAATTCTGATGCTTGTGCCTTTAAAGAAGTAAATTTAACAACGAAATATGCATCGTGGTATTAACTAAAGGTGAGAGTTAAACATTATTTAAATAGGAAAGACTTATTTGAACATTCAAGAAATTCTCGCAATAACTTTTAAGCGTAAAAACCATGGAAGGTTTTTCATTAAATGCACTCATGTTAAATTCGTTCAACTACAATGTTTGGAGTGAATATATAAAGGTTATCCTCATGGAACGAGGCATTTGGTCTTTTTTTGATGAAACCGAACCATCTATAGATGAAGCTACTCGAAAAGAATTGCAAGACTATAATTTAAGAAAAACAAGAGCTTATTCAACTTTATATCTGAGTATTCATCCAGAATATAGACTATTAATATCCGAAACTACTGATGGTCTGTGTGGCAAATACTTAAGCAACATTTCGAACTTGTTTCTAGAGAATTCAACTATTAATAATTCAATTATTGGGTGAGTTTTTTTCTCATCGTTATACTTCTGGTGAGGAGATTGGAATATATGCCGCAAAATTACGTGAGTCTATGTTCAAACTCCGTAAAGTTGGACATCCTGTTTCTGCGATATATCAGGGATTTCAATTAATAAGATACTTGGATTCTAATTTTCAAAATATCGTTTAAACGATATATTGTTGGCAAGACAAGGACTTTAAGTTCCAAAAGATGTTAGATGAACTTATAGCGAAGGAAAGTAGAGTTAAACAGGTAAAAATTGACTTAGATAAGACAAAGGTCTATTTATTTTTCAACTGCAAAAGGTGTTTCTAGTAAAAATGAAGAATGTATCATTAAAATAGGTCCATGTTTGAAATGTAAAAAATTCGATCAGCTCATTGCAGATTGTAGAGTCAAATTGAATCCTTACAAAGGTAAGAGTAAGAAATTATATGTAAAAAAAGAGTAATTTAAGTTACCGTGATGCTTAAGTAATGACAATAATTTATCAAATATTGAAGTTAATTTAAATCACATAAATGTTACAAATACATTGGTTTGGGTATTAGACACGGCAGCATGAAACCATTTTTGTAACAATATCAAATTGTTTTCATCATATAAACCAGTGCATAATACTGCCATGTCACTTGCCATAGGTAATTTAGAAAGTTTAGTTGAAGGCATTGGTAACGTTGAACTCTATGTATGTCTAAATGGTAAACCCAAGAGGATAATTTTATAAGATGTGATGTATTCACCTAAGTTAAGGAGAAATTTAATTTCAGGTTCAAAAAGTGAGCAAGTGGGAGCCAATTTTGTAGGAGCAAAAGGTAAAATTTGGGTTTATAGTAATAAAGGTGAAAAAATGTTCTATGCTAAAAGAACTAATGGTTTATACTTTTGTAGACCATGGCACTATATTAAACCAAATGAAGAGGGGTTCGATAAAAGTGATATTTATAACTTTTCAACAGAAACTAATAATGATTTAAGCCTTTGGAACCATAGATTTAATCTCACAAATGTTGACTATATATTACACACAAGTAATAATGAAAGTGTTAAGAGATTGCCCAAGTTTAAACCGATCAAGGAAGAATGCATTTCATGCAAGATAGCCAAATCAAAAAGAATATCATTTGAACACATTGCTTGTATTAGGTCAGGCAAACCTTTAGAACTTTTACATATGGACATATGCGGTCCATTGCCCGTAGTATCTTTTGGTGGGAATAAGTATTTCTTAGTAATTACTGGTGATTACTCTCGTAAAGTTACTGTTTTCCTTATGAAAAGAAAAACTGAAGTATTTGATCATTTCACAAGATATCAAAAACGTGAAGCGCGTTTTTAAATTCAAAAATAATCAACACACGTACTGATAATGGTATGGAATTCTGTACTAAAGAATTTTCAGAATTTTTAGAGGAACAAGGTACCCATGATGAGAAAACCAATACTTACACACCTGAGCAAAATGGTGTAAGTGAACGTTTTAATTACACCGCCTTAGATGCTGCAAAATCAGTGTTGCAGTGATTTAAAGGAGAGGTTTTGGGGCAGAAGCCTTATTATATTTTGTATACACATGGAATAGGGTGTGCCATAAATCTAAAAATATAACACGTTTTGAGTTATATAGTGGAAGAAAACCGTCCGTATTTCATATTAAAATCTTTGGTAGCACCGCTTATGTGGGAGTACAAAAACAGAGAAATAAACTACAAATGAGAGAAAAAATCGGTGTAATGGTGGGGTATGCAATAAATACTAGAGGATATCGTATTTGGTTAAAAAATTAACATAAAATTATCGAAACTTCCAACGTAAAATTTGATGAAAAATTAATAAAGTGGAAGCAGTCCTGAACCTTGTAAAAGAAAACTCTTTTCTACGTTCTAAAATTAATGATTAGGAAAATGAATCTGATAATGAGAGTTCAGAACCACAAACCAAACACAGCACTCAAACTATTCTGACGCCATATAAAAATATAGCATGGATCAGGAATGCAGTTCCTAGAACGGAAGATTATAGGACTGATATTTGTTAACGCATTGAAGGGACTAAAATTAGATTAAAATCATTTAATGACGTAGAAAAATACTGTAAAGTTAATATCAATTATGATAGGAAGTTATTTGATTTTAGTAGAAAAACAAATGATAAAACTAATTCAAATCACTTCAGTGAACCTGGTGTTAGCGAACGAGAAGCTAATAATATTGAGATTAAAATCTCTAGGAATTACAAAGATCGTTTAAAAACTCCAAAAGTTAAACAATGGCAGAAAGCAATGTGTGCAGAAATTGACACTATGCAAAATCGTAAAGTATGGGAATTAGTGCCATATCCTAATAAGAAAGTTATAGGAAACAGATGGCTTTACAATATCAAACAAAACGAAAACAATGCACTAGATTTAAAGCTAGACTCGTGGCTCAGGGTTTTAGTCAACAAAAGGGCGAATCATACGACGAAGTATTTAGCCCTGTGATAAATTTTTCTATAATCAGATTATTCTTTACTGTCTTAGTTAACTTTTTAAAATGGCATCATTGCCAGGTTGATGTCAAAGTGTACACACTTATATGCCGAACTAAAAGAAAAATGATATGTATCAACGTCAAGGTTTTTTGATCCCGATAAATCAAACTACGTTCGCCTACTTAAAAAAGGCTATTTACGGTTTACACTAAAGTGGTAGGAATGGTTTTTCGAACTAGATAGTATTCTAGAAAAACTGAACTTTAAAAAGTTAAGATGGTGTAATTGCGTTTATGTATATAGCAATTATGTTATGTTAATTTATGTTGATATTGTTATATTCGCAAAAACTTAAGAGCATGTTAAAAGCCTTATAAATCAGTTTCAACATAAATTTCATTTGAAAGTATTAGAAAAAACTAAAAAATTGTTAGGAGTTGAATTTGTTGACTCAGATGAAAAATTATTCTTACATCAAAATAATTATATAAACAAAATCTGAAATGTATGATTATTATAAATCATCAATTTTACCTATATTATAAGGTAATGTTATGTCTAAAGTTGATTGTCCAAATAATGATTTCGAAATTGCGGAAATGTCTCAACTACCATAAAAAAAAACCATTTTAGGCTGTCTGGCATATTTAGCGAACATAACTCTACCAGATATCTCCTATGCCGTAAATATTCTATCTCAATTTCAAGAAAATCCAGGATGGAAACATTGGAATTCTTTATTAAAATTATTAGGATATATTAAATACACTCAAAATTAGAAATTGAATATCTCAACTGCAAAAGTAGAAATCAATTATTTTTGCAGATAAGCGTGATTAGTGTCAATGGGGGGGGGGAATCATTTTATTCATTGGAGATGTCCCCATAACGTGAAGAACTTTTAAGCAAAAAAGTGTGAGTCTTTTAACTATGGAATCAGAACATGTTACACTAACTGAAGCTTCAAAAGAAGTAATGTGGCTAAAGAATATTTTAGAAGAATGTGTTACTTTGGGTATAGATTTACAACTAAGTAAAAGTATAATTCAATTGACAATCAAGCGGCAATCAATTTTGCGAATTCGTCAATTGAAAACGATCTCACGAAACATATTGATGTCAAGTATCATTTTGTAAGAAATTTGTTATATAATTTTTTTGATCTCAAATATGTGCAAAGTAAAAAATATGGCTGATATTTTTACAAAACCACTTTCTAAAGAGAAACTTTCTAGGTTTTGTACTAACAGTAAGGTATATAAAAGGTCTTGAAGTTAAAACTTTGTGTATGAACTGTCAATTCAGTGTCGGTATGATATAATTGTAGTTATATTTCATACTGCAACAGTAGTGTTTTGCATTTATTTTCATACATTTTTGAATATTCGTATAAAAGTATGTGTTCATGACAATCAAAAAGATATGGAAGGGAGGCGGTTGTTAGAGAATACTGCAATAATTTGCGTCAATAACAATTTGCATATTTACGTCACAGTATGGTGTAGTTTTTTGTTTTTTGTTTTTTTTGCGGTCTTGTATCAGGTCCCATATTTTTTTTGATTGCAGTTTGTTCACTTCTTGTTGGGATGGTTCTTGCGTAAAGAGCAAGACAAACACGTTAATGTTTTTTTTTTTATCATTTAAAAGCTTGTAGTCCAATAAAGTTTCAAGATGAAACTAAGCCAGAAGTCTCTAATTCATTTTGTCATTTGAAGCTTCAATTAATTTTAAATGACGTCTACTTCCAACACATAATACAGTGCAGAAGAGATGATTTATAACTTAACTTCTTATCAACTATTTGTAGTTTGTATTGAAGGATTTCTTTTTCTATCATTTGAAACATATTGCCATTTGGAAAGAAAATTGCAAATGTGATCGGATAGGGATCAACAAAAACTGGTCGGCGATTGATTTATTGTACATACCTGCAATACAGGATTCAAAGTGCATTTTTCTCTACAAGTACAGCATTACTATTTGTCTACACATGTCGAAAATGCAGCCTTTTTTGGGCTTCACACAAACACACAATCTTGCTTAAATTATGAATTTCTTAATCGCACAATTAACTTGATATTTTGTATATAAGTAGCACGTAATTCAAATTTAGTTTGTATGGTGGTAACAAAAATTTAGTTTATATGGTGGTTATGCTTCTTTACCAATAAGGTGAATGAAGCAAGTTATTAAGGAAGAAGTTTTTAAACAAACATCTCAACCTACCGACTTACCGAATGGAAAATTCACGTAAACACTAGTGCAGAAGGATCCCAAAAGAAATCCGAATACTGGCCCAAAGATTCTAACACCAATCGTTATACCTGAAAAGGAATGTGAAAAACAATTGTTAAATACAATGAACATGTTATTATATTATGTTCATTTCTAACGATCATTGTTTACGTTCATTATGATATATGTTCATTACTTATGCATATCCATTATATTATGTTTACGGTCTTATTTTATAATTCTAAACTACATTAGTACTCTTAAAATAAAAGTCCAAAATTTAGTCAACAAGCAAAGCAATGAACGTGACGTTACAAAATAAAAAAACTAAGTTAGCGTAGTATCATGAACTGTTTGAACGTTATGTAACACAGTAATGTCATGTTCGTGAACAGAGTATAAGTAATATGTGATCAAATTATTGGTCTGTGCTTGGTACGTAACATCGTCACCGAGAACGATTAATCGGTTTATTTTGGGTGAAAGACTCGTTCATTTCGATTGGGCGATTCATTCGCTCATTTCGATTGAATGATTCAATCGTTCAATCAAAATGATCAACGATTAAATCTTTCATTAACCGAACGAATATCAGTTACTGATCTTATATGCTTACATTCTGTGTGAAACGAATCGGTAAAACACAACTTGGCTTCTTATGTTTTTCGCGTTAAGTCTGATCAGCGTTCTAACACGTTGTTTCAATGGTGTGTGTATATATATATATATATATTCTCTTTTGTGTTTGTTTCATGGCGCAAGGATATCTAAGGTCATGATGTTTCAGGCTTTGTAACACTTATAATCTAACTACGATCACAATGCACAAGACAATAAAATATAGCACGAGAAATGCCCATCTACCACAGATTTGTCGTTCCCTTCGTTAAACCATGTCGTGAATTTTTATCAAGAGGGCATTGTGAATAAAGATGGTAATCACGGGCGCCGTTAGCGGGGGGGACAGGGGGGACCCGCCCTCCAATATTTGTATTAAGGTTCCATATCCCCCTCCAATTTCAAACAAAATGCCTTCTACTGGTATAATTTCTCCCTCCCCCAATATTTTTATCCATCGGCGCCTATGATGGTAATGGCACATGCACATTCTGATAGTAATTTTCATGCACAAAAGTAGTCGAAGAATACTTAAAAATAATTCCTTTTCTATATTAAACAGTTTCTCCGTTGTTTATAAAATGAAGGTAAAAGACTAACTGAATATACACCTCTCCAGGAAATATCTTTTTATGCAAGCAGCATTTTCCAATACTTCTTGAGTAAGCAAATTACAAAGATCTTCATAAACTGTGGTGTCCCCACATTTGCGTTTCGTGAATTTCTTTTCAAAGAAAAATAAACAAAGAAACAATCTTTCATTTGTTCATAACTAATAGTTGGTTAGGGTTTCCTCCATAAACAAATTATGCACCATAATGAAGAAATGGGACGGATTCAAAATGTCTAAAAGGTCATAAGTTTGTGTTCACGGTATTTACTCGTGACCTGCTTCAAGATGGTAATTCATGGTGAATCGACTACAAACATAGTATACATGAACACCCCGGACCGGCCGATGCTCCTATGGGAACACGCCGGACACCGTTGAACGGGTGCAGGTTTCCGCAAAGCGGCAGGGAGCGGGCAAGAGCCATCCCTCCAGAGCTCCAACCCTCCAAGAGCCATCCCCCAAGAGCCCATCCAGAGCGCAAGGAACGCTGTAGCGGCACACTTTCCGCTAAGGGATGGCAACACCTACGAACTAGAACCAAAACATTTCCAATTGCAGAACCAAAACTGACGCTAAGTTCGCGGCAAAGTAAGTGATTAGAGAGACTTCCTCGTAACTTCGACGCCTTTGCATGCGTACGTTCTTCACGATTGTACAAGCTTATATTAATCTCGGAATCCATATTATCGTACGTATGTAATTAAAGTTCAGTTTATTCGGGCCATAATGTTTTGATATTCCGTTTGTGAACCGGCCAATTTTATCGTACACCCACGAAAACGCGATAAGTGATGACTCTCGGACTTTACCGCAACTTTGGATAAAATGCCGAAAGAAGAAGTGCCAGGCAGCTCGACTCCACAGGAGCCACAAATTGCTAGAGTTAGTGTAAAAGTTCCACCTTTCTGGAAGCCAGACCCACGTGTATGGTTTTTACAGTTGGAAGCGCAGTTTCGGAATAACAGCATTTCTGCGGACCAGACGAAATACGACATAGTTGTGAGTTCAATTGATACCGACGTGTTAAGCCAAATCTCTGACATTTTATTTTAATCAATCCCGCAGCAGAATGAAAATACGAGGAAAATAAAAACAGACTAATCACATCATTCGAGAATGGCTAAACAAACGATTTCTCATTGTGATCAAATCCGACTTTCTATCACAATAACCGCACCAAGCTGCGTACGAATTACGCGCACGAATTTTACGATCAGTAGCGTTTCTTTTCGTAATAACCGCGCGATCAAAAGCCTCTGTTACAGTCAAACAAGTAAGTCCTCCACAGGTTTGAGGCAACCCCCGACTCACAGCGCAGCAAAGCCTCCAACTAGGAGCAACGAAACCACACTTTGTCACATTGAAATACGTTTTGTGCGAAAACTAGCCCTCAACTGAGGCCGCAAAATCTTTTTCAACAAGCAACAACCAAGCTGATCACAGAGCGTTTCATTTGGAAAGATACCAATAAAGACTGTCAGGCTTGGACTCGCGCATGCCTAGCATGCCAACGCTCCAAAGTCCATCGGCACACACGAGCAGCCCTAGGCGAGTTTAAGGTACCCAATCAAAAATTCAAACACATAAACATTGATATTGTTGGACCCCTACCACCATGTCATGGTTATCGTTATTTATTAACGGCAATAGATTGATTTACCAGGTGGATAGAGGCCACACCCTTGGAGGATCAGTCCGTGGACACTGTCAGCAAAGCACTAATTGGATCATGGTTCGCTCGGTTTGGCATACCGGCAAAGATAACAACAGACCAGGGTTGCCAATTCGAGAGCGAATTATTTCATTCTTTGGGAAAATACCTTGGTTTTCAAAAACATCACACATCAGCTTATCACCCACAGGCAAACGGTCTCATCGAGCGACAGCATCGTACACTCAAAACCGCTCTGAAAAGCCATCTTCAAAAATCAACTGCATGGGTAGATGCTCTCCCATTTGTACTTCTTGGACTTCGTTCCGTCGTTAAAGAAGACTTGGGGTGTTCATCTGCTCGACTGGTATATGGTTCAGCACTGCACTTGCCTGGGTGAATTTTACAATGATTCCGAGAAGACACAACAACACGATTTCTTAAAACAACTTCAAAATTTTGTCAAAGCATTGGTACCAACCCCAACAACAACACACGGGACAAAAAAGTTTTTTGTACCCATGGATCTGAAAACGTGTACACACGTCTTTGTGCAAGACAACGCGACACACACAAACTTGCAGCCAAGTTACCACGGATCATATGCAGTCAAACGACACACTGAGAAGATTTTTGATATCGAAATCAACGGAACTGTCAAGAGAATCTCCATTGATCGAATCAAACCAGCTTTTATGCTTGAAACAGAGAGGACAACAGCTCATGGCAGCAATGCCGTTTAGGACACCAATGAAGCAAACACCACAGAGACCTCAATGATAACAGGGATCACGAGATCGGGTCAGCAAGTTCATTTTCCCACCTGATATGTCACCATATGTTCAATTTAAACGTTGTCTCTGGGAGGGAAGTGTGTAGCGGCATATTTTCCGTCGAGGGATGGCAATACCTACGAACTAGAACCAAAACTTTTCCAATTGCAGAACCAAAACTGACGCTAAGTTCGCGGCAAAGTAAGTGATTAGAGAAAGACTTCCTTGTAACGTCGACGCCTTTGCACGCCTATGTTCTTCACGATTGTACAAGCTTATGTTAATCTCGGAATCCATATTATCGTACGTATGTAATTAAAGTTCAGTTTATTCGGGACATAATGTTTTGATATTCTGTTTGTGAACCGGCCAATTTTATCGTATACCCACGAAAAACGCGATAAACGCCATCCACCCATCCCAACTAAGTGTCTAGCCGGTGTCTCACCCGTGGGTAAACGAAAGCTTTTCCAAGGTTATTGAGGCCGCGCTCGGGCGGAGACTGTGGCTAAAGAGCCTGGAACGGAACAAAGGAAGCCCACACGACCCCAGAGACAAAGACCGGTTCGCGAAGAAAAGCGGATCCCGGTCCCAGAATAGTGGGTTTAAACATCAGTCCACTGCAATCCAGCGGATTGGCCGATGTCCCATGCACTCTGACAAAGTCAAGTCCCACCACAAGCACCATAGTCGTACGAGCAGGAACCAAGGCCCACCAGATCCGGGAAAAAAGACGTCCGCACGCCACCAGAGCTGAAACCGAACTCAATGATAAGTCCTAGCATTTTCTTTCAATTTGCATCCAATTAAACTTTGCACTGTTTATAGTTAACAAGGTTAAATTAAATAGCACGAGTCCCCCAACAACAGGTCAACTTATTCACCATGAAATATCAAATGTGAGTAGTTGTATTGAATACAAACTTACATATAAAGGGCTAAACACCGGTAACATATATTCACAGAAATAATTATTGCTGATGAAGGTTTAATGCTGACGCTTCCAAAACTAGGGTGGTTTATTTTATTTGCTATTTTACTAATGTTTAACCTTTTAATATGTAAAATTTCTTCCTGTACAATTTAATTTTTATCTCAATATAAACTTTACACTTCGTGCGGTAATTTTTACAGTCCCGTGTTATTATCAAAGCAAGGTCTGCTCGTATTTAATAGTGTTATAATCAGTATAAAATGAAATACTGCCCAGGTAGCAAAAACGTCCTTGGGACGTCCTGGACATCCTCAGGACGTCTTTGGACGGTCTTTGTTATCCGGGTACCTGTATTTGAAGTATGGTGTAAGACAAAGCACTGTATTTAGCAGTACCACCCAACGGCTTTGTAGGAGGTAATATCCTTTGGATAATAAAGTACATTCTTCCTTTCAACCTCGAATTACTTGATCCTTTTGAAAGTTATTTAAGTCCCCACAATTTATTAATTGATACGCTCCGTCACCCATAGTAAAAAATGAAGCGCAAATGGGTTCTTATTATCGTTTCGGAGCATAACACTTATCGTTAGTTTTTCACAATTAATTTTCTTACAAAAGTTGAATATCTAAATTTTCCATTATGGCATAAATTTTCTTTTTATGGTTAACACTTACCGTCTTAATTGATCACTGCGGTTCGAAGTAGGTTCCCTCGAAGTTAAGGAGTTCGGACCCCTCAGAAAAATGTAGGCACACTACGCTAGCATGCATCGTCTGTCACAGGAGCAGATTGGGCCGGTGCGCCCTCATGAGCGATAGGACTCGCACTCTACGAAAATCCAAGATATGCCCCCTTTGAGAGGACCCAGTCCGCCCCGGTTGGTCGTGCTATTGACCTGGGTTCTACTCCCAATGTTATCGCAAGCTGCGTGCATTTTATTTACCCATTGCAGTCTGTTGATTCTTAGGCATCAGACTACGGTGGATCCCTCGGAAAACTGGAGGTTCTAGCGCAAAATGGCCTGTATAGTCTTTGCGCTGTAAAAAAAAAGTTTTAATGTATGGGACTTTAATATCTTACTTAGCACACTGATACAAGAGAGGACAAAGAAATATTTTCAAGCAGATGCCGAGTGATTTAATTGGAAAATGAAAATTTCTCTTCATGTATAAATGGATGTTTTAATTATATGCAATATATCTTCGAGTAAGCAGGGCCGTCGTTTGGGAGATACGGGTACCGCAGTTCCAGGGTCCGGAACCATTAGGGGGCCCGCGAAGCTGATTTTTTTTTTACCCGGGCTGTGGGCTTGTAGGGGTCCACGATGCTGAATACCTTTTACCGGAGGGACCCGTTATTGATAGAGGCGGCCCTGCGAATAAGTTTTACAATCTTTGAAGGGCAGTAGGTAACGTTATTACGATGCCAAAGCCGTTTATTGTTCTTCGGATTTATATTTATTTCTTCATTTATTTTATGTGCCAAAAAAAGTCATGTTTGTGGCATTTTTTAGGTGATGTAATGCCTGACGTTTACGGAAACTGCTAAAAATTTTAATTCAAAGCAAAAGTTACGACATGAAACTTCCGCCTTTGGTATCTCTGAACTGAAATTATATTCTGAAAACTTGTAAACGGCTTTTGCATTGGAATGGCTTTACCTACTATCCCTCGAAACTTGTAATAGTTAGTCGTGGACACCCTTATTGTAAGCGAAACGCTGTTCAAATACAGTGCTATCAAAATTGAGCACCGGAACAAGCTTATACCGAGTGTTTGCTCATCGATACTTAGCTGTGATATTTGTATTTTAAATCTGAAAAGGTTTTCTATGCGGTAAAACCTCTCTAAGGCGACCACCGTCGGTTCAGTGAAAAGGCAGTCGCTCAGAGAGGTGATCTCTGAATGGAGGTAAATTTAGCATTGGGTCTATGGGAGAGGAAGCAAATCTGTTTCCAGAAAAAAATAGTTGTTACGGGAGATGGTCGTTAAAGGAGGTTTTACTGTACACTCATTGAAAAAAAAAATCGAACGAGACTTTATATGTGTGAAGCTAATGTTGATATACGCGATTACTATATTAGGGCAAAAGGATAAGTTAATTGAAGATAACTATGCATTTCATAGCTTGGCGCAGTATAGTCCAGATGCTCTTGCGCCATAAAACATCCATCCATCCATTTCATAGGATGTTCTAGCACGTTGGTGAGCCGCCTCTCGCCTGGATATAAGATGAGATACGGCCAGGCGTGGAGGCAACGTACATGGCGCAAGGGCGGATCCAGGATGTTATTACTGGGGGGGGGGGCGGTTTTGTGGGTCCTCACAGCGAAAATTTTTAGTTTTGGGCTGTTAAATAGTTTAGGTAAATGTCGTTATATTACTAGCCTTCCTTTATATCAGGGTTGTCCAACATATGGCACGCAGGCCACTATCTGGCTTGCCTACAACTGTTTGAAATAAAAAAAATTCACAAACAAAAATTTTAGATATTTTTTTTCAGAAATAAGGAAAAATTTTGGGGACAGGAGAGGTGACCCCTTTCTACATCGCAAGAGCACAAATAACTGGAAAAAACTCTAAAGGGAGGCTGTTAAGTGTAATTTTTTTTGCCTTTTTTTTAAGAAACCGCTGGCTCGCAAGATCCGTGAAAATTCTTTAAGTGGCCCGCTACCCAAAAAGGTTGGACAACCCTGCTTTATACTCACCAAAATATTTAATTTACGACAATGAATTAAAGCTGGGCTTTTCTTTAATTAAACTATATGGTTTAGGGTAGATTATAGTCAAGTATGACAGAAGGATAAGCTAGTAAAGGAGACATATACAATAACCAAAAACGATAATTTACAATGTAATTAATAGAACAAGTTTAAATTTAAACTATAAAAACATTGTAATTATTTTACTTTTTTATAATAAGCAACTTTTTAAAAAACTTGAAGTTTATAGTGCAAAGTCGAGCCATCTTGGTTTCTTTGAAAATTTGTCAATAACTTATTTATCTCAATATGAAGATATTCAGTATTAAAGTTTTTCTGTCATCCGCGTTAGGTACGGTTTAGCCACAGCTTCATGATAAAAACTACGCTCTTCTGAAGCAGCACTTACTGAAACCCAGTCGGCACGAAGCTTATACTTCTGAAAACCGTCTGATCGCATTTCTCACAAGATTTGAGACTTGGTGTGAAACTTTGTTATTACACCTGCATTAAACAACATGAAATATTCTTCATCGTCCTATTTTTTCGTATTTAACTTCTGATAGTAGCGACCCTCGCTGGATCCGCCAGTGACATGGCTGCAGGATGTCCTTAATATATCACTGAGCCGTTAGTATCCCTTCTAATACGATTAAAGGTGTTGTATGTCATGGCTTCACCAGATCATTCCTCCAGCAGTTGAGACAGTGTGTCTCTCCTCAGCAAAGGTAGGATTGAAGCGCTCAACACGTATCCTTTATACTCGAACACGACTGTGTTGTAAGCTTCCAAACATAATCTGGATTCGTCGCTAAAGATAACATGGTTTTGGTCCATAGCAATCCAGGTTCTCTCGTTTACGATACTACGTCAAATAAAGGCGACGCTGGCTATGGTAAGACGTAAATTGGCGCTTTGGCACCAAACGTCCTTATGCTGACCGCTTGGAAATGGTTCAAGCAGACAGAGAATTTTGTAATGAAGGCACCGTGGTTTCTGGATGGTGGATAAGGAAATTTTTGGAGGATTGTTGACGGATCAAACGATCCTCCATATTGGTAGCCTGTCTGGATCGTCAAGAGCATGTTCGATGTGTGTGTTATGTCCTAACGTAACAACTTTCTCGACAATTCTTAACAGCTAGGTCGGAACGGCCAACATCACGGGCAATTTTTTCTAATGACCACACAGCTTCTCTCAGTGCCATGCGCCATCTTTCAAAGTACATTAACTGTCTATCTGTTGCATTACATCTGCATCTAAGAGGCAGGGCCAGTAGTCAAAGATCTCTCAACCAACGATCAACAACTGAAAAAGAGGTAAACTACATAAACGTAGTTTTTGAAATCCTTTGTCCAATCATATTCACAACTGTAATCATTCATATATATATATATCCACCTGAGGTAGAACTACATGCCCAGCTTTGAAGCAATCCGCATCTCTCACTGAGTGTATTTTTTTTTGTCGATGATTATAAATTCTTACGTTTGGTCTCATTGCATAAAATATTCTTGCGCCAGAAAATATATCACCCTCCGTGCGGTTATTAAATTCTCTTGTTAGTTTTTCTCCAGGATTAATCTATTTCTCTCACACTTGTCAAATTGAATGGCACCGTCACTTTCAATCGACATTTACTTGCATTGGTTTTATGAAAGACAGATTTTTGTGTTGGAAAACGATTTCTTTTTATTCGCAACACTTTTTTCTAGGTTACTATTATTTATTGGCTATTATGTCATGGTTCCTTTTCCGCGTGGAGCATTAGCTTACTTTCTCCGATTGCTTCCTCGAACGTTTTTATAACTGTTCTATATTCATTGTCCTGTCATGCTGCCTTTTTTTCAGTACGTATAGTTTTGTTTCTCCGGTCATTTCCCGGAAAGTTACGATATTTTTTACGTCGAAGTTGCTACCTTCTTTCGGAAATAATATTTCCGAAGTCTTGATTCTTGTTAAAATCAAGGTTTCATGCTGATTTGATGAAAAAAAAAAATGATAGAAAATTTTCACGCTGTTTCTAAGATGTGCTCCTGAAGGGCGTGCGAAATTTTTCCAGAGAAACCTTTATATTCAGAGGAAGAGCTAGTAATATTTTATTTAAAGTCATGAACGTGTATATGGGCAATATCATTAGTTATGTAAGAGTTAGAGATGTACATGATGTAAATAAAAATGAATAAATTGAAATTATAAAGCATTAGAAATAAAAAATTAAGTATCATAGAATTATTAAAAA
>QLNU02015003.1:119319962-119361504 GCA_006491805.2 Dysdera silvatica | reverse complement strand
AGAAGATACGGTAACAAAGAGCAAACAGTAATAGGAGGAACAAAGTTCAAGGATAAGATAAAATAGATTTACAGATAACTGAACATGTGTGTGTGTGTGTGTGTGAGAGAGAGAGAGAGAGAGAGAGTTAGTTGATGAAGGAGGAGTGGTGTGACACAACAAATCACACACAAGGTCACAAAGGAAGGTTTGCTATTGTAGATGCAACATTTTTCTCAAAAAGAGTTTAATATCAGGAATTTTTGTATCCACAAAAGACAATTCGTTGTGGGTGCAACAGTTTCGTTGAAAAATGCTTTTTCAAAATAGTTGTACCCACAAGGAATACTCTTTTTAGGTCGCAGCAATTTTTTTTATAAATAGTCATTTAAAAACTGCTGCACCCATAAGGTACAATCCGTAACGGATTTATCAGCTTCTTTATTTGAAAAAGAATCTTTAAACATTGTAAAACTAATAAGAAACAATCTGTTCTGAATGAAGCATTTCATTTGGACAAATAGTCCTTTAAAAATTGTTGCACCCACAAGAAAAAATTCCACTCTGGGGCAATAGTTTTAGTGACGATAGAAGTATATAAAGCGTATGCGTAGAAAAAGAAAACCAAAAGCCATTTACTGATGAATTCTTAACTTTGTGGAAAGACCTCATAAGGAAGAAAAACTTATTTAGGTGACGAAGACGTTGTCCGAATGAGAAACAAAGAAAGTCCGAAGCATTGTTATAGCGTGTCTATTATTATTTTTTTAATATATTCAGTAGGGGGATAGTGATCAAATTGCAGATGTAATAGGTATTTGGAGAAGGTAGGCAAACGACAAGGAACTAAAATCGTATAATTATTTTATAAAGTGAGCATAAACTTCCAATTTTCTACTTAACTTGTTACACATTATTTTTATAATGCTTCAAAAAATTACCAAATCGTTTTCAAATTTTCTCAATTATCCAATTCTTCATCACTGTCAACGTTATCCCTTTCTTTATCGCCTTTGTTTAGTCTTTTTTTTTTCCATGACGCTCGTATTTTTCATGTTACACAGTTCGAAATATAATACGCTTGATTGGATATAAAAAGCCTCTACATTGGTAATATAACAAACTATTACAAATTATGAATTATGCTTGTCCGCGTTTGAAAATAAGTTCACAGACACATAAATACCTTAATATGCATATATTTTGGTCCATATTTTATGCATATATATTTTTACATATGTTTATCTAATTTTACCAAGAAATATGTTATATTAAAATTTAGATATATGTTATATTAAAATTTAGATATATGTTATATTAAAATTTAGATATATGTTATATTAAAATTTAGACATATGTTATTATATTAAAATTGTAGGTTGAAATTTGTTTTCTCAATTAGACCAAGGCTGTTAAATGGTAAAATATCGGCAGACCAGTTCCATAGTAAAAAACGTTTGAAGTACCGCTATGGGTAAAAGTTAAAAGTCAAATAGTGAACATTACACCTAGTAGAAAATAGAAGCCAAATAGCAGCTAAGCACGAATGCAATATAAGCCAAGCATAAAGAAAAGAGAAGCCAAGTTGAAAATGGAAGCAAAATAGAAAAAAATAGAAGCCAAACATATAAATAAATTTAAAGATAAGTTGGTTCATTATCCCTTTCTCCATTTTTACATTTCCTCTACAGTCATAATTCGGAATTCAGAAACTATATTCATATTCTCCAACGTTGGGCGGTTTATTATTTTTGTGCGAATGTAGTTACTCATATATCGGGCAGATAAAAAATATCGTAGTTTAAAACTGGGAAAACAGTGACATTTTCTTAATCTTTCATTATCTGAAAATGTAGATCGCCTTTGGAGTGAATCTTTCTGAAAGCTTTTTATATTTACCGTGTATTTAAATCATTTCGTTAACGGTCATAAATTTATCTATACTTTCAGTAGTAAGTATGTGTGCGGGGAGGCTCTATTAAATACCATTCACTATTAATCGCCCACTTTTCAATTTTCAATTTTATTTTTCAGCTTTTGTTTGCCAATAACTTGCTAGCTAGCTTAGCTGCCAAGCAATCATCAGCAATGGCAATATTCCATGCTCACATGGAGTTGAGTGAACTCCATGTCCGGTCGACCCTTGATGCAGGACAACAATAGTTGTCTGAAAGCGTAGATGCGCTTTACCTAAAACTAAAGCTACACTCCATACAACGAAGCTAGTATTTTTATGTATTTTAGGTAGGGCTACTCTAATTTTGACGTTTATACGTTTTATATACTCATTTAGCTGTACTTTAGAAAGTAAAAATTTCTTTATGTACGTGTATTATTATTTTATATATTTCTTGAATGCAAATTTTGGAAATTAAGGCAACTATTTATCTCAATTCTTAATGATATTGCACCTTCGTTTTTGCGCACCAGGGCGTCAAAAGTTCTGCTTCGCAGGGACCTACTGTTTTCTGTTCACAAAAGTAAATTTACGGGAATAATAATACACATAATTTTTAACCTATGTTGCCATGAGAACCAAACCTTGGAATACCGTGAGCAGAAAACTGGCAAGCAGTTGATGATATCATTCGGAATTGAATCCGGGTTAATGGCACAGTTGATGCATGCGTTACCACTACGTCACTATAGAGCCGTGGACCTGCATTTTTTCACAGGAATCTGAATCTCATAAGGCGTAGGAAACAGGAGAGGACTGGGTCCTCTCAAAGGGCGCATACCTTGGATTTTCGGAGGGCGCGAGTCCTTGCCTATTCGAAGGCACGAGTCTTACCGTACATGAGGGCGCACCGGAGCAGTGAGTGAGCAGTCCGCCCCTGCTAAGAAATCAACTCCAAGTTATTTAGTTTTTAAGGTTATTTAACCCCAAGTTAATTAGTTGGTAAGCCTAATTTATTTGGCATTAATGGTGGTCAAACGCTGATTAACGACTCGCTAGACGAACGCATTGTTACTGTGCCAACACAGGCAGGGGCGGACTGAACCGTCGGCCCAGGGTAAGAGCGCCCTCATGGGCGATAGTCGGGGATTATTTTAGTAGCCTATGGGCCAATGGACTAGCATCCTTAGAAAATCCAAGGAGGTATACGTACTTTGAATGGACACAGCCCGTCTCTGATTACGAAACTAAGATATAATATGATAAGAGAATTTAAGGTCGGTGCCAAGTGGGGCGGCGAATCGAGCATTCGCCCCTGACCGGCAGATTATTTATTACAGCACATTGTATAGTCAGTCATTTCGGGGTGACAAAACACGTGTTTGCCTCGAGTGGCATAATAACTATCGCTGGCCCAGCAGGAACTAAGAAAAGACATTTCATTTGTTCTATTAACCATGCTTTGTATAGTTTATTCGCTGGAATGCGATAGTTACCATAAATGATATGATAAAGCATGATGTAGCATGCACGTATACCGAAAAGCTTCACACACACTTGGCTAATTTGAATTTTAGTAAACCATTTTTCCATATTTTTTAATTACGAGTAACTAATGCACAGTAATTATATTAGGGGACGGGGTGGTTAAAACAAAACAGCGCAAGTAAATTTTTTGCGTTTTGAAATAAGTCCCCCTAAATGCCTTATAATCCAATCCAATTCCAAGATTAATAAAATGGTGCCATACATGTAGTTAAGAGTTGGGTTGGACATGAGTATCAAGATAAACATCTTCAAGATCGTCTAGATATCTAAATTGCATTTATGGATAGTAAACGCACAGTTGATGGAAAAATTGACTTACTCGATTAGGCTTCAATTTCTTTCTGTATATATATATATAGGAATACTGCGTAAGTAAAATAAGTCCGTTTACTTACCAAAATATAAAGGCGATTCTCTGGTAGCCACGTTATCGTCTATGTATGGTATTCCAAGTGTGTACACGGCAGTGGCTCCAATCCCAATGAATAGTAAGCTAACGAAAAATATCGCAAGTACTGCATGCGTCACTCTTGTTTCATACGCTGTTACCTCCGGGAAATCGCACTTCGAGGCCATTCGACCTTTATACCGCCGTTTCACAGTTGTCCCCGTTTTGTTTACTAGAGTGGGGCTTGGGAGGTGAACGGTGACGTTGTCTGAGACAACGTCTTGAGATGAGGTAATATTCGTAGAGACAGCACTTGACGAACTTTCAATATGTTGCATTGGTGTTTGACACAGTCTGGCTTCAAGTTCGCGCAGTTTATAGGCTGTAACGCTGTGGGTAGATGACGAAGATATAGGGTCTCCACCACCGAAGAGGAAATGCGGTGTAGAACACAAGATGGAAGCGAGTGCAAACACTAACATCCCCCCAGCAATCCATTTAGGACGGTGCCCTTGCCCACCGTAATAAGTAAGCAACAGAGCACCTCCAATTTGTCCAATCTCTGTGGCTGACATGATGATACCAGTGGTTTTACTTTGAATCTGGAAGAGTTTTTCAATGGTTGTCAACACACTGACAAAGTATGTGTAATACATGCCTTGCAGCACGCTTGTAAGGCAGAATACGACCAAGAAGGCCTTTTTGTTGGCGAAAGCTTGCAACCAACGCGGCTTGAAAGACCACATGCCACAGGAATAACTATCACTCCTACATGACCCGTCTGCTGGGCAGCACCGGTGTTGTCGAGTCCGACATTTATGGTCTGCGAGCGAGTCCAGTCCATTATTTGATGAGTATACCACATTTCCTCTGTTGGAATTGCCGTTATTGCAGTTGCTAATTCGGCCGTTGTTGGCATTTTTTTGAGACTTGGCGATACAATCGCCATTTGTATGGTTTTGCTGATTCTGAAGATAATAATGGTCAGTGTCCCCATTAATCGGCTGGTGTAGAGTGTCATTCAAATCGCCATTGCTTTCGCTGAGCGGAATCTTCAATTCATCATCGACTATATCGTCGAAGACACCATCTTCGGACTTGGCGATGATCATTGCGCTGATTTCTCTACAAAAAAGAACAAAGACACTTATATATAGGTAGTTACAACTAATCCACATTTATACAGTCTTAACACCTATCAGAATTGTTTAAACAACAACTTCCCACTTTTGGTACCAAAACATTGTGCCCATGGCGTTTCGCATCTTAAATCTATCCCTGACTCCTTCCACACCCATCTGTAGAACTCAACAACTTCCTTACTAATAGCTGTATGTCCTATAAAATTTTTAAAATTATCTGATGATGAACCGTTTTAACTTACAATAATGCGTTTTATTTACAGTATTTTCGTAGCCGCACTGAGAATTATGTTGTTTTTAGTAGATAATTCTTAAAGTACGCTCATCAGTATAATTGTTTGAAAAATCAAATGAACCTTCTGATGAGAAATGCTCTTTAAAGCAATGGCGATCTTCGTTGCTCATCACCTATTAAGAACAACAACTGAGTTATTATTCCATCACTTTCCATTGTTGTGAACATGGCCTGTTGTAGTGGTAGAAGATGGGTGTAACCAGTGAACCCGCAGAAAGAAATGGGCGGAACCCATAATTTACTAACGAGATCATTAGTTAGAAGCAGAGGAAATTGCGCTATTTAAATACGAGGAATCGTAATAATGGGTGAATTAATCACTGAACTACGAGACAGTCTTAAAAACACACTTAAAAGTGGCAAATGCTCCGTTAAAAGACGAACTTAGGTGACAATTGCATAATTGCTTTCAGACATTCCATAATTTTGAAGTTTCATTCTCATCCAGACCTGTGCATAATATTTCAAAAAAAGAGGAGGGGGGGGGGGACATTAATGTAGAAAGGAGGGTTTTATGGCAATTTTTTTCCTTTTTCTCATAAGGAGATTTATTTTTCAGGCCATAAAGTCGCTAAAATTGAGGATTTAATCCCCCAACCCTCCCCCTTGTACACGGCCTTGATTCATCTAAAGCAGTGGTTCTCAATCTTCTCTTACTCATGCACCCTTTCTGTTTTGACTCACTCAGGTTGTCGTTCTTATCTCCCCTGTATATAAGATTTGTTGGTTAGCAGCACAAGTGTTACTAGAATTTGAGTGGACAATTTCCTCTCCGAAATCATGAAATTACCCTTCCCGGATTGAGGAACCCTGATCTGAAGTTTTATGCATTTGTGAATTATTTGTTTGGGACCGAATAATTCTTTGCTGAAATTATCTGGATGGTTCAAATAATATTTTAATTCAGAAACAAAATTAACACATATATTTTTGATCAGAAAACTCTATTTTTCTTTGTGTCCATGTGGTTCGTTTTTTTTTTTGAACCGGTAACGAAGCTTAAGTTTTAAATAATTTAAAGATGCATATTGTTTTAAAGAGAATTTTTATAACAACGTTAATAACGTATTTACAATAATTTATAAATGCAAATCAACGTGTTTCGGGCAAAAAAATCGGTCGCCCTTCTTCGGGATTACACGAAACTGGTCTCAATAATCAGAGTGGTGTTTCCGTTCACATAGGGGCAGGGTTGCTATTGGGGTAGTTTTCTGTAAAATCCATTATTTCTAATCTAATCGATTGTTTCGAAATATTTGATTTTTACAGAAAACACTCGCAATGGCAACTCTGCACCTATGTGAATGGAAACATCACGCTGATTGTTGACATTTCAGTTTCGTGTAATCTCGAAGAAGGTGGGGGAACCGATTTTTTCACCCGAAATGCGTTGATTTGTATTCATAAATGATTGTAGGTACGTTATTAAACGTGTGAAGGGTATTTACCCTGTGAAGGACAACAATATTTTACAAAAAAGTATTGTATACGCTATTAACGTTGCTATAAAAATTCTCCGTATGTTTCACGTATCGATTCGTTATTTTTTTACCACATACATTTTGTTATTTGACCATCAGCTATCTGGCGATGCGAGATTATCTTTTTTAGCGTCTTTTATACACGTGTCTTGACAGTTTATATCTATGTTACCGCAATCTTTCCAAGTTTACAAATTATTCAATCTAAAAGATCTTTCTCAGATTTCGACGTTCTTTTGCCATTCAGTTGAGAATTTCGGTCGCGAATGGTATATTAGTTCTCAGAACACGGTAGGCTAATTGCTATATACGCTTCCTTTATTGTTCGCAACGAAAACGCTTTCTCTATTGTTAACAACGAAAACGCTTTCTTTATTGTTAACAACAAAAACGCTTTATTTATTGTTAACAATTTTATTATTTTCAATGAAAGCGCCGCTTTTTTCTCGTTCTTCTAAATACAGTACCATCTCCTTAAAGGACACCTCCGAATAAGGGACAATTCCTCTGGTCCCCAGTATATATATATGTTGTTCTCCCACCTTGACGTGTGGAAACAAAACATTTTATTTTATTACATTTCGTATTTTTTAACTTTTTTCCGAGAAGAAGGAACAATAATAAGAAGTCATGCGCTCGTGTTTTCAAAGCTTCTGGGTTTTGTCAAAACGAGATTATTAAAGTATTTTTATAGCGTTCGAATTTAGGTACATTTTCTCTGTCCTGTCATGCTACCTCCTAATACCGCTATATCTATCTATCTATCTATCTATCTATCTATCTATCTATCTATCTATCTATCTATCTATCTGTCTGTCTGTCTGTTTATCTATCTATCTATCTATCTATCTATCTATCTATCTATCTATCTATCTATCTATCTATCTATCTATCTATCTATCTATCTATCTATCTATCTATCTGTCTGTCTGTCTGTCTGTCTGTCTGTCTGTCTGTCTATCTATCTATCTATCTATCTATCTATCTATCTATCTATCTATCTATCTATCTATCTATCCGTCTGTCTATCCGTCTATCCGTCTATCTATCTATCTATCTATCTATCTATCTATCTATCTATCTATCTATCTATCTATCTATCTATTATCTATCTATCTATCTATCTATCTATCTATCTATCTATCTATCTATCTATCTATCTATCTATCTCTCTTATCCTATCCAATCCTATCTATCTATCTATCTATCTATCTATCTATCTATCTATCTATCTATCTATCTATCTATCTATCTATCTATCTATCTATCTATCTATCTATCTATCTATCTATCTATCTATCTATCTATCTATCTATCTATCTATCTATCTATCTATCTATCTATCCATCCATCTATCCATCCATCCATCCATCCATCCATCTATCTATCTATCTATCTATCTATCTAATCTATCTATCTATCTGTCTGTCTGTCTGTCTGTCTACACATACACAGTGAAACCTCCTTACAACGATATCCGATATAACAATAAATTTCTTTACAACGATGTTTTTTCAAGGTCCCGGCGAATGTGCATGTACTTTAATGTTAAAAGGCACTCGATACAACAATATTCCTTACCTCTGTACAACGAATTTTTTTTACGAAATTATAACCCCGTGCATAGCGATATTTTCACTTAATTGGCGCAGCGCCATCTTTTGACAGTATATCGAACTACGCTTTTCCTTATGAGGACTGGGAAGGAATGGGTTCGCGGAAAGCCACGAGCTTAGGTGTTTTTCTGCCAGCCTCTGAAATTAGTATTTCTGTGTTTATTGTTGGCATCATCTCTACTTAAAAAATAATCAGCAAATAACCACGCTGTTGCAAGTTTGTTTTTCATTATAAACCTTGTAAGATAAAGGGAAAATAGGGCGTCAAGAAGGCAGATTTCTCTTCGAGAGAAAATGTTATTCGGGATCTAGATGCAGGAATAAAGTAAGTGGAAGTATTCAAGAAATATGGATTTTCGCCATCTACAATCGCAACATTTCTGAAAAAAAGAAAATAAATCGAGCAGACTGCAAATTAAAATGAATTTGATCCACAGAGAAAAAGAATGAAAACTTCTTGTCACGAGGATATAGATGCTGCCATTATGAAGTGGTTCCGAGGGTAACTTGCATTAAATATGCCTGTTAATGGACCGATGCTAAGTGAACAAGCCAGAAAATTTGCTTCTATGCTAAACATTAACGATTTCAAAGCCATCAATGGATGGTGGATACGTTTCCGTGATAGAAGATAGATAGATGGAATCACGTTTCAAGGTATTCACGGGGAAGAGAAATCGGTGCCGATGAAGAACGCTAATGAATGACGACAACGAGAAATGAAAAAAGTTTTCGAAAAATACTCCCCAGAAAACATTTACAATGCTGATTGAGTAGGATTATTTTATCAACTTTTACCCAACTGGACACTAGCTTTCGAGGGCGAAAGGTGCAAAGAACTCAACATTGACCCAAACACCTACATTGAAATACAAAAAGCCACAATCCTAAACACGTGTCACATTGTCAGGAAGTTTCTAGACATGGCACATTAAGAAGTGATGTAAAAAGAGGCTTGGGAACATGGCGCTCTGCCCGTCCCAAAGCCTGTTTCCGCCAAGAATGGGCGAGGAAAACTTTTATATATATATATGTGTGTATTAATACATTTACCTCCGAAAAAGGGACACCTTTATTTAAATGACAAAATATCCGGCCCCGTAGGTGTCCCTTATTAGAAGGTAACACTGTACATACTTTTTCATATTTTCAAAGGTTTTTCAGTGTTAATAGTTTGCTTTCTTTATTAAACTAGGAAATTTTAAATTGTGCGTTATGGTTTTGGCCAACTTTCACGAAAGTTGTCCCAGAGTTTATTGTGTTTATAAAGTAAATAAAATTTCCGTCTGTTTTTCCTCCCCGCATCTTTCAGCGTGACAAATTGACAAACAAAGAGAGCCATTTCTGTAAGTTTTTATCGAGAAAACCATTTCATTATAAAACCGGTTCGCAAACTTTATTTAGAGGCCAGGGGAGGAGTTGCGGATCAAAAAGTTTTGAAATTATTGTCTTAACCTATATTTTGGCAAAATGATAAAACGTATTGATTAAAATTTTTCCATGTGAATTCTGACGATTACTAGTCGTTTATGCACATAAAATTCTTGTAGACAAAGGGGTCTTGTAGAAAACTGTTGCACCCGAAAGTGTAATCCGTTTCATACGTAACAAGAAATCCTTTGTTTTGATTAAGAGTATACACAAGATAACAATTACGTACATGCATGGTTTAACAACAGTGTCATAATAACGATGGACAACTGAAACTAAATATACGGATACCAAGTTGGCAAGCCTGAGGAAATGTCCTGAGGCAAGATACAGATGAAATTGGAAAATCATACGGTATTAAATAACCAATTTCTTAGAAATGGATTAAAAAAATAACAAGTATATATGAAAATAAAAAAACAACAAAAACAAACCACCACATGTAGGGAAGAAGCATAAATGTAAGAAGCAGCAGCAGCAGACATTATGGAAAATATATATAAAAAGAAAAAAAAAAGCATGGGAAGACCAATGCCCCAGAGACTTATGAAAAAACAACAAACTACTTAAATCGAAATTCATACAGATAGTTTATTAGGAGTCAGAACGACGTTCTTATGAACAGCGTTTATCTGAATTTCGATTTAAATACATTGTTATGCAGCTCATCGCTCGTTTATTCATATAAAATACGTATATATGGAAAAATTAGACATATATGGAAGAAACAAACAATCGTAAAAAAAATAAACATGTATAAAAGAGACAAACATGCATGAAAAAAGAAACCGGTATAAAAGAAACAAACATGTAAGAAAAATAAACATATATAGAAGAAGCAAACATGCATGAAAAAATAGACATTCATGGAAATAATAGACATGTACAGAAGAAACACACAAGAATAAGCAGGTATTCTGGAAGAAATAGACATGTGTTGATGAAACACAACAATACATGAAAATTATATATATGTATGGAAAAAGTAGGCGTGTATTGGAGAAACAAAGATGCACGAGAAAATACACATACGTAGACATGAAGTACATGAAAGTAATAGACATGTATGGAAGAAACATACACGAACAAGTAGACCTTCTTGAAGAGATAAATGTGCATGCGAAACGCAGCATACATGGAAGAAATAGACGTGTATGGGAGAAATATATAGCTATGAAAGACACACACCAGTATGAAAGAAACCTGGATAAACGAGCAGTGCATTGGATATAATGATTGATGCTGCGCATGAATAGGAAGAAAACATTATTGAGTGGAATTGTCTAAGAACCATCATGTACTTTTTCAAACCACACTTTCGGTGCGCTGCTATAATATGGGCACACCTGGTTTATTCCACAAAGCAATTAATTCCCACGAACGACACAACTTCCCACAAAGGTGCTCGTATACAAATCTGTGGAAAGGGAAATATAAATAGCGAAGGGGAAAGAATTAAGGTCTAAATGGATGCATTTGTATTCAAAGAGTCTAGCGCAATGAAAGTAATTATGGTTCATTCGTTTATACAGTTAACCTTGTTACTCAAAGTGCACAAACCCATAAAAGACGTGTAGGCAAACATGTTTATGGGTGCGCAAATGTTAGAAGTAAGTTCGCATAAAAACCAAGTCATCACTCTAACAAGTTCAAGCTGAGTTCCAGGAGACATAATTTCGAGGAATACGGGCGGTAAAACTAGACCAGTGGCTTCATTAAAATTTCTGTGCTGGAAAGAAATGCTGCTAATTAAAATTTATGAAGAGACGGAAAACAGGGAAATTTTAAATGAGTGTTGAGGACCTTTTTGCTTAATCAAGACGAATTTGAAATAATTTTACGGTCGCATTTTATGTCGGATGTAAGAGAGCAGGTTTTCCTTGAAGACACTAAAGGCTGGACGAAAAATCTTTAAGGTTATCTTTTACAAAGTGTATAATCTAAATGGGAGATATACATGCCAGAAGGTCACGATTAACACAAGTTCAAATGGTAGAAAATTCGATTTCGTACGAATAATAAATCTATCCCTATACTGAATTGCCGCGCTGGAGTTCATTTGGAAAAACAACTTTATCCTGAAGGCTAAATTCTTTCTTTCTGGTTCAAGTTTATGATAGTGTACAATTTTTTTTCCATTAAAAATACATGTATTTAGTAATTTTGACATCCATGCTTTAGTTCAGACTAGAGTTTTGTTTAGGTATAGGAGAAAACGAGACATCGTTCCCGACCTAGATTCGAGCTAGGGCCTCTCTGTTGAGACCGGAGCGCCTTAATCGCAAGGCCATTGAGGACGGGAACGAAGTTCCTCTTCTTCGTATGTAAGGTTGTAAGATATTATTACCCTTCTTAGGGTTAACACAATTGATAAATATTAGTCGACATATGAAGCTTTCGGGACGAGTCTTTTGTGATTTTTCGATTTTTTCGCCCATACCTTAAAAAAGCTCTATTTTAAGCTAAAGAGTGGATGTCAAAATCATTAAGTATAATAAATTCCACACGATAAATCACAAAAATCTCGCCCGGGTGGCTTTGTGTGTTGACCATTATTTGGCAATTGTGTTATCCCTGAGAAGGGTAATAATATCTTACAAAAGTGCGTGTGTGTGTGCATAGCATTATTCTTTCAACACCACTTCATGCTTATCATGTGTGTACTAGAGTACTAAGGCAGTTAAAGATTTATGTATCTATATATTTTTTCTACGGATAATCGAAAAATATCCACTTAATCGAATAACATTCTTTAGAACTGTCAATATTCGTTTCAACGGGGGCGAGTACATCCATAATTTTTGCAAGAAATTAATACGTTTACTAATAGTAGACTTTTTCTAATTCTACCTAATTGGAGGGTTCACAATTGTATGATTAATTCAGTTAATTAATACGTTCAATTGTTACATTTTACGAATAATTAGCTCCTCATCATTGTACTGGGTTTCCACGGAATGTGGTACTTGTACTAATCGCTATATTTGTCTGAAAGAAATATTAATTTTCACTAGTCCCAATTCCAAGGCAATTTAATGTTGGATTATCACAAATATATGGACTACATTAATGCGAAGTTTTTAACTCATTAATTTATAATTTTAGCAATAAATTCATCATTATGTCATTAATTTAATATTTTTTATTACACTCATCATTATGTCATTAATTTAATATTTTTTATTACACTCATCATTATGTCATTAATTTAATATTTTTTATTATACTCATCACTGTCACTAAATTAATTTTTTTATTATACTCATCATTGTCACTAAATTAATATTTTTTATTATACTCATCATTGTCACTAAATTAATATTTTTTATTATACTCATCATTGTCACTAAATTAATATTTTTTATTACACTCATCATTTTATTATTAATTTACCATTTCTATCACTAATTTATAATTGTTGTCACTAATTTATCATTTTTATCACTAATTTATCAGTCTTATCAATAATTTATCATTTTATCACCAATTTATCATTTTATCCCTAATTTATCATTTATAAATCTAACTTAATAATTTATATCATTGTTTTCCTTTTATTATCAATTTCATAATTATATTATTCATTTATAACTTTAGCATTAATTTATCATTTTATTTATCATTTTATCATTAATTGAGATATCAAACAAATCTTTGTCGATACTTGTATTCATCAGGTAGAGTTTTCAAAATTATTCAAAGGGGGGCAAGCACATATTTTGCACATTTATACATTATAATATATGTAAAATCGCAATTTATTTCAAATTATTGGGGGCTCGAGCCCCACGGACCTATATAACTCAACCTTATGCTTGTATTTGTCATGTAAAGCTCGCAGAACGTTGACAACTAGCTTTTTCTCTCTCTCTCTCTCGCTTATTCTTTCGCTAGTAGAGGTAGAATGGTAGAAGTAGTTTGGATCGATGCTAGTTGTTATGGTAGTAGGGCCGAGGTCCAGGACAAACTAAGGAGGTTATCGAACTTGGGGAAAGTAGATGGTGACATTATAGTGAATTTCCCGTTTTGGAAATTTTGGGCTGCCAGAACCGGATTACAAATTATTACGTGATAAATTATGTATCAAATAACGGAAATCCGGACGGCAGCTTTTAAGCTCCGAAAATTCTCAGTTTTGACATGCGCATCGAGTCCTTTCGACATTGCATGGATTTTCTTCGCACGATTTTATTTTTAACGCTTGCTATTATCAGAGGTTATTTTATATATAAACGAGTCCTATTAAATCGCATTGTATGGCAGGAGTTTTCATACGCATTTCCAACAATAGGGAGAGGTTAAAATAAATGAGAAAATCTTTGCCAAAATTTAATTTAGGTTTGTTTGCACAATAAAATTAAAATTGTTTTATTATATATTTATTCAAGTATTTATTTAGTTATTAGGAAATTTCATTTAGTTATTAGGAAATTTCATTTAGTTATTAGGAAATTTCATTTAGTTATCAGGAAATTTCGTTTAGTTATTAGCAAATTTCATTTAGTTATTAGTAAATTTCACTTATATTAGCAAATTTTATTTACTTAGTTACTTCATGCAGAAAATTCACAGTTCTATTTACAATTGTGAGCTATTTGCATAATATAGGTAAATTAATATATTTGCAGCTTAAAGCCCTTTGAAATATCTTTTTCTCAAAAAGGATATGAAAAACAGCTTATCCATAGACTGGATAAAGTGTAGAAAGATAATCCATAGAAAGAAGGAAGGATTATGCACTGCAAGAATTATCCATGTAAGCAGAGATACGAATATATAGTCCATGTTGGCCATAAACCAAAGAAAGCACTTGGAGAAGACGAAGTTTGTTAAAAATTTAAAACATTTAATTTATGCAAATTGAAAGTTTGAGAGGTTTGGGGAATTCGGCTGACTTATGAGAAAACATGGCATTTCGGAACAATGAGAATTGCTCACTAGGATAAGACGAATCGAGAAAGTGCGAATATAGAAAATGGAGTAAGATAGAAAGCAAAGTAAGCTAAAGAAAAGCTCGAAAACCTACTCTCAAATACTGAACATTTGAAGTTTGCAAAACGGTGTATAAAATCACCATAGAAGAAAGTAAAATTCTGCAACAAAGGAAATTAATTTTGTTAATGAGAAAAGCCGTTAATTATAGAAGTTAAAGTAGGTTCACTCATCAGAAAAGGAAAATTTACTAACCAAAGCCCGAACTGAAAACAGTTCATCTTTTTGTCTAGTTTGTCAGAAACTGCAACACTATGACCGGGACCAGTGATAATGCTAGAATACTAAAATTTTTACTCGTATACCGGCATAAAGGTTATGAGAAGTAGAGCGGGGCAGAATAACTCCTGTATTGGGAGTTGATTCACAAAAGCTGATCCATTCATGGGAGCAAATCTTTTGCGCGACTCAGAAACTTACGAACTTCTCAACAGCCAGGCATGCAAAAAAATTCTTTCCGAAAGTTGGGTTGGGTGTAGAATCTGTATATCTCGTCTTTTTTGAGTCAATATTTTGAGAAACTATGATTTTCTGTATCCATATTAAAGTCATAATTAGGTGAAAAGTAGCAAAATTCCTCTTCGATATATAATTGGAGAATGTGGAAATGGAACAATTAGCATAATTTGCCTTTAAAAATTTCATTTAACGAGATATTTTATTTAAGGTATGGAGCACAGGTTTCGCTTTACTCGAAAGAAAATTTTAAAATCTCATGATTCAATATCTTTTCTCAGTGGTGATTCACTTAAACTAAAATATATTTAAAAATTAAAAACATTTATAAGTGGAAAACGTTTAAGATCGATTATAATATTTTTCTAGTTAACGCGTTTAATATTTTAGATGCATTTATGCTGTGTTCTTACAAGTTTGAAAAGCAACTCGTTTTGAAGCGATTGACTGAAAATTAATATGAGCAATTAAAATTTTGATGACAGCAATAATCACAATAATTTAATATTATTATTAAACATTGCTATTAACACATAGACTGACACTTGAGGTGGAGCAGTATATTAACGCGTTCGCTTACTGCGTTGTTAATCTGGATTTCATTCCTAATGAGGTTCCTTCCTCCCTTGGAAAAAAAAAAAGGAAGGAAGGAAGGAAGGAAGGATTATCGACTAACTGCTCACTGTAGTCTGACAGTTGGTTCCCTAGTCCTGATTAGGTTCCGATTCCTCGGAGAATTGTAGGACTAGGAAAACTGTCGGGAACTACAGTGTAGGTCTCGGCACAGTATGACCTTTGCTGTCCTTGCGCCGTAAAATACAAACAAGCCTGTATTGTATTTGTTACGCAATTGAGGAAACTGTTGATGTTTTCCTGTATACAGAGCTCGATGAAAAATGAAATACTGCTCGCGTAAGAACTTGGTAGGAAAGTTTATGGCTTTTAAAATGCTGTTTGTTGATTATTCTGCGGTTAGGTATTACTGGTTTACGAGCTATTGTCGGAGATATATATTTGAACGTACGCATCAGCCTTTTGTTTATTCTCCTAAGTCATAAATCAACTCATGTGAGAAGAGTTCTTGACAAAACAATGGAGCAAGAAGAATCAGCATTTCGTTATGGAGTATATTTCTCTTTTCTTTTGTTCTAAGGGCTTACATTACTTCCAACATGAAGAACTAGGTTATACCAAAGGCAGGGACTCACAGCTTGAGATGCGTGGACCTCGAACCATACCAGATATTTAGTAGCATGATAAGATTATCTAGAATCAGTTAAATTAATCTTTTTTCCCCCTTTCTTTCTTTTTCTTTTCTTTTTTTAGAAAGACGCAGACGATTTCACGGAGATGAAGATTCTTAAAGTGGGTTGATAAGAGGCCTTTTATGTCTCCGAACCCTTGATTAGTAGTCAGTAACGGATCCAGATGGGCCATCACGGCTATTTGGTTTAAAAGTGTTTTAGGATTGTGGCAACAATGAAGGTGACACTTGTATCTGGTTGTTGGATGAGTATTGAAAGCCATTGCTGACTTTTGTTTGATCCCTTAGTACCTAAATAAAATGCTTGATTGTTTATTGTTGATTGAATTGAACGAGGACAATCTTCTGCAAATAGGGAATATATGCAGTTAAAAATAAAAAAGTCTACAGCTGCATTGAAAGATTTTCACATGCTGTACTGACTTGTTCACGTGTTTATATAGGCATGCATAGTGGCATTAGTACGTTAATGAAGGAGGAGGACACGCGTGCTTATGCACAACATAGGCATCATTCGTATAGTTATTACGAAATATTAATCTATTGTCCAATGTACCGAATATTTTATATTTAATATATATTGCCTTCCGATCAGAATAAATTCCATTTAAGAACATTGTACATAACCACGCACGCACGTACAAATCGAATACTCATAATGGAATCGCGTTATAGACAATTTAAAACGCTTGTTCTGTGTCATGATGCCTCCAATTGATTATTCACGTTCATCGAACAATAGCCGAAATGGATTATTTGCATTATGACATAAAATCGTGCGTTATAGCAGAAATGTCTCGTATGTAAGAAATGAAGAAAATAAATGAATATATATATGATATGAATGATATGTGTGAGAAAACCAATCTACGTGGGCTAACAAACTGATTGGAATTAATACACTGATGATGACTGAATTAATGAATTGATATACTGATGGGAATTAACGAATTGATATATTGATGGGAATTAACGAATTGATATATTGATATGACCTGATGAATTGATACAGTGATATGAATGAATTGAACACATTGATATGACCTGATGAATTGATACATTGATATGAATTGAATTAACACATTGCTATGAATTAATGATTTGATACATTGAGATGAATTAACGAATACAATGATATGAATTAACAAATTAATACATAGATATGGAGTAATGAATTAATATATTGATATGAATTAATGAATTAACATATCGATATGTACTAATGAATTAATACAGTGATATATGAATTAATGTGAACCAACAAATAAATGAGAATTGATATAAACTAATATATCCCTGTGAACTTACGAATTAATATAAACTAATATATCCCTGTAAACTTACGAATTAATACTAACTAATTAATACTAACTAATGAATTAAAGCAGATAGGGTAAACATGTTCTCTATAACAATAAATAGATGGAATTTGAGGAAATATAAATAATGAAAAGAAGTGAAATATTTTAAAGTTTCAAATACGCTGATCATATAATTGTTCATAAAATGCATACAACCTCAATTGCAATCCCCCTTTATCAAAGTATGAATCGTAGTGTTTGTGTTTCTTTGGGGAAGATCGATTTTGCAGAAAAACACGTGTACGGTTGTTCTTGGCAGCTGCTCGTAAAGATGATCCAGACAACGTGATAAAAAAGAAGCCAACCGGAAAAATATTCAGAGTACTGCAACTACTATTACTGCTGAATAAACGAATACAGACCATACGTTTTTCTCCACTACCTAGCTAGCCACTGCAAGTGACACTTCCTTCCTGGTTCTGAGGATCAGATGAGCAGCTGTTTGTTTTCGTTTCGCCCATAAACCTGCCATTCAATCTTCTTGAAACAAGGCGAAATGAAGAAAAAAAATAATAAAAGGACGCGTTTTTGCCAATTTCCTTGTTTAGAAACGGGTTGATTCCTAGTCCTATATACTTGGTATCTTTAATTATAAGTCATGGACGTAGCGCGAATTGGCGCGGATGTAGATACAAGTGGATTTATTTTTAGAAATAAAACATGTGCGCTTGTGACGCACTTCTCAGAATTAGCCTAGAAGTTTAGAGGCTAAAATACTTTTCGAAAGAGATGAAACTGCAGCTAAAACATCGTCGTTTTATTATAAAGTGCAATGGGATTCATCAGAATAGGTACCTATATAAAGTTTTTGGGAGTTCGATCTTTGGAACTTCCTGAAAAACAGACGATTCCTTAACACATCAAGTGTTAATTTTTTTTCTGTACGGCTTTCTATTTTGAGTAGGAATAGACGTATATATACGCATGCATGAGTGCATGCATACAGGTAGGTATGTGTGTGTGCGCGCACGCACGACTAATACATGGTTCATATATTCTAATTGTGAATCAAGGATGAAGATGGTTATAATATTTTCAGTCTGATAACTGTTATAGATAGCCAAGGCCAGGCCTTTCTCAGGAGTTCGATGTATCTATGGGTCTTTGCCTCAGTCCCCAACATTACATTAGTGGGGAAAGGGTTTCATACAGAAAATGATGTTCGAAGAGAGTTACGTTTTCCTTGATTCAAACCGAAAAGCTTCTACAGCTAAGGCAAGAAAAGTTGAGGTTACGAAGTCAGGAAGTTGTAAATACTGATGGACAATATATTTTGGATTCAAAGCAATTTGACATGGTATTTGTTTTTTTTTTAAACTTCCTCTGAAAATCCCCACTACTTGTCTAATGCTTCAATAAATTGACATAGAAGAGAAAACACGATAGATGTACGAAAATTGAAGAGTGCAGTTTAAAATAAAAAAAACTAGTCCTTTTTTTGAATTATTTATTTATTTATTTTAAGAAATTTGGCTCGGTAACTCATGAAAATCAAACTCAACTTAGAGTACTTGATGGTATCTTGCCAGAGGAGTACCAGAAAAAACGTGAGAAAATTTGCTAATATCAAAACATAAGTAATAAATATTAAAGCTCATATATAAAGCTGCATAAAAAATATGTATATTTCTTTAAAAAGGAGTAATACGCGCATTTATGTAAGTAATGTGCATATTTGTATGAGTAAGTAATATACATAGTAGATATTTGCAAGGGCAAAGGAAGCAACATATATGTGGAGTTTGCTGTTCCGTTTACATTCGCTAGTATAGAAGAATCGCATTTTTTCAAGCCAATAATTTCCAGAACGGTATTGTAGGATCCGGTACAGAAAATAATCGTTTAAAAAGCACACACGTCTATCATCTGTAGTAGATACTGGCAAACGGTTGTTTCGCATCGCCTTGCTTTCAGAAGTCTACTTTGGCCTTATCGCACTCGAAGTTGTGTGTGAGAGAGAGAGAGAGAGAGAGAGAGAGAGAGAGAGAAACAGTTATTTAGGCCAGTGGTTTCCAGTGGAGATTGTTTTTGCCTATTTTGCCTTCTTCTTCTTCGTGAACTCTTCTTTTTCTAGGTCAAACAGAAGCGAAACAGAAAACGAAATGTCACCCCCAATTCCGATCACATCTGACCCGAAACATTTTACCAGTTAACAGAGTCCAACCAAGAACCTTGCCTCCGCTTCGGGCTTCTCGTTTACCGGTGCTCTGACGCTGTTGTAATCAATTGTCCATTTTAGCGGAATAAATACGACTTTGCCACGGATTTTGCAATCAACGTGTTATAACATCAAGCAGCTGATAGTAAATGGCTGCCATAAGTTTTTGCTTGGAAAGGATAGGAATTAGGAAAGAATAAGGAATAAAATATTCCTGTTTCTCCGGTTCCCCTCCCTTTGTCCGCAAGGACTTTGATGTGCGAGGATTACGGCAGACGATTTTTTTAAAATAAGGTTTATATAAAATTTTAAAATTATTTTGCTCTTCTTGTGGAACATTTTTAGCAAATGTATTCTATAATTTCAATTATAGGAGTTACATGGTTTATATAGGCAGGCGCCTACGAGGCGCAAAGCGAGTGTGGATGCTTGTTTTCTGGAGACTAATCTCATATAGATGGAAGTAAGAAGATCGAGGAGCGACCACACAGAAGGAAAGCTGAACGCGGAAATAAAAAAATCTGAAACGTTTCACTTTATGGGATTCATCTTCACGAACTGTTGCCTCTAAATTTATAGAATTGATGTAACTTTCATAAGCCTGTTTTCGTTCTATGTATTGTTTTTTAAAGCACACATTATAAATGGCAACCGAGGGAACGTAGTTTATTTTTATTTTTTTAATTTCTGTATTTGGCAACAGTGTAAATATTTATTTTACAATGTTTTTTGAAGAGTGTCAATATCGTCAGTTGAAAACTGTCTTTTGTATACACATGGATTCACTGTGACAGACACTCGTGTTGAATTTAATAGAGTATTTCCGTACTATTTTTAAAGCATAGGTTACGTTACGTAAAGTTTCGCCTCAAGTTGTTTTCTTCTCAGTTATTAAAGACTGTTCGCTGCTGACGAAATTAAACGAGAGGGCAAAGCGTGGTGCGAGGAAGATAAAGCAATTTTCAAATGACCGGGGAAGATGAAGATCTTTCGTGAAGGCCCTACGCTCCTCTAGGTGAATATCTAGTCACCTAGAGGAACTTCTCTCTATTTACTACGAGGGCGAATCAGAAAGTCTTTGCCCCCATTTTTTATTAGCTGCCAGTATATAATAGGTATCATTAATATGGCTCATTCTTGCCAAAATTTTGTTTTTCATGTTTGTTCATCGGCAGCACTATGGAGATGCTTCCCGTGATAATTTCCGTCAGGATCACCGCCCGGATACCGTTGCCTGGGTTTCATCGTTGAATCGTTGCCCGACAGGGCTCAGCGGACCGAAAACGTGGAAATCACTAGGGGGCGAGGTCCGGACTGTATGCAATCAGAACCGCCGACAAGCTCCGGTCATTTCACTGGGAGAGTCTGGACCACCCACCATACAGTCCGGACCTCGCCCCTAGTGATTTCCACGTTTTCGGTCCGCTGAAGAAGTTCCTGGCAGGACAGCGATTCACGTGCAACGATGAAGCCAAGACAGCAGTCCGACGGTGGTTCCACAGTCAGCCGGACGAATTCTACCACAGGGGCATCTCAAATTTAGTGCTGCGATGGGACAAATGTCTGAACCGGTGTGGGGACTATGTGGAAAAATAGTGTAAGGTACGTAGAATAGTACGTATATTTGTAATTACCTGTATGTACCTTATTTTGGCTAATAAAAAATAGGGGCAAAGACTTTCTGATTCGCCCTCGTATCTCCTTAACTCTTCTAGTTACCTCTAGAGGTAAAAAGGAAGAAAGGCTTATGTTATCTGTTTAATAATGGAATATTTTTGCTTCAAATTTGAAGGATATCCTATCCTTCTTTCCAGGACATTTCGTATAAGTAGTTTAAAGACATGTAGATGAACATTTAAGGACGTATCAAGTGATGGGATTCTTTTAAACGGGATGTGATTAAACGTAGGTATTTGAAAGGCAGAGTCGTCACACACAGATATACACACATGCAGATTTTTAGTGAAGTAATTTCATCGTCAAACGTCGAAATACTTTGAAGTTCACTTCTATGTTCCTTACTGGAAAGATGGTCACAACTTCTCTAGGCTATGCTGTTCGTCAGCAGTTATTTGGAGATTACCCACGGCATTGACGACAGGGAATCGAATTTATGCGAGTTTTAGAAGCAAATCCAACTGGGCCATCTTCTCTGTCGTTCGTGTAAAAATAAGTTTTTACCGCGTGTCAAGAAGATAAACAATTATGTTTACAAGGAATACTTCATTTGTGATGTAGCGGTTTTAGTGTTGTTCCCTGTAGTTCCGGGTTCGTTTTTATAGGGGAAGAAATTCGGGTCGCAGTTCAGAATCAACAGTGACTATTATGTGTTTTCTATTTTGTGTTTTCTGATAAGTGAGTTTGTGTTTTCAAAATGAAAACAACAAGCTCCTTCAACCAAGAAAATTTTCACCTTATACTGTCATGTTACCATTGTGATTATATATTGATTTTTATTATTAATTTCAATGTGCTGTGGCACCTGGTAAAGTGACAATCTTGGTACGTTGACCACCTGAATATAGTGACCATATTTTATGAAAGACGTATTTTGGATTTTTTAAGGCATATCTGCATGCATATTTATCTCTTTTTCAGGTAAATATGCATGCATATATGCCTGATCTCTTTTTCAGGCATATATGTATGCATAGTTTGCAGTTTTTTAGGGTACATAATCCAGGTTTTATTTATTATGAAGTTAACAAATTTTTATGCGTTTCTTTTCTTAACATTGCTTTGCATTATTTCCTTTGTAGATGAGAGAAAAGTTAATGAAACTTGATAGCATAATGTTTTTTTAATTACGTCGTAGAACATCGATTTCGATGTCATGTATCAGAATCGATTGAATAAGAAAGATAGCAGTACTTGGAAACCTCCAGTCAGTTCAATGTAGATATTTTGTAAAGCAGTTTTCGCCGAATTTTTCGATCTCACCATGCCTATAAGCCCATCAATTATAACGGACAATTGTCATTCAAGCAAGAACTTTAGAGAAGAAGAAAGAGGACGATTTTTTTTTCAAAGTGTAAAATATTTGCACCGACTACGGAGATTTTATTTGTACTTAATTGTTTAAATTATCTGGTGTCTTGGGCGGTCAACAACTGTGTTGCGTGTGTACGCGTGTATGTGGGCTGTTTACATTGAATCCGAATTTACTTAAAATAGTTTTGATACTGTTGCGCATAAATTATGCCCACTCTAGACGAACTTTACTTAAGTAATACTTAATACTTTAAAATACTTCAAGTATTTAATGACGGATACCCTGATAAACCATGTATGTACCTCTAGACAGTTTCTTGCCTTTGTTCGTATCCGAATGAAACATGTCATAAGCCGTCATTTGATGAATGAAAACCATACCTTAAATACGAAGATTTGAAAAACAACGTATTATAGGAAATTTGCTCCTAACAAAGATGTTCAAGAAAATATTGGGAATCCTTATAAAAATGTTCAGAAGAACACGTAAATCCTTATAAAGAGGTTTAGGAGAACACGAGAATTCTTACAAATGTGTTTAGGACGTGGAAACTTCTCTGGCAATTTGATATAGATATTTAAAGGTTAACATATTACTTTTAACTTCTCGCATTTTTTAAAGATCTCTTCGATTTTTAGGAATCAGAAAGTTGTTTGTGACGATTCATATGTTGTCATTGTTTTGTTC
This sequence comes from Dysdera silvatica, assembly GCA_006491805.2. Lineage (NCBI taxonomy): Eukaryota > Metazoa > Arthropoda > Arachnida > Araneae > Dysderidae > Dysdera > Dysdera silvatica. The sequence goes on along the minus strand of QLNU02015003.1, from coordinate 119,337,817 downwards.
CTCCGTCGGTTCTAACACAGATGCGAATTCTTAAATATTGTTCGTTAATTGATTGGTGAAATCTAACAGCAGGTCAGAATAAAGTGAATGGAAATTAATTATTCAAGACCAACAAATATATATAAGAAGAAATCCGGAAAGACCGTCCAGTTGTCCAGAAAAGAATGTGATGTTGCTGGACATATTTTGCATTGAAACAAACTACTTTTCCTGCTCACAGAGTTCTCGAATGAAAACATTTTAACAATTTTATCTTTAAGAAACATTAAGTAACGTGTGAAAATTTTGGCTTCTCTCCCTCGGTCTTCCGCCTCAGAAGTGCCATCGAACTGTGGTTAAACATGGTTACCATCAACTTTTTCTTTGTCCATCGATGAGCAGAAAAACTAAACAGTTCTCAAGATTCAGGAAGGAAATTGTAAATTCAAGACATACACGTAAATTACTTGATATTTGTAGAAATTGCTGACTGTTCTCTGCATCAACCACTTTTTTTTTTTTTTAATTTTCACCAGAGTGAAACGGAACTCGATAAGTCTGCTGGCTTTTTAAAAGACTGCTACTACTACTCAAGATGTCCTAGTTGGCTTATGGAGCATGACCATTGTCCCTCTGATTTTTACTTTTAAGAAAGAGAAAAGAAACTATCGAACTATGACGGTAGTTTATGTCCTATGCTAAGCATTGCTATTGATTTTCGCTGAAGGCGCATTTACAAAGCAAAAATATCAAAGAGTAAAGCGCATGTTAAGTCATAGTTATGTTATTAGTGTACATAGATGAGCCAATATATAGATTGGTTAAAAGGGTATGAGGATGGCAAGAGCTTGTCATTTGTATCCCTTGTGGTGCATGGTATCATCATCAGCAACTGTTATTTATCTGTTCTACAAATACCTTCCTACATGGAATCATGGGAACATAATGATGATAATAATCAATAGACTTTGGCAATAACATATAACAGTTATCAAAATGATGGTCAATGCAGTTGAAGCAGGTATAACAAACTTAAAAAAAATCTTGTAAAAATCGGACATCTCAGATGTTACTACAGCAGGTCTGCAAAAGGTTTTCTTGATGGTCACATCTTACATTTTAAGAAGATATATGTAGAGTTCTCAGGTTTCTGGATGGAACTTGAGCCAAATCGGAAACTCCAAACAAATGTTAAAATGGTTAAAATTTGCTTTATGCGATGAAGTACTTCAATGTATAACAATAAGGACTGTTATTATTATAATTATTTTCATTGGATGTATCGTCTTGGATTGATGAATTTAGTTTTAATATTTTGTCGTTTTACACAGGATTTAAGACAAAAAATTTCTTTGACTGAAGGGGAATTTTAGCCTGCACAACAACTTGAAGGCGGATAGACAATGAAATGCTGGCATAAACAATTCCATACTCAACATCAGGTTTCCTCTTTTCTAGCTAAATACTAATACTTATCTGCTGTTAATTTTAACAACACAAACGTCTCATTCTTCCCTTTGGGGTGACTGGAACCCTTACACACTTTTACTGGACTTCATCCTTCCCCTATGGAAACACAATGCCTCTCGTTTGGTCAAAATTTCCAACATTAATTAAACTGTACACAAAATAAAATAATAATAGCATAAATGCACGGAAGAGTGGAAGTGGTATGGAGGGGTGTCAGGGGCTAGTGATGGTCCTAATCTTATTATCATGTATATATATATATGTCACATTCCATGCCTTGCAATTTCTTCTATGGAATGCTAATTTAAAATGCTTTTAAAATTACTAAATTATTGACCTAGATATTGATTTTATATATTTATTAATTATTTATATATGAAAGTGTGAAGCGTTTATAATTAAAATAAATTAGTAGTGCAAGCACACATATACACATACACAATTAATTTTGGCCCATTTCTTCTAATATGTCTGAAATGCATCGTTTCTAACGTATCTTAATGTTTTGCTAATGCATCTGCGACTTAATTCTTCTTAATATGCCTGACTTAATTTTTCTAATAGCCCCGGCGAACATCTAGGTCAGTCTGGTATTATTGCCGTATTAATCAAGCATTTTTTAAGCACAATTTCGAAGGCTCAAATTTGCCTACAAAAAATCCAATTCCCAGTTTTTAATTTTTATTGCATCAACATTTTCTAAAGAAATTGCAGTAAGTTCAACGTTGGAAGAATAAATGACACATATTTTCGTTTTTAAATACTTTCCCTAAAACTTAATTAAAAATTAAAAAAGTTTACGGAAAATAATGGTTTGTCCACTCGCAAACCAACAGCGACTTCTTACGAAACGTAGTATTTTTAAACGGATGATTGGCAAAACCTTAATAATGCTACAAAGATGGTACAAATGTCACATAAACGTTAAAAACGTTACACTAAAAGAGATAATATACCACAAAGAAGATTATTAAACTACAAGGAGATTCATTATACTACAAGAACTGGTATATTAGAAAAAGAATCTTTGGGAAATGCTTTTTTGCACCCCATTCCAGACCTCGAGTTCTTGAGGTCATGCTGTTTTTAGCAAAGTAAACAAAACTATTTTTAACTTTACTTTTAAACATTAATCATGTGGTAAGCGTAAGGCTATAATGGGGTAACAATCCTCTGACAGTTTGTAGAAAGGTTAGATAATCAGCCTGTGGGCAATTAACGGGTCGTTGGTCTAATTACGGGTTATAATAAAACGCAGATGTCTCAACAAAAACGGTGGTGCAACACACTGGATAGTAACGTTGGACTAAAAGAAGGAAGGGCTTGCTTGAATGTCAACTAGTAAAAGAAATCATTATACGCTGATGACCTGAGGTAAAGCGTCAGTCCTTTAGCAAGTCCTGAAATGACCTTATTGCATGATACTTCATGACTTGTGTAAGAGAAATCATCAACATCACTAACATGGTAAGGATGCACATGGATAAATGGTTCCTTCTGTATAACGCGCTATCTGTAGATTTGAGGTATGGATAGGATGTGTCCACGCCCTGTATTCGCAGTTTGATTGTATGAATACTGTGTGCGCATCAACATACTATATGCGCATTTGAATATAGTGTATGTGTGGACCTAGTATATATACACACGCTGTACGCATATAGGAACATGGTACAAGGATGATGTACCTAAAGCATGTTAGATAGTGTATCTATAAGCTATCTGTACAATTAAAGGTAAAATAGGCGTACGCATGCTTAGATATAATGTATATGCATAGATGAATACAGTCATGGATGTACCAAAATACCCACATGAGGATGTTATAAGCGTAAAAAAAAGGAAGGAAGGAAGATAGATAGATAAATATATATATATAGATAGATGGATGGATGGATGGATGGATGGATGGATAGATTGATTGATAGATTGCGTAGACATGCGATGATAGTTATGTGAGATCTCATTGACAACATAATGATACACGTGCCCGAATAGATAATACAAACAATGAGAGTTTAAAAGGGTTAAGTTGTTTATATATGTAAGATTATAATAATACAAATGACATATATAATATTGTGTGTTTCGTTACAAGGATACCTACGATCACGTTGCCCCAAACAGATATATGTTCACGTGAATATAAAATAATGTTTAGGAGATCCTTTTATGTGTTTAATAAATAATCTAAGAGCCATGTGAGAAGGAAAACCAATTCGTTTCAGGCTGAAAGGAAGTCAGATCGGAGACCCGTTCAGCGATTGTGCAATCGATTCCTCATTAGGCAACGTGACTTGAACATTGCCTGCTTTCAATTGCAAATCAATTAGCCATTTAATTGTGGAAATAATATATAAACACGTTAATGATTAAAATGAAATATCGACGTCATAAGTTAATCGATTCGTCATATATATATTGCGAAACAGATTCCACTAACTGTGGATAATTAATAATACTAATTTTATTCCAACCCGATACACATATTTTGTGATACATAACTTGGACAGTATAAGAATTATAGAGTATAAAAGAAAACATATTTTATTGTTTTAAGCTTTGGGTTAGAAATGCAAGAGAATATAGAACTGCAGCTTGTTAAGAGAATTTCTTCCAGAATGGTTTTTTTTTTTTACGGATTTTTCTGTGGGTCTGAATTCCACTTGTTTTAAAGGGTTGCGTTGTTATACATCTTTGATAGCTTAGTTAGTTAGTTGTATTTTTATGGCGCAAGGATAGCAAGGGTCTTTGATGAAGAGCCTAGAAACATTGTATTACCTTAACTGATTGAACATCATTTTTACGAATTAATGAACAAGAAGTGTTAATATTATTTAGAATTTGATGAGCTTCGTATGAGAAAACTGAGATGTGAACTTCGATAAAATTTACGAAATTAACTGTTTATCAGAATTTAAGTCAACACGATCATCTGGGAATCGGCACCTGAAGTCAGTAATTCTGATGCTGTAATGTTAAAAATTAACAGTTTACTTATCCTGTTAAGATCTATGGATATAAAGTAAGTGGCAGTTATGCCTGCAGTGATAGCAAGGGAAGCTGCTTGGGGCTTAATTCTTTAAAGGGGGTATCAGAAGCTGAAAAAGTTTTTTGTTGTTGCAAAATTTAAGCACAGGATACGTAAGTTAAGTGAGCTTATTTAGTGAGCTTATTTAAGTGAGCTTAGTTAAGAGCTGCAGGACCAAATGTACGAACAGGCATATAGTGTATATACCCAGGATCGACAGCAGAGATGCCAAAAATAAAATTTTCCAAACCTGGCAATGATGAAAAAGATGTTCTGTTGATACATAACAATATTTAATTATAAAATTATAAATTTCTACAGATACAGGATGAATATAACTTTAATGTCTTTATTAATACATGTTCTTAGGAGACAAGATAACGTAAACTTGAGCAATATTAGGTTCTAAATGGTTTTTTAACGTGGCATACTTCTGCAAATTTATACTATCCCCAAATCTTGGAGGGCGGCAGCTAAGGGTCCAAAATTTATTGGTGGTTATATATTATTAATTCATATAAATTATAAATTAAAATATTAGTTGGAATAATTAATATTTTAATAACACTGTTATATAGCAAATCGCTATAGATGTTAAGAGTGTGATATGTGTGAAAATATGTAGATGTGTTGGTTCCCAAAAATATTTAAGTCTTTGTAAGGGCGGAAAGAGGCACCAATTTCCTAAATCTGATACTGTGAGGCGGCATAACCTTTTTATTCGTTATACGGGAAGTTTGGCCGAGCGATATGGATACAGAGAAGGATACTTCTGGCTAGAAATATAAGAGAAATTGGGAGACATTTTAATGATGATGATCAAATATGATCAACCGATAATGGCTAAATGTGAATGGCTCATAATGGCTAAATATGAAGATGAAGGATTATGACTTTTTTATGCGACTATTTTGTTATTGAAGTTTCGTTATTTTTTAAGAAAGCGTTAATGCTAAGATTGAAAGTAGAGAGACGAAGCGCAGTTCAATATACTAGTTCTTGTAGTATAATAAATCTCTTTGTAGTTTAATAAATCTCTTTGTGGTATATTATCTCTTTTAATGTGCTATATTAGCGCTCACATTAACGATATTCAAAGAACGGAGGAGCAACGTCTTCAAACCGAAAAAGACGTAAATTAGAATATGCTCAATTCTATAAAATCGGGGGTACAAAGCACCGTCGTTTAACGGAACTGTTCATTAGAACGACGTTATTGAGGGAAATTGGCATATAATGGGCAGCTGGAGATGCTATAAGGACTAAATCAATTACAGATAGTAAAATGCATTTAAAATTTCCCGAAAATTTCGACATAGACTTCGGAAAAATGATGTAAATATTAATTTAATTAATGTTCCCGAGTTACACATAATGGGAATTATGAAACAGATCCATTGAAGTTATTGAAATTGACAGGGTAAATGGATTCCCGAGTTTTAATAACGTAATACTCAAAGTGTGCCAATAACGAAGCTTGATGAGTCGGGTTTCCGTTGCTGCCACAAAGAATTATTTTCATGAGACATTTCTAGGCCAGATTTCGAGCCATTTGCGATAGGAGGCAATGCAGAAATTACAGCTCAGAAAATTTAATTAGCAAAGACGCTTTTTTTATGATCATAGTCTCATTTGAGAACGTCGAAAACTGATTAGTCTCATTAAGAGCAATGTCGATAATAATTATCATTTTATTGAAACAACTTTCATTTTATTTAGTTATCCTGTTCTTTTTGAAAGCGTGTTTATCTTTAGAAAGACAAAGGAAATGGCGATTTGTGGATAAATTTCCTTGGATCAAATTATATTTTTAGACGAAATATAATTTTTTTTTTCATTTCGATTTAATATACAGCAGAAACTGCCTAAAGTGACTGCCTTTGGGACTGGAATGCAATGGACACCATAGACGGGTGGTCGTTACAAATGACAGACTTTTGTATAGCCATAATTATATCTCTATCAGTTCTCTCTTATAAAGAGTGGTCACTTTCTTCAGGTGGTCAATTTACCAAGGTTGTCACTTTACCAGGCCCCGCTGTATATAATATTTCAAAGTTCCCCATGCACCTGAAAACTTAGTGAGCCTGGAACTGTCAGGGAATTTGAACACGTCCCTGAAAGAGAGGGAATTTGAACACATTCCTGAAAGGCAGGGGAAAAACGAACATTTTGGTTAAACCTGGAACAGACAACTGAGCAACTTCCCTAACTTCTATTCTGAACAGAAAAACTTCACGAGATCGTAAAGCCGTTTTCCCGTGATCAAAGTTCAGTTGTAAGTTTAGTTTGTGATTAGTCTGGTAATTTTGCCTTAGATAGTCCTAGAAAGACCTGCAAAGCTCGGGAACTGTTTTTCTCCAATGCAAATGGGAACCTTGTATTCAAATTACAATTGAAATTAATTCACTACTGTTTTTTTTATTGAAATTTCGTGCAATACTGAATTTCGTTTTTCATCTATTTAATTACTGATTTTTGTTACTGAAATTTTGTTTTTCATCTGTTTAGTTACTGATTTTTGTTGTTGAAATTTCGTTTAATACTAAACTTTGAATGCTTAAATTTCGTTTTTCATCTATACGCCTCTATATAAAATAGATGCGCGAATATATATGCAATAAACAACAGTAGAGTAATATGCAAACAAGCCCTAAACTGAAAATCTTTATAGAAGAGATTTAGACTAGGAAGAGTATGGAAAAATGTAGGATAAAACTAAGAAAGAGAGAGAGAGATTAAGAGACATGAAAAACAGAGGCAACTGAGAAGATTTTTTGTGAAAACTCTACGTTTTCTTAAAGGTTAAAGAAAGAGCAAGAACTTTGATACGAAATATATCGAATATTTTTTTTATAAAACTGTTCGAGTTTTCTTCCATACTCCACAGAGTATTTAGTTAAATGGGTTTTCTATTCTCAGAGCCTGGTTGTGTTAATAGCAATATTGGCACAACATCGATTAAAATCGACGTTTCGCTGAAATTTAAATTATCGTAATACTAGTTAAAAGTTTAAGACTACACAAAAGACATCGCATTCGTTTACATTCAGTACGAGCGTTGATAAGTTTTAAAGGATCTCTTTCCATAAAGGAAATTAAAGTCAGTGGATTTTTGACATTTTCAATCAAAATTCTTGATTTTCAAACCTCTTGGAATCGATCGATATCCTACATTGAGATTCACCATTCGTTGAAAGCGTTGGCGAAAGAACGATTGAATTAGATTATTAGAGATATAGCCGCATATTATTCGGCCAGGCCACATAAAATGCACTAGTAATAACTCAGCAATTTGGAAGCGGAAAGCGATATTTTGCAGCATTTACTCTGAACAAATATCGCGGTTAACGAGGGAAAGGAGGACAGTTTCCCTTCAACTACGATAAGGATGTGAAAGCAATCTGTACGACAACCAGAAAACGGGGAATTTATTATTATTTCTTGGGCTCCGAGACCCGAGTGTAAAATACTGTTTAACTCGAACCAGGTCGCAGGACCGCATTGGGGACGAGAGTTACCTGTTACTGGCCCCAATATGATCAAAAGCACATCATGGTACTTTGAGTAAATACGAATTAAAATAAAATGGTCGCCTTAATAGGAAAAACCATTGAATCCTTAACTGTATTGACGCTATGCTGTTTACAATGGGTATCATTTATTCTATATACAGTAGAACCTTCCTAAAGTGACCACCTTTGGACTGGTCTGCATAGACAGGTGGTCAGTTTACCAAAGTGGTTATTTTAAAGGTTAATAGGTTTGTCGAAATGGCCCCAAGTGCCCCGACTACTACTGGAATTACTGTTGTGTGCCTTTGCTAATATCGGTTGTTCTAGTGATATGCTTTGTGGTTTTTTTAAATTTCTTGTTTAAGTCTGCTGTCCCCAGGGATTGCAACGTCTATTCCAGTGTAAACTTCAATTATTGTGATGTCTGATGCGTTGTGTTTGGGGCCGTTCAAGTATTACGTAAGCACAATTTTGCCCATTTTATACTCCCCCTCCACCTTGTAAGAAAAAATAAGCAAATGCCTTACCCTTCATGTTACGTAAGATTTCGGTTCTCTAATTGGTTGGTACAAGTTTTTGAAATGTCTGCAATATGTGAGATGCAAATTACAGTACTTATTTTCATTTTTGTTGCAATACTGAGTACTTATTAGTAAGTATGTTATAATATTAAACGCTTATTTATAAATAGAGAGTAATCACAATAAATTATCGCGTTTAAAAAAAGTTTTACCACGCTGTTAATTGCTATTTTTTTGGCACAAGAAAGTATTTTGTTACATTTTTATTGTTAATATTTCTTACGTTGTAAGCAACTAGTGTAATATATAAGAAATGGATTTGGTAAAATATATTTATTAAAAATAATACATTTATGATAATTTAAAAATAGTAAAGCCTAGATGGGGCTCCCGAGCTTAGGAAGGTTGAAAGCCACTGGTTTAAATAATTAAATATTTAACTGCGATTACGTTTATTTGATACCTTCTACTAGAAGTTTGCTATGCGTTCAAGCATTGCAGTTCTGTTATGGCGGCTGTCACTTTGGGACTATATATTAGTTTTATTATTTTTTGTATCATACGTAAGCATATGGTTCAGACTCCCCCCTCCCCGTTGTCAGCAAAAATAAGCAAATGTCAAATACCCACTTCTCCCAAAGGTGCTTACGTAATACTTGAACGGTCCCTTTCAGTTATTTCTCGGTTTGAATTTCGGAAGCCCTAAAGTATTTTTACTTTATTGTCTTCCAGAACTTTTTTTTTTTGGGTCACGTGATCTCAATAATTATTAGTTACTGCGATGTGGTATACCATTATTACAATTGCTGCATATTCATTTAACTGTCAGCTAATGATGGTGGGAGAACAAAGTAAGAATTAGCAACACCGGACAGCAGAATGGAAACAGGATAGATATTAATAATTTTCCTGCAAAATATTTAAAATTATCATCAATTAATTTATCATTATTGATTAAATTATTAATTTAATGAAAAATATTTAAAACGTTGCATCTTATTCCAATAACGCGTAATGTCCAAAATAGCTGAAATCTCTTAAAAGCTATAAAATAGCTGTTGGTCATTTCGCGACACTTATGAAGGGAATATTGAGTTTACCAGCCATGTTATGGGAAAAATGCCAAAAAGAGCCAAAAGATGCCAAAAATTGCCTCATCGCGATATCCGGAAGTAAAACGGTATATAACGAAATATGGGAGAGAAAAAACAAAAACGAGGTCGTGACTGTTTAAAAATATGTTGTGTTTAACTCAGAGTTTTGAGACTTTTTTTTTTGAAGAATTCAAATAACGAACATCGTCCAGGAGCATATGTTCCAAATTTTTTGGGAAAAAAAAAGAAGAAACTAAATTGCGTCGATATCTTGAAACGATATCTTGGTGAGTATCGGACCAACAAACAGGGTAAGCGGAAGTCAAGAACCGGGTCTAAGGCGTTAGGACCAGTAACCGATTAGATTAAAAGAGATATCACTTTTTAGAGGAAATCTATATCAAGAAAATATATTAGACATAAATATCTATTTTGTGCGTTGGAAGCGAAAAATCGAGGGACCCTGGTTTGTTTTTAGAAACATAATTTATAGGTTAAAAATATTTTTAACATCCTTATTTTTGACATGTATTAAGTATTATTATTATTTAAGGTATTATTTATTACTTTTTTATTATTACGATTTCTTTTATTTTTAAGAAAATTTCATTATTATGATTTTTTTACTTTTAAGGAAGTTTTATTGTTATGTTTTTGCTATCCTTGCGATTTTTTTATTACAATTTTATTACTACGATTTACGATTTTTTAGGAGACATTACGACTTTAATGAGTTATTACGATTTTTATTAAGATATTACGATTTTCAAGTGAGATATTACGATTTTCCATGATAGTGCTGTTTGCTTTACAAGACGTACTTACTACGATTCTTTTATGAGACACTGCAGGTTTTGTTTACGAAATGTACTCACTACAAATTTTCTACGAGAAAAAAAGGAGACACGTATACCTTTCTTTTAACAGTTTAGACACACACAAGATTTCTTAACTAGTATTTTGCAAGCGATCGAAAAATCAAATTGATTATGTAATTAAAAAATAATAGTTAAGTAAAGTTAATCCTGTTAACTATAAAATTAAGTTAACAGGAGGCTGTATGACCTGAAAGTTATTTTTAGGATTTTGTGAGGTTAGAAAATCTGCTAAACGTTAGTTCAGAAGAATTAGGGTCTCTTCCTTCATTCCTTTGACATTTTAATTACACATGTGCTTGGGAAAATGTACCCCGTTCTCACAAGTCGTAGATTATTTTCCCTTAGCCGTAGGCTCTTGTTGACTGATATGTGGACCATCACAATATATAGGTCAAACCACAAAATATATCAGTACCGAGAATTCGAGACGGATACGAAACATGTCCTTAAGGTTATCTAGCATGTATGTATATGTGGGTACGTGGATAAGATAATAAAAACATACCTATACCAAATGCATGATATTTTCAATGGGAAAATGCGGATTGCTATTAAATTTTACCGCATTTTTTACTTCACAGAGAAATTTATTAATTGTGCAAATTATTTTGACTAATTTTGCAACTAAATATGACAAAGTTTAGCTTAGACGAAGCCATTTGTAAGTGATTATTATTTTTAGTTAGCTTATCGTTGTCTTTTCCTCACCTCTACTTTTCTCCTTAGGAAATTCAATAGAAATTATAAATAATAATGACTTTTGGAGAATAGACACCGATCATATTAAAATAACACTATAAAGAGATAATAAGCTAATATATTTAAACATACTAATATAAAATGATATACAGAAATCAAAAGACAAAGAGAAAAACCTAGATGAAAATGACAGACCATGCAATTGAATAGACCTCAGCAAACTTTTACCATGTGGTGAAACTAATGGCAAAAATAAAAGTTTGTCTAAATGGCGTTTCGCGTGTCGTAATCTTCAATCCGAAGGCGATACTCCGTGATGTTGATGAAGAAAGAATACGCATATTTTTTATAAATCATAAATGAATTAATTAAACTATAAATTAAATTTTATAAATCATTAATGAAGTTTATGTTGCGGTTAGGAAACAGTCATTAATGTCTGATCTAAGTAACTAAAGGATATATTTTTCTATAGGTTTATATCATTAAACTAAATCAAAATCTTGAGTGTGTGATAAATGATATTGAGAAGTATCGTAGATTAACTTCACATGACATATGTTAAGTTAAATAAATTATTAGTACATATGCTAAGTCATGTGTTGAGTTAAATATGTACAATCAACTGAGCACAAATATGTGCAATCAACTGAGTACAAATATGTTCAATCAACTGAGCACAAATATAAAATGCAATTTTAATATTTGAAGAAGTGAAGAAGACAGAAGCTGAAAGCAAAGTTTCTTCAATTCGCTGATTAAGGTCTTGAATGTCTTAAAGAAAAATCAAAAGTTTGAATATAAACCTTAGTTTAGAGAATTATATTTTTTGGGAGAGGGATATATATATATTAGGGTGGGTCGAATTTTCAACAGTTGCTCAAATCGAAACGTAATAGTGCCGTAAAGTTGCTACTCGTACAGATAAATATAATGAAAAAGGAAGTTTTGGAATTGGATAATATCTTCAGGTCGCACATGACCCCAAAATTTGGGAAATTAACCATAAACTGACCTTTTTTAGAAACTTTTGAATAGTGCCTTAAATTGGTTGAACTATCATGAAACTTCAATTGTGATAGTAATTAGAAACAAGCTAATTGGAAATAATACTTTGACGGACGAAAATACCACAAAAGGGAGCGGGCAAGGGTCTCTTTATGACGAAAATTGGACAACATTGTGAAAAAAACAAAATATCGTAGAAGTGTTCATGACTTCAGAAAAATATATTAAACAGACTGCTTGATTAACTATTACAGTGCAGCCCTTCCCCCGTTTGAATTTCACATTCAGTGAATAGCAAAACGACCCAGAACTCACCATGGGGAGTTGACCGCACTCCGAGTTCCATCCACGCCCTTCCCAACCAACCAACCAACTATAGCTGGAAGTGGAAAATCACTACGTTTTAGATTTGGTTTGGCTTCCCATGAATTGGACTTCGTTTTCAAATATTTGTATTTGGCAGCAAGAAAGCATAGTTGCTCTAATGAAACCATCTATGCTGTCACCGCCATATGCTCGCTGCTTCTGCGATTAGTTTTACAGTACGTTTAACTGCCTGAGTGCGAAATGAAAATTCGTCTAATTCGAAAGTTGATATCTGCTTGGAATAAATGAGGTCTCAGGTTTTTTCGGATGTTACAGGTGCTAAAAGTGGAGGATAGGTAATTTTCGTTGATCACCAAGTTATCAACCCAGTGTAGTCTTTTGCATCAAAATTTAAATCAGGAGTGATGAACGTACATACGGATCTGCATTTCTCTGGTATTTCCCTGGCTTTTAAAATGAGTCTCAAAGCAAATTCTTTGACCTGCTGGCTTCCGTTTTTCACCACAGCCAAAAGAAGATTCTCAGAATGGGCAAAGAAGGTACTGTTTTGGATTACTGGATCAATGATTGTTTTGAGATGATCTGGTAAGTATCGGGAAGCCTGAATACACTGAAACACATGTTTTGGGCCTTGAAGTATTGCTGGTTGGGTTTTGATTGTGAACCATAGAGGTGAGTATACTTTCAGGATGAACGTTGTGATATGAATAAGATTTGAAGATGGGTCTGAGGAAGCAACGTATAGTCTAAGGACTCTATTAGCCGTCGTCAACCACCTGGAGCAGTCCAGGGGGTTACAAATGGCAAGATCTGGAGGACAAACACCTGAGTGGATGGCCAGTGAAATTTCAAGTAAACATTTTTTATCTTTGCTAAGGATATCCTTGTTCACTTTTGGAAGTATACACAGAATTTCCGTGTACTCTGCCATTGGTAATTTTTCGCATCTTTGAAGGTGCTTTCCGATAGGTCCAGAGTACGACTGCGGGCCATTTGTTTTGCCATCTAATTTTTCAATGAAGTGCCTCAATGGCAACTCATTGAAGTGGAACACACACATCAATCATTGTAAAGAGTTTTTGACGGAAAATTCTATAAACCTAACGGTTTCATTTTAAAACCGAGTGTTTGTGTTTGTTCCATCGCATCCAACGGCTTCTTTGCCCATCTTAAGAATCTTCTTCTGGCTATGGTGAAAGAAGAACGACATCATGTCAGAGAGTTTGCTTTGAGATACACTTTAAAAGCCAAGGAAAAACTAGAGAAATGCAAATCCTTACATGCGTTCATCATTCCTGATTTTAATTTTAATGCAAAAGACTAGACAAGGTGGATCATCTAGTCATCAACGAAAATTACCTGTCCTCCACTTCTAGCATCTGCAACATCCGAGGAAATCTTAAACCTCATTCATTCCAAGCAGATAACAACTTTCAACATAAACGAATTTCCATGTCACACTCAGGAGGTTAAACTTACTGTGAAACTAATCACAGAAGCAGCAAGCAAAGTATGTGGCGGTGACAGCAGAGATGGTTTCATCAGAGAAGTTTTGCTTTCTCGCTGCCAAATGTCAATATTTGAAAACGACATCCAGTTAATGGGGAACCAAACCAAATCAAAAAAATAGTAATTTTCCACTTCCAGATATGGTTGATTGGTTGGAAATGGCGTGGATGGAACTCGGAGTGCAGTCACTTCTCCGTGGTGAGTTCTGGGTCACTTTGCTTTTCACTGAATGTGGAATGCAAACAGGCGAAGAGCTGCACAGCAATAGTTAATCAAACAGTCTACTTAACCTATTTTTCTGAAGTCATGAACGCTTCTACGGTGTTTTGTTTTTTTCACAATTTTGGCCAATTTTCGTCCTAAAGAGACCCCCCTGCCCCCTGCCTTTTGTGGTATTTTCGTCCGTCAAAGTATTATTTCCAATTGGCTTGTTTCTAATTACTGTCACAATTGAAGTTTCATGATAGTTCAACCAATTTAAGGCACTTTCCAAAATCTTCTAATAAAAGGTCAATTTATGGCTAATTTCACAAATTTTGAGGGTCATGTGTGACCTGAAGATATTATCCGATTCCAAAACTTCTTTTGCCACTGTGTTTATCTCGACAAGCAGCAACGTTTCCGCATTATTACGTTTCGATTCGAGCAATTTTTGAAAATTCGACCCACCCTAATATATTAATTAATTAATTAATTTTGCAATATGTGCTCAGAAAAAATTATGCATTAGTAATAAAAAATTTTTGAATAGTGTTAACATTAAATATACTAATATTACACATAATAAATTTATAGTACTAAGTATTTAAATCCCATCTCAATACCATTAACCAATGCCCAATATGTACCCATTTTAAATGATGCAAATGGAGTTGTTATAAAACACAGCATTTATAACACTCCATTTAATATATAAATGAAGAATCAATAAATTTAGACAGATCATAGTTGGTCTGAATAAGAAAGAAGAATTGGATCTGCAATGTGTAGACATTGATTGGTGTTATGAGCCAATAATCATGGGTTAAACAATGTTTTAAAGATCCGACATTCCCCATTCAATGCAGACATTATACAGGAAAACCTGTTCGTTTATAACCATCCATGCGGCAGAGATTTAAACACATTTTTTGTTTGAAAGAGACAAAAAATAGAAAGAAATAGAAAGTTGTTTCTTCAAACAAAAAATTTGTTTTAATCTCTGCCACATGGATGGTTATAAACAAACAGGTCTCCCTGTATAATGTCTGCATTGAATGGGGAATGTTGGATTCTTAAAACACTCTTTAACCCATGATTATTGGCTCATAACGCCAATCAATGTACATCGCAGGTCCAATTCTTCTAATTCAGACCAGCTATGATCTGCCTAAATTTAACGATTCTTCATTTATATATAACCTACAAAAATCACACGTTGACAAAAAGGCATCAAATGCTTGGCTGGCCAAAGGCACTCTCCAGCCAGAGACAGAAGGATTCAATCTAGCCATCCAAGACCAAGTGATCGCAACAAGAACAATTAGAAATTCACCCAGAGGAAAGTCACAGAAAGCGACAAACGCAGACACTGTCATACGACATCGGAAACAATCCAACACGTGATGGCAGGATGCAAAATCGTCGCGCAGTCAGACTACAAACATAGACATGACCAAGTGGCAAAAATAGTCCACCAGAAATTGGCAGCGAATGCTGGCTTTCTGACAGAGAAATGCCCATATTACAAATATGAGTCAGAGACCGTGCTTGAGAATGAAACACACAAGCTTTACTGGGATAGAGCAATCATAACAGACAAAACAGTCCCCACATAACCGTCCTGACATGACCCTCGTCAATAAATCGGATAAGACCACGTACTTAATCGACATAGCACTACCCAACACCAATAACATATGGGTAATCTACACGACGAAAATCACCAACTACCAAGACCTCAGAGATGAAGTATGAGACATAAGGGGTATAGTAAAGATTTTCGCCATCCCGTTAGTCATCTGAGCAACAGGGATAGTACCCAAAACGCTTGCGACGAATGTGGAAATACTCAACATTGAGCCAAATACCTGCAATGAAATACAAAAAGCCAAAATCCTAAACACGTGTCACATTGTCAGGAAGTTTCTAGACATAGCACATTAAGAAATGATGTGAGAGGCTTGAGAACATGGCTCTCTGTGCCCGTCCATCAGTTATGAACACAAACCTGAAAATTGTACAGAAGTAATGAAATTCGAATAAATGTTCAAAACAACTTACTTCAACGAAGTTTGCTTGTTACGGTTTGGATACTTTTTCTAAAATTTTTACAACTTGGAGAAAGTATTGCTTTTAATCTTCATCGTTCGTAAGTAGTTTATTGTACTCAGTGATTAGGGCAATTCCTCTTTTAAGTGTATTATTTACAATTCTTATATATGAAACAGTTTCCTTTGCTTTGATGTACGTAATATCATCAGTCCGTGTCTTTGCTTTGTTTTCAAAAAATCTGCCGAAATGCCTAAGATTTCAAAAAATATTTTAGTGTTAGAGGAAACAAAACGATGTAGTGCCTTTAAATGCAAAACATCTGGATCGACAACTGCTTTCTTTGGAGGGTATTCTATTTCTTCATTTTCCATAGCTTTGACCATTTTTCTTTGGTTTTGTCAGAAATATTTTCATAAAAAAAAAGGCAATATGTTTTTCGGACAAATAATATAAATGCAGTAAGAATATTTAATATGGCTTCATTCAGAGCATTGTATTTGTTAAGATTCATAACTGGAAAACATTACGTGGAGCACACGTCACTGATGTAGCTTCAAATCAGACTTCATCATAAATTCGAACTAAAAACACGAATGTCTATAATTCCCCTGTTTTCGGCAACTGTTAATTTAAATTGGTCCCGAAACATCCAAATCTTCAAGGAGTATATAGTTTTGCCATCCATCTTGTCCGATGTATTCTATCAGAAGCTTTAAATGATATTCCTTTTGGAGGAATTTCTCCTGAAAAATTATTGTGAGTTCTAAGAGCTCTTTGTAATTGTCGCGAGATTGAAAGATTTCGAGCTGCTTCTTTGCAAAATTCATCACATCACTGGCTATATCGGTAACAAATGCAGCACATCTGCCACCTGCTGTTGATGTTTTATATTTTTTATGGTTCATAGCAGGCCAAGTCTTTTTAAAAAGTGAAATTTCTGGGCTTGAAGACGCCGCTAGTGAATTAAGAACACTAGCCTCAAGAACAATTTCAAGTATATGGCGACGACAAGGTGACCATAATAAATCAGTTTTTGGTTTTTATTCGAAAAGGATGCAAGCCCCAGACTTCACTCCATTATTGTTGCACTGCAAATCAATAAAACTAATGCCTAATGCCCATATATGCTGGAAAACTAAAGTAAAACGCGATTGAGGGAAGACTGTGTATTACTTTAGTTCAGTGGTTCTCAATTAGTTTTCATCGCAGGCCACTTTGGATTTTTTTTATGGTCGGCGGGCCAGAAGATATGCAAACGAAATGATAATTTCGTTACATGTTATATAGATATTAGGTGGCTCTAGGGACGTACCCACTAGAAAATTTCTGATTCAATGAAATAGCATTGAGGTAAGAGCTTTAGCCCCTCCTCTAGAAAAAAATTAGCTCCCTAGAAAAAAATTTCAGTTTTTTATCTTTTGCAGCCGGGCAAGTTTTTATTGTTTGCGGACCGGATCTGGCCCGCGGGACGCCTACTGGGAATCACTGCTTTAGTTCGTTTTAAGATATTTATTATAAAATGTAAAAATGCGAACACAATAAAATACATAAATTTAATATTCAGAGAGAGA
>QLNU02015003.1:119291570-119310887 GCA_006491805.2 Dysdera silvatica | reverse complement strand
AAAAAAAGTCTTTAATTTTTGTTTGGGAAACTTTTTTTATTTCAAACAGTTGTAGGCGGGCAGAATTAATATTATTCGCGGGCCGTATGTTGGAAAACCTTGGTATAAAGGAAGGCTAGTAATATAACAACATTTACCTAAACTATTTAACTGTCCAAAACTAAAAATTTTCCAGGTGAGGGCCCCCGAAACCGCCCCCCCCGTAATAACATCCTGGATCCGCCCTTGGTTATACCACACCTACATAATACCTGTAGTAACATTATACATAGACAGTAATCGTGAGCACTTGAGCGTCTCGAGTCTATATCGCCAAGCGCGAGAATACATTTCAAATAAGTGGTAAAA
This sequence comes from Dysdera silvatica, assembly GCA_006491805.2. Lineage (NCBI taxonomy): Eukaryota > Metazoa > Arthropoda > Arachnida > Araneae > Dysderidae > Dysdera > Dysdera silvatica. The sequence continues at coordinate 119,310,539 of QLNU02015003.1, read as the reverse complement.
AATGACGATTCCATACGAGTAATATACAGGGAATTTTGATAACAACGTTAGTAACATATCAACAATATTTATGAATAAATTTTTATCCATAAATAGTGTTGATACGTTACTAACCTTGTTAAAAAAATTCCCTGTACATTTAAAATAATAATAATAACAACAAACGAAGTGCTTTATTGATTATGTATTTTTATATACATACAAATAAGACAGATTTAAATTTTTTTACATGTGATAATTATTCACAATTTATCAGTCAGGTTAATCCGTCTAGTCAGCAAAGGGTCAAGAATTTGACAAAGTCTATTAAACTATTTGACAAAGCCCCTGCTGCCCAGAATTGGATATAATAGGTGGAAGCAATAAATAACTAAATACAATAAGATAAAAGAGGTGGTTGGTTAGTAAAGTTATGGAAGATATAAATAGAGAAAGATGTAGTGATATCATAATTCTCTATCCAATAGATGTCTGCGGATGAGTTTTTTATATTGAGCAAAGGAATAAATAGATTTAAGTGAGTTAGGAAGAAGATCCCACACCCTAGGGCCAAAGCAACAGATGAGCGAGAGTCCAAGTTTCGTTCGTGAATACTCTGGTATTAGATCGTTAAGATTTCTTGTAAAGTGGGTATGATCAGGAGAGTGTAATGAAGTGAGGTCAGAATGAGTGTCAGTTCGTATGGTGTTAAACATGAAGATGGAAGTTTGTACGTAAATAATTTACAATTAATAATATCTGATGATCATAAGCTAATTCAGTGTGTATGTTGTGTTCAGAGTGTATATACTAATTCAGAGCGGAAGCCATACATGTGCACAAATTGTTCTCAGTTTGTCAAATAGTTTCTGAGAAGGGTGGTGGAAAGGCTAAGATGTGTATGTATAATAATTATTAATATGTAGGATAATGCACAAATAGTTGCATATTCAGCAATTTTGAAGTATAAAAGGCCATACGTACAGTAAAAGAACGTGCGACTTTCCGGTAATCCGGCGTTCCTGTAATTCGTCGATTCTTAATTGTACCTGTATAGTCGTTACGCTTCGACAGCACTTTCGTCAGTTTTGGATTTGACGTGCTGAACAATGTATCGGGGGTGTCAAGTTCAAGGGGGGTGTCAAGTCCAAAAAAAAATATTAATGGACGGTAAATAAGGAAATACAGAATATAGTCGATGATGAAACCCGGGTCATATAAAATATATTAATTGCCATTATTTATGCTTTTTCTATCTTCTGTTCTCTCATTTGACTGCATGTATGGGCTCTTCCATTTAAAGATGCCCCCAATATTTTTCTCAAATAGGCGCCCCTGATGTATATTATCTCTTCGTTTTGTGTTTCTACTCTAGTTTGAGTCTATTGTAAGAGCTTTCGTTATTTTTTAACTCTCTGATGAGGGGAGCGTTATGGTGCCAAAGAGCACCATCACGCTCCCCTACGCACGAGTATATGCTACATGCAAGAGCAAAATTCGGGGCACTCAAAGGGTTAAGTAAATATTTTTTTCTACCTTAGTAGCTATTTTGCAAACCGTGAAAATGAATGAATATGAAAGCAGGTGCAATACAAAGCTGCAATAGTCATTAATTTTGCAATATACTGATAATAACAAAAGAGAAGATGTCCCATTGTTTTCATTTTAACGGCCGAAGGAAGTGCCAGGATATGGTTCCTGTTAGATATAAAAGCTGAAAGCGATGTGACAGTGGGCTGCGAAAAAAAGTTCTCGCGGATGTTGGAAAGGAAAACAGAGGAAGTAGAAAAAAAAAATAGATAATCTAAAAATGGCTATACTTAGCATAATAAAGTATTATTCCTAGAAATTTGTCGGAAATGGAACAAAGTTTGTTCACTTTTCTGAAAATTTTACCATATTTAAGCTACGTGTCATAATAATGGTTATCATATGTCTATATCAATATATCATAATTGGAGCAGTAATATTATCACGGCGCGAATTTTCGTGAAGTTTCCTTTGAATTTTAGTTTTTTTTTTTGCAACAGCTCGTGAATCACCACGTCGATTAACATGAATAATTCCATTAACTTACGATAATCGATCACATGAATTCATATTAATCATGTATATCCACATTGAAGTTCATGGGGGTTATTATTGCGAATTCATGTGAACAATTCATGTCAATCGGTGTGACAGATAAAAAAATTTATGTGAGCTTATGCAAACACTGGAAAAATCAAGACATAAAATAATATGGTTCGTTTGATTTTAACTTTGTTTATTAATGAATTTAAGAACTCATTCATGATTTTAATATTAATTACTTCTTAAATTAAACGGTGTAATGAATTGAAAAAATTACTTTTTATATGTATACAAGTTGAACACTATCCAGATTAAATTAAGAAACAATTTTTATCAACTTTTTTAGGCGTAGTAATAGTAACGCCAATGTTATGTCATGGTTAGATGGTGAAACGTTCGCCTTTTTTGTACGAACGTTTCACCATCTAACCATGCCATAACATCGGTATTACTATTACCACACTTGAAAAAGTTGATAAAATTGTTTCTTAAGAAATTACGTTGACAAAATTTGAAAAATGTCAATGAAAAATTGTTAAAATATTATCACCATTGAACTTTTGGAAAATAAAATCAATGTTAAATTTAATTTTTTTTCAGAAATTCAGTACCAGGATGACGAATGTTATCCTATTAATTTGTCAATATATGGAATTCTTTTTAATGATTTCCCAGCGGGAAGCAAAATAAACAGCAGGCCAATTTGTTAGTTATTAAAATATTATTTTTTGTATCTGGTAAAAATGAATTTATAAGCAGCAATTGTTTATAAATGCACATTTTGTTAAAATTCTTATTTTTTTTGTTGAAATTTTTATTTCTTTTGTTGAAACTTTTATTTTTCTTATTGAAATTTTTATTTTTCTTGTTGAAATTTTTATTTTTCTTGTTGAAACTTTTATTTTTCTTGTTGAAATTTTTATTTTTCATGATGAAATTTTTATTTTTACTTAACATTTCGATTGATTTTCGTGAATGAACCTTTATTGGAACATCGCGCCTAACATATTTATTTCTATCGTTTCAGTTGCGTTAGAATTTTCCGCCTTTCAACAGTTTTCTTATAAAGACCCATACAGAAAAAAGTTGTATTAAAAAAGATTGTTATCACATTGTACATTAATTTGTAGAAAATTTGGAAAAACGGAAATGTTAACAAAAGGAAACCGGAAGACGATTGATGTTATAATTATTTTTGCAGTTAAAATCTTTCCTGGAATTATAAGCATACCATCACAGTGGATACCTTTTATTACAAGCATTGTATTACATCAGAGTTCGGAGGAATTTTACCATTTCAAATAGACGATGGGAGAAGTAAAAGATGTGAGAGAGAGAGAAAGAGATATATTTTTAGAATAATACAATAATAAAAAAAAAAGTTGTGTGTGTTATAGATAATCATATTAAAGTATTTATTGCAGTTAAAACTGTTTTACGTTTTACTTTCTTTACGTTTCACAAATGTGAGGCTCACGTCTGGGTCATGAATTCCCCAGTTGCATACATTTGGCCACGGGAAATTGTTTTGGACCGTAGTAAGTGGGGGGAATCTTTTCGAATACGGCCATAGGCTGAAACGACAAAATTTCCAAATTTTGTTACGTGGTTAACTAATGTGAATGCAAATAATAACATCTATAGTTCCAGAACGGCTCATTTTCGGACATTGGTTCACTCTGCCAAAGTTGTTTCTTTTGATCTCTTTCACCTATTACACATGCTTAACACTTCCCAGCAAATCCTAATTGCCTCCAGTATGGTAAAACAATCGTTTTCCATACCTTTTGATGACTAAATTGCAACACTACTCAGGGCCATGGAAGATGACTTCCTTTTTTTGTCCCTGCTCAAGCGCTCCGAGATGATGAGAGAGGCCCGGACAACTTTCTTTTGTGAGGCCCCTTATCTAGGGCCGGCGACAAGAGTTATAGACCTCTGGACGGTTTAGTAGATCGAATCCTTCCCCCTTCTCCCCAAATCCTGTCCATTTTCCCCAGGATAATTTTTCGTGTTGCGTTTAGATGTGTTTAATATAATATAAACTTTAAAAAAGGGAAAACTAAAAAGCTTGCGTCTAGTCCCTTATGATACAAAGGTCCTTAGGTATTTGCTCCACTTTTTCATGGGCCTGCCCTTTGAGCCAAAATTGAGAAAAAATTACTAATGACAAATTTCAACAATATACAAGTACTGTAATTTGAACATATAGGGTAATTGCTGAAAATGTATATGATGAAAATATAATAAATGAAGAAAATATAACACACACTATTATTGACTGTTTTCAAATTTTTGATGAAGTGATAGCATTTCTAGAATTTGTTTTTCTGCGAATGCATTGATAATTGAAGAAAAGTTGAGATTTCGTAGTACATCATAATTTATGTTGAGCATAGCCAGTCCGTTCAATCTATTTTTACTCATCATTTAGCGGTGAAATTTTTTAACTTGTTTGAGCACATTAAATGTTCTTTTACCTGAAGCCACTGACACTGGAAGGGTCAGAAAAATCCGAAGGGCAAGGGTTACATTGAGGAATTTTTTTAAAGGCAAAATTCGAGGTCCTCCGATGAAGCGAGGCCGGGGCCAAATGGCCCCGCTGGCCTCCCTCTCGAAGACTCCGTCCCTGCAATATTGTTATGTCAATCACTTATATTATATGTCAACAAAATTTGTTTGCTCATGTAATTACCTATACGTAATATTCCCACTCTACAGTCAAACTGGCTCGTTTGCGGACATGCAGATTTCGCCAAATGTGGCTTATTTGACGTCCTTTATCACCCCTTCAGTTTGTTCTATTAGTTATGAATCACCCTGTATTTGAACAGTGATAATGTACAGAGTTCTTAGGGAAGTCCGAATGCGACCGATAACTTTTGAACGAAGACAGTTTTTACAACAGAAATTAGGTACTGCTATGATAATTGACGTTATTATAGAAGGAAGACCATAGTTTCTTTTCAATAAGGACTTAAACAACTTCTAAAATACCAGAAAGCATCAATTGAAAGTGATTGATTGTTGGAACTTTCAGAACACCTCACTTTTTGGCAGTCCGTGTACATATTGAATATAAGCTTGCTAACTAAAAGATGCTCTACAATTTTCTAATTGAAAATATTTCCTCATCTTCATTATTTTTCGAAATAAGAAATATTCGCCACCAGGGGCCCTGCAGTTCATCTCCTCTGATAGTGTATAGTCATTTTACTATACCAATACCTAACTATGAGTAATTCATATTTTACAGCCGTTAACTTTATAAAAATTAAATAATTTGAAACACAGCCCCTTTTGCACTTCGCATCTTTTATGATAATACGTCTGGTACCTTCTGCGCGAGTGGTTCTCAAACTTCTTGTGCAACGGAACCCTTTCCTTGCCACATGTCTAATTACGGAACCCTTATAAAATATTACTTAACGAATATTATAAGTCATAAGGAACACGTAAAGGGCTATTATTTGTAGCTGCTTGGACGTACGTAAACATAACAATAAATTCTTATTAACTAATTTATTCAGTAATAAATCAGTATAAAATGATAGGTAGTACTCGTACATTTCTTATTGTGGGGTATGGCTTACGGTTAGTAAATTTTACATACACGGTCATTATGGGAGAAAACCACAGAATTTACAACTTTTCTTAAATTTCAGCCATGTTTTGTAAATTGTTTACGGAGCCCTTGGGGGATTATCGCGAAACCCAATAGTTCAGTGAAATATAATTTGAGATCCGCTGTTCTACAAAATTTCCTTGTTGTAAAATAAAATTATTTTTGAATTGCGCATCTAAGAATGTCGATGAGAAAACTCTTCAAAAGACTAAGAGTATTACACTGAATAATACACTACCACAAAGAATCCTATTGAAGAATAACCTTAAAGAAAAGGCTCGTTTAAACATTATGCAAAGGTTTTCGAAATTCAATTTCTGGTTCAATCACTTAAGCGAGTATGTGGGTTTCTTTTTCCATTCAGGCTCTCAATATTTTCTTTAAGTGAACGCCCTGTTTACCATGACCGTAGCCAGGATTTAATTTCGGGGGGGGGGTTCAAAAAATTTTCATCATGTATCGATTCAATCATAGCGTGCAATGCCGTAGCCGTCATTTTAAGAATTTAGTTTCTAGGGGGAGAACCGGTCCTCAAGGTCCCCCCTCTGGATACGGCCATACTATTTACATTTTAAACTGTTATGTGGTATTGCAAAGAGCTTTAAACTTTTTTTACTAGTACTATTAAATGGCGACTTTTAAAGCAGCAACTTTTATGTGGCGACTTTTAGAGTAGCAACTTTTATGTGGCGACTTTTAGAGCATCAACTTATATGTGGCGACTTTAGAGTAGCAACTTTTATGAGGCGACTTTTAGAGCAGCAACTTTATGTTTTTACTTATTGGCCTATCTATAGTATTTTTAATGCTCTGGAGTATGATTCCTTCATACGCTGTATAAAAACTAGTTAAACACCACTCAACAATTCGATACTGTACCACGTAAGCCGGTTGGAACAATACACGAAACGGGCTTTAATCTCCATGGATGCCCTTTAAAATTTCCTACAAAATAGTTAAAACTTAATCAATAAATGATGAAACCTGATGTCCTTGGAGATTTTTTTATATTTAATTAAACCTCGGCGACTAAACAAGAAAACGGTAGTGTGGCTTACAACATGGCTGGTCTACTCCAACACTTCACATCCGGTGTTATCTACTGCGACCTGATTGGTATGAACAAACAGTACTATCTCCAAACGTTTATCATCTTTCAGTTCATCCTAGATCGCCTGACCCACTGGTCACTCGGTTACAACACAAATATTGAAGGGCATGAACACGTTTCCCAAAATCTGCTAATCGGCGCCAACAACGATGTGGATAGTCCTCTGCAAAAGGAGATCTTGCAGATACAGAAACGGCGTTCAACTGCGGGAACCAATTGGGATTGTGTCCGGTTCCACTTTGGTGTAACCAAGGGTGGATTACCCCTTCTTGAAAATTTTAGCCTTCACAAGAAAAACACTAATTTTAGCCTTCACAAGAAAAACACACTAATTTTAGCCTTCACAAGAAAAACATTAATTTTAGCCCTCACAAGAAAACATTAATTTTAGCCCTCACAAGGAAAACATTAATTTTAGTCTGCACAAGAAAAACATTAATTTTAGCCTTCATAAGAAAAACAAAAATTACAAATGAATGCTTTTTGAGGAGCATTTGTGGGTGGGGAGCAAAGGCCGATTAAGGGTCCTGTCTGCCCTGGGCTACAGCCTGATTAGCCTATTGGTTAATCGGACCATGGGGTTGTCTATAACCATCCTAGGCTTCGAGGCTCGTTGCGTCACTGCGGTTCTGATAATATAGAGTTCACATAATCGGACACTCCAACTTGTGTGGGACAATGGCATTTGCCTTGGTGCGTTCAACAATGTGGGTAATAATATCCAATGTACTATCCAATAAATTTTAAATGAAATAAGCAAAAGTTTAACGAAAGTTGTATGTATTTTTTTACGAACATTATGCATAACCATTTGTGTATTCATCAGTTTAGGTCCTGAGAGAGAACTATGCATCATCTGCGACGGCAACGACGGCTTCACGTGACAGCCGAACTTTTTTAGCCGGACACATTTATGCATAACTTAATGAGAGACGAGTATAGCCCTTCGGTCCCGAAGACGGCTATCATAGCTACTGGAGAGTATGGGCGGATTTACTATTTTGCCGCCCTTATGCTACTTTTTTCTGCCCCTTCCTACCCTTCCACCCCCTCCCCAATCAGCGGTAGCTACATCAAAATTATTGTGACATTCAATACAAGCCTAAAACCTAAAAATGTTACTACGCCCAGAGACAGACCGCGGTTTTTGCCGACGCAGGCAAAACGACAAAATTCCACCCCTACTAAATAAATGTTTATTTTCATTTTAAAAAATACACTGGGGAAAAAATGGTTCATAATTTGATACCGACCCTCAAATTTTGTCGCCCTAGTCTATAGCCTAGTATAGCCTGCTGGGAAATACGCCACTCCTAGAGCGCAGTGATTAATTAAAACGATTACACTCCTCATTAATATAATCGTATTTGCTTTGTTACATATAATGATGACCGCGGATTAAATAATCGCAGTGAACAGTACTTTCCAGACAAGAGTAGTATGTCCACTTTAATAAAAACCTTGGAACTTATTAGGAAAAAATTTTTCTATTCGCTAAATGGAAAAATCTAGTCGCTATTTGTCTATCTCTGATGACGGTGATGATGGTCATTTTCTCTCTGTCAGAAAAATTTCTGGTAATAGTGGGTTCTCATGATCTATTGCATTGTAATTCGCTGTGATTACTCGAGACTATCTTTTATGTCCTACACTAGGGGTGGGGAACCTGTGGCCTTTTGAATGAATCTGAATTATGCAACCAAAATCCGTTTATTAATATGATTTTGTCCATCTTATTTTTTATTTATTTACTTTATTTAAAACAAGAAGGAAAGAATACAAAATAGCAGTTGCGAAAGGGTGCATATTCTCATGTCTGGCAGAACACGCTTTACAACACGGACACGAACCCGACTGGGACTCAACAAAAATACTACACCGTCACATCACAAACAAGAATAGTAGACTCTTCTTAGAATCTTGGGAAACTTACAAACTACACGGGAAAGCCATTAATACATCACAACCACTTCCAGAAACTTATAAACAACTCTTACTCTGAAATGTATGAGACATCCCCAAATTAGGTAACCCGCAGTGTGGGTTTCTCATTGGTCCCTATTGGGGTTCTTCCATGATTCTATTGGAGGCCTCCCATTGGTTCTCATTGGGTTTTTCCATTCTGCGGGACTACTCTGATGAAGGGTTTTCCAGAAATTTCAAGTATAAAAAAGAGACAGAAACATAACATCGTCATTACTCCTGATGAAGGACTGCTGCTGATGCGTCCGAAAGCTTGAGTGATCTTTTTCATTGCTATTTTACCAGTGTTTAACCTTTTGTATACAAATTATTCTTATTATCATAGATGAACATATTTAGAATACAAAAGATAATAGAAGTAAAGTAAGGATAATCTAAAAATTTAATTTTTAAAGTAAAGGTGCAAAGAAATTAAAATATTTATCCAAAAATATTTAATTACATATTATTAAACAAGTATATTGATAGTAAAGAAAATGCCACAGTATGTGTATATGTTAATTAAGATATTAACTGCTTTGCGAGCAGTCCGATACCTTTGTCTATACCCGATATACAGGGTGATTCAAAACTAATGGAACAAACTGAAAGGGGTGGTAAAGGACGCCAAATAAGCCATATTTGGCGAAATCAGGTCCGCAAAGGATCCGATTTGGCTGTACAGTGAAAGTATTATTTACATCCACATCGTTGCTACGTAGGCAATTACATGAACAAAAAAATTTTTTTGACACATAATTTAAGTGATTGACCTAATAATGCAGCAGATTAAAAAAAATTAAAAAATTCCCTTCTCTGGCACTGAGTACTGTTGCCATTTAGTCATCAAAGGTATGGAAAACGATTGTTTTACCATACTGAAGGCAATTGGCAACTGTCGAGCATGCGCAATAGGTGAAGGACATCAAAAGAAATTATTTTAGCCCTGTGAACCAATGCCCGAAAATGAGCTGTTCTGGAACTACAGGGATGTTATTATTTGCATCCACATTAGTTAATCATGTAACAAAATTTGGAAAATTTGCCGTTTTAGCCTAGAACCATATTGGAAAAGGTTTCACTACTTACTATGGTCCAAAACAACTTCCCATGGCCAAATTTATGCAGTTGGGGAATTTATAGCCCAAACGTGAGGCTCACGTCTCAAATACACACATCTCAAACCCTCATTTTCTCATAATATTGTTCCGTTTAAATCGCATGATTTGTTAAAAAAAAACCATTTGAATTCCCCCATAATATAACTATTAACATAATATAACTAATTGAAACATCTCGCCTGCGGTCTTCATAGATTATAACTAACTTAATTCAACTTTGCAACATAAAAAGGTCCCCTACCTCTGGATTACACTATTTGGAAATAGACCATAAATGGATTACGAGCTATGAAGATATTTTGGAAAATTTTTGATAAAATGTTGAGCCGAAACTAGATGTCGAAACTTTCGGTTTTTGTAATTGCTTAAGGGATGTAATCATCACGCAGTAGCGTAATAATTCAAAACTGATGGGAAGGGGGCTGGGGGGCTCAAGTGGTTTTTAATAAGTTTATGTGATGAGCCCTCAGGGAAAATTATGTACTTCGATATTCAATGGGGCTTGAGCTACCACGATCTCCCCCTTTTACTACGCCACTGCCATCATATAGCTTGAAATATGATGTTGAATCTGAATGATGAGTACGAGAGGTTATTGTATGCACTGTGAGTGTGAGACTTTAATATAATTCAGTGGTGTAGCTGTTCAAAAATTATGGGGGGGTTCTAAATTTGCTTTAAAGAAGTTTATGTGACGCGGCATTAGAGAAAATGTGTTTTGATATCCATGGGGCTTGATCCCCCTTTTTTACGCCATTGATATAACAGACCCCATCACATTACAGGATTTACTGTAACGTTTGTTATGCCGCTGACATGAAATTATCTAAGACTGATGTTCTCTTAGCTTTGATAAAATTATTTTGGAGTACTCTTTCACATTTTAGTTTTATATTGTTCCATGCATTTTATATGCATGTTTTCATCTGTGATGATGTTTTCATTTATGTGTTTCATTTATGGTGAGTCTGGCGCAGTATAGCCCAGATGCTCTTGCGCCATAAAAAAGCCAAACAAACAAACAAACAAACAAACAAACAAACAAACAAACAAACAAACAAACAAACAAACAAACAAAACAAACAAACAAACAAACATTTATGGTGATTTATATTAAATGAACAGGAATTCAGTAATTATTGTAGTTTAGCGGAATTCAACAATCAGTGCTGGATTAAAATTTTTAAGGGCCCTAGGGCGAAAGGACAGAATGGGCCCCTAAAAATTTCGGCTCTTGCAATATTCAGTCAATAATTCAAAAGCTTTCTTTGACGTTCGTTAAGTTAATATTTAGGCTTTTCAGTAATGAAATTTATAGGACAGTTACAAATATACAAGGTTATAAAAACGCTTAAATTTTAACAACAGGCCCCTGCAGGGCCCCAAAATCGTGGGGCCCCAGCCCCAGCCCGGGCCTACTGGGTCTACACGTAAATCCGACATTGGGTGACATATAATATTCATTTGTAATTTCGGTTTTCCAGTGGCTGTTGGAGCTTAAGCCTCTCTAGAAAGATAAAATTATAAACGAATGCCAGGTGTTGAGTTTTGGGGTTGTAGCCCCGAGCCTAATTTGAGTCTAATTAGGTCAGTTAACGACCATGTTCGACTTGGATCGAACTCTGAATTACGTTGGGCACTATTGTGGCGTAACGATAACGTGTTTCTTTATTATACGTAAAATCCTGGTTTAAATCCTGATGACACCGAACTTTTGTTGGTTTTCCAACAGTCGTTAGTTTGGTTTCCTAGACAAAGGAAATTCTCATTCCTTGAAGAAGGTTGATCTTGGCGCTGCACAACCATAGCTGTCTTCACGCCTGGCCTTATTCTAAGCAAATTTTCCAATTGCACACTTTCAATCCAGTTTTGTTTATGGAGCGGGGAGGACTTCAAAAATAAAACTAAATTACTAACTACTTTCCTCAAAAGTAAGTATAATTACTAGTTAACCACTTTTCTAAAAAAAAGTATTTGTAACTAAAAATTGACTTGTTTTTTCCAGGGTTGTCACCCCAAAATCTTTGTTTAAAAATAGACTCACATTTGACGCACTCTAGAGAAAAAAGAAAATCAGTTAACTACTTCGTTTTAGTAGTTTATGTTAATCGCAGTATAGTTAACTACTCCCCATCACCACATATATTTGCTTACAACTTAAAATGATTACATAAATCTTTAATTTCAATTTTCAAGTGCATTTTTAAGAAAATATGCATGATGACATTACAATTTAAATACAGAGGGCAGAGCCATAAAATTTTCCCCAATTAAGATCCAACTTTTCTTTCGTCGCAATTTTCTTTTTTCTCTGATCCACTACTCCCAGATTTACTCTTCTTATTGAATACTCTGGAGTACCATGGCTGTTGGCTTTGTGTATGACCTACCGCGATTCAATTAAAGTGCTCGCACTGCTCACTGTAGTCCGGGGTTTGGTTCCCCAGGCATTAAGAGGTTCGGATTCCTCGGAAAACTGTAGGTCCCGGCGCAGCATGACCACTGTAGTCTTTGAGCCGTAAAACCAAAAAACAAACAATTAAAGTGCATTATTTTAACTGACTGCAGACATTATTTAGTTAAACACACAACACATTTTTACCAGCCCAGGTGCACACTTCAAAATCCGCAGTGTACACTTTTTATCAAAAACATTGACAAAAACACAAAAGCGTGTTTTTATCAACGTTTACTTGAAGCAAAAGCACGCTTACTTGAAGGAAAAACACGCATCAAAAACACGCATGCTTGAAGCATAAGGCTTGCTTCATGCCACACAGTGTAAATTGCGTTAAAAGACGGCAACACCCATGCTACATTTGTATAAAGGACAAGTATTATATTCTAAATGTAAAAGAATGTTTAACGCACGTCTGTGCCCAAGGAAGGATTCATCATCACTCAGGAGCAGTCAAACAACGATTGTTGACGCATCTTTTGCACCGCAAACGTACGTGTGTTTACCATTACATAATCCAAAACAAATGTAGAGGTATTCGCCGTGTGTTACAGGATGCAGTAATGGGGAAAAAACAACCGAAAAGAAACGGATTGTGTGAAAGCAAGGACGAGATGACGCGCAATTTTTACCAAGGTCTCGCAAGTTGGCAAGTATCCGAGCTGCTGGAGAGGGAGAAGTTCAAGGCGAGATGATGTTAGAGGACAATCACCGTTTGGAATGATTTCAAATGGATTATGCAAGATAGTCCTTGAAATTGAAATAATACATTTACCGCGTAAGTGCCAGAAATTGATATGACAGATCTCATGGCTGACATCTTGCTATTAGTTGCGTCGGCTGTAAATACGACATTTGGAGTTTGCTTCGGCATTCGTCGGCCCATCCCATAGCTCAAGATATGCAACAAAGAATTAATGTGTGCTTAAGTGGCTTAGTCAATAAAGACCCAAGTCACGTTTACTAGTAGTAACCACGCTATTTTTTGCAATGTGCCATCGGGATGTGTTTCAGAGGGAGGAAGGAAGGGAACAATCCTCTTCCCCTTTTATTTGTTTTTCTCGAGTGCAAAGTCTAATTGCGCGTGTTTAGATGCGAGGTCCAAAGTCCCAAAAGGGGGCAGATTTTTGGTTGATCCTCACCCCAGCGTCTTACCCAAGTTTTCTATGGTGCTACATTTAAAAGCTTTCTTTGGTGAGACGCATTTCCCCATGTCGTAGTATTAAAAACAGCCTAGTATTTGATAAAACATTATTGGGTACCATCCATTCCCATCAAACATTGCGAGCAGAGGCGTAGCCGGGGGGGAGTTTGGGGTGTTGTAACCCCCATCGCAATGAAATTTTACATATTTAACACAGAAATATATGAGTTGTAGCTCTGTGATCCCTCCCATTAAGCCTATACCTCTCCCTTATGAACTTTCTGCCTACGCCACTGATTGCGAGTAGGGCCGTGTCCTAAGCATTTCAGGGCCCTTTTTTTTTGCACTAAATTTTAAATTTTCAAACTTTTTGCAGTAATGAAATATAATATATGATAAAACAAACTTCGCTAATTTATGGGGACATGGGCCCGGCCAAGGCGGTTAAGATAGTACTGATTTCAAGTTACTTAACCGACTTTTTAAGCTGCGCTGATGTTTAAAATTTATTATGCTGATTCTCAAAACTCATTACGCTCATGATCAAAACTCATTACGCTCATGATCAAAACTCATCACGCTCATGATCGAAATTCATTACGCTCATGATCAAACCTCGTTACGCTCATGATCAAACCTCATTACGCTCATGATCAAAACTCATTACGCTCATGATCGAAACTCATTACGCTCATGATCGAAACTCATTACGCTCATGATCGAAACTCATTGCGCTCATGATCAAAACTCCTTTCCCTCATGATCAAAACTAATGAGTAATTAACAAAGTCATATATAATTTACGTTGTTTATAAAGCCATGTCATTAGTTTTGGCAAAAACTCGAGTATATCAGCTTCGGTGAAAAAAGGTGAAGTTTTGTATAAAAACGGCGTATGCGTGGCACGAACAACCGTTGTATAAATCACACGAATGATCATGTGCTGTGTTAACGTATTACAGTGATCTCGTATTTGTATATCGCAAACCCTAGGTAGCTGGGATGGGATGGAACTGATGGCTTAACGTGACATCCAAACTAACATATTTATACGTAACTAAGCTTATGGAACTCACAGCGGAAAACTTAGAACTTATGGAATTTACAGCGAAAACTTAGAACTTACAGAACTTACAGCGAAAACTAAGAATTTGCGAAACTTATATAGAAAAATTAAAACCCACGGAACTTAAAAAATTTCGGAACTTAAGAGGAATTCAGAGGTGGTGAGTGATTGTAACTACAGAACCACTGGGGCGATATTTAATGTTCCAGGAATTATATTTGGATCACTTTATTTTGTTCCATTTCCGCTATATCCGTATAATTCATCCAAGTGTTATAATGATAATTATACACTGAAGTGACAGAATAACTGGTACACCTATCTAATATCGTGTAGCCCCAACTGCGGCCGATGCAGAAGTGCCGCAACACGACGTGGCATGGACTCGACTAATGTCTGAAGGTATCCTGGAGACAATTCACACCAGGAATCCTGCAGGGCAGTCCACAAATCCATAGGAGTGCAAGGAGGTAGAGATCTCTTCTGAACAGCACGTTGCAAGGCATCCCAGATATGCTCGATAATGTTCATGTCTGGCGATTTAGGTGGCCAATGGAAGTGTCTAAAGTCAGAAGAGTGTTCCTGGAGCCACTCGGTAGCAACTCTCGATGTGTGGGGTGTCGCATTATCATGCTGAAATTGTCCAAGTCCGTCGGAATGCACAATGGACATGAATGGGTGTAGGTGATCGGACATGATGCTTACGTACCTGTCAGAGTTGTCTCTAGACGTATCAGGGGTCCCATATCACCCTAACTGCGCACGCCCCATATCATCACAGAAGCTCCACCAGCTTGAACAGTCCCCTGTTGACATGTAGGGTCCATGGATTCATGAGGTTGTCTCCATACCCGTACACGTCCATCCGCCTGATGCAATTGGAAACGAGACTCGTCAGACCAGGCAACGTGTTTCCAGTCATCAACAGTCCAATGGCGGTGTTGGCGAGCCTATACGAGGCGTAAAGCTTTGTGCCGTGCAGTCAACAATGGTACACGAGTGGGCCTTCGGCTCCGAAAGCCCATATCAATGATGGTTCGTTGAACAGTTCGCACGCTGACACTTGTTGATGCCCCAGCATTGAAATCCGCGGCAATTTGAGGAAGTGTTGCACGTCTATCTCGTTTAACGATTCTCGTCAGTCGTCGAAGGTCCTGTTCTTTCAAGGTCTTTTTCCGGCCGCACCGCTGTCGGAGATTTGATGTTTTACCGGATTCCTGATATTCACGGTATACCCGTGAAATGGTCGTACGCGAAAATCCAAATTTTGTCGCTATCTCGGAGATGCTATGTCCCATCTCTCTTGTGCCGTCTATAACGCCACGTTCAAAATCACTTAAATCTTGATAACCTGCCATTGTAGCGGCAAGAACCGATCTAACAGCTTTGCCAGACATCTCTTGTCTTATATAGGCGCTGCCGACCGCATCGCGTTACGCTGATTGGTTGCAAAGCTCCGTTATTTGCATACGCACGCCTGTACCAGTTTTTCTGGCACTTCAGTGTATTTCCCATGTGTGTGGATTTTCTGAAATTCAGCATTAACTCACAATATTCTGTTTTATTAAGTGCAGTTATTATGTAAAAGCCGAATACGTATTATTTTTTATGTTCGTAAAATAAAACAAAGAGTCATGATATTGCGTTTGATCCAAAGATCGTTTATTTCTTTACAACGAACATTGCTTTGTTCTGTGTGAACCTGCATATATACCCGTAGGATCTGTATGCAACTTGAATTACGATCGTGAATCATTGCCATCATTCAAGCTGCACAGGTTACATGCGTTGTGTAGGTCTTAGGGCCGGCGAAAGTGGGGGCAAATGCCCTGACAAATTTGCAAAGACAAATGACTGGGACCTCAATGGGCCGGACGCGAAATTTTAATAACGTAACAAATATATAATTTGTCATGACATATAATTTATTTGTAGGTCGGATCCGCTGAACTGCCTAAGGGCAGGAAAGTTTTGTCTCCGTCCCTGGTACATCTTAACATACAGGGTGTACGAGAAAGATCTCTACGATTCTGAAAATTCATAACGCAAAAATGAAGTGATTTGCTTAAATGTGGCTTGTGGTAAACGAAAAAAATCCTGAAGATCATATTTTATTTCATGTAACTTATCTCTAATAAATCACAATGATTCTTCAACAAACTTCCTATCATCATTATCGTCATTAAACCTCAATCCTTTAGTTGCACGAAGGATGACCAATCGACAACTGATCCAGTCAATAACTTCTTCCTTTACTCACCATTGGAAAGCTATCTTCACCATAGTGGTGCCTGGTTGTATTTACCGCCATCCGAAAACAATATGTGGTCAGTCTTTTTCCCCATAGAGGCACCATACAGGTGACTGACCAAACTCCATTAAACCAAGGGCGGATACCACAGGGGGTAGTCACAGGGGTCATGACCCCCAAATATATTTTTTCACTGTAAAAAATTCCAACTTTCATGATAAATGAAGGGTGTTATTCCAAGACCATGGCAAATTCTGTCCTTGACCAAACAAAATGGAAGTTTGTGTCCTCTCCTGAGCTAAACGCATACATACGAGGCTTACTTGCAGGTTGAGCCAAAATCCAGAAAGTCCGAAATCGGCGACTATACCCACTGAATAACAGGGGTGCCCAATTAATAACAGATTAATAAATGACCAATTGATATCGAATACCTAAAATATAGAATTTATAACACTGTAATACTACTACCAATAAAATTTTTCTTCGATAGATATCTTGAATTTCTCGTCGTGTATTTTACGTTTTCAGATGTCTTTTAAGGCAGCGGTTGCCAACCTTTCGGACCTCACCACTAAATTCATATGTTTAAATCCCGCAGACCACATTTCGTGAATTTAGTGCAATATAAAGGTGGAAATTGCATTCAGAATATGAGAATCACTTAGAATATTATTTTTGTTTTATTATTAATAAAACATTAAAAATGCAAATAATGTCCAGATTTTTCTGCGGACCACCACAATTCTCTCGTAGACCACCAATGGTTTGTGGACCACCGGTTGGCGACCGCTGTTCTAAGCTATTTTCGTTTTAATGGCATAAAACAGATCTAAGCCGAATTCAGATAAATATGGAATATTTTCTGATAAAACTATTAAGCATGCTGAAGAAAATGAATAGATTGGGTATTTTTCTAGAAAACGAATCTCGACTCAAAACGAATTTCGGTTTAAAAAATTCAAAATTACCTTTTTACATGGTCCAATAAGTTAATTTACTTATTGATTATAGTAATGAGCGGCATGTTTTCATTCAATCTGCACATTTCTGGTTGTTAACTTTAAAATTCTGGTTGTTAATTTTTGTTGTGATTTGAGTTTATACTTAATTAACTTTCAGTTTAACTTCGTCTTTATTAAATTTGGTTGTACTTTGTATTCGTGCTTTGTTAATTTTTTTGTGAATTTATATTCTTACTACTTTACTTTTCCCTGAAAACCTGTTCTTTGTTAAGTTTGGTTGTAGCTTTGTGCTTCGTTAAGTTTGATTGCAACTTTGTTAATTTTCATTGTAAACTTGTACTTCAAAAACGCCAATGATGTATAGTGCTTTACAAGCTCCAGTTTAATTTAAATTCCGGGAATCTTATCTTTTGAAGAGAAAAGTTGAACAAATGTCCGTCCTGGAAAGAGTAATCTGTGTTCCCAAAAGTTGTAATGTCTTTCAAAAGTAATGTCCTTGTGCGAAAAGTAATGGATTTCTTCACTGAGCTGGATAATCTGGCATTCTTTGAGCTTTGAAGAATAAGAATTCTAAAACAATTTGCATACTTTGGTAATTGGTCTATAAGCCGATTTAAATTTGCGTGCAGGATCTCCCGAATTGGAGATGCATTTAGTTTGGTTTTAATCTTAATTAAATACAGTTGTTGTCTTCATTCATTGAATTGAGTAGGCGAACCCTTTGAACAACGAATGGACATGAGAATGATTAGCGAAGGATATACTCTTAGGTTTTCATATATTATTTCATTATATATATATATATATATATATGGCCTGCAAAAGGGTTGCTGGTATCTAACTGGAAGGAGACCCACACGCTGAACGTATGTGACGATGTGTGGAACCGGCCAGGCCAGTAACCTAGTGTCCTACCCCGCCTTCAAGTGGTGCAGGCTGAGCTTTCTATTTATGTGGCAAATTAATATTTGCTGCACGGATAGAAAGGCGGAAGGGGAGGGCTAATTCACCAACCCGTCTAGCCAGCGTGGTGAAATTATGGCTAATTCCTCCATTATGTTGACACACCAGAAACCATGGCCCCTAGTCTCCAGGTGCTGGAGTGCTCCTGATCAAGGCAGCGGTCAGTGTGGCATGAAAGCAGGGGGTGCTAAGAATCACTGGAATGGCCCAGGCTGCCGTTTGTTATTGACCTTGGCAACGTATAATGGACG
>QLNU02015003.1:119270457-119291470 GCA_006491805.2 Dysdera silvatica | reverse complement strand
TTATTTGTGTTTCAAGGATGGCTAAAGTCATGTTGGTGGGACCTACAACTTTCAGGAGTCGAATCTGTTGCTGAGGGAATCAATCCCAAACCTATGGTGGGGAAAAAAAAAGCATGTTTTTATTACAACAAAATTTCATATATATATATATCAATCCTCAATCATCCGATTCCTACAGAGCAGCATGAAACAATGGAGAACCCGGTTACAGCTAAACACGCCAGACAGTAAAATAGAAACGGCCGAGATCCCCATCCGCCGCGGAATCTTTCAAGGAGACGCACTAAGCCCCCAGTGGTTCTGCTTGGCGTTAAACCCCTTGTCAAGGATGCTGAACACAAGTAAATACGGATACATGCTGAAGAAAGACAAGAGAAACCTACATAAAGTCTCCCACCTCATGTACGTAGATGACATCAAGCTATACGCGCCAACAATCACCCAACTCCGACAACTCATCAGTATAACAGAGACATTCTCCAAGGACATAGGAATGGAATTCGGCCTCGATAAGTGCAAAATACAGAAGAATAGCAAAGAAGATTTACCAGGCATCGAACTCGAAGACGGGAGACTACTGAAGACCTTGGACGAGGGCGAAACCTACAAATACCTAGGGATAATGCAAAAACGGCAGCAGGAGCACAAGAAAGTCAAAGTCCAGCTCACGCAAGCATTCCAAGAAAGACTTAGAAGCATTGTGAAGACGAAACTGAGCGGGAAGAACACCACGCAAGCAATTAACGCATATGCGGTACCAGTGCTCACCTACTCCTTCGGGATCATCAAATGGTCCAACACTGAACTAGAACAACTCCAGCGGAAAATGAGAACCATCCAGAGAAGAGCCGGACAACTACACCCTGCAACGGCAATTGAACGGCAAACACTACCCCGGGAAGAAGGAGGACGCGGACAAGCGGACCTCAAAGACTTACATGACAAGCAGATCCAGAGCATGAGGCAATACTTCCAGTTGAAGAGTCCCCGATCGCCACTCATCCAAGCCATAATACAAGCAGATGCAAATTACACGCCACTAAACCTGTGTAGTACCGAAGAGCGTGTCCTCGAAACAGCCAACGAACAGAAACTGAGAACTTGGGCCGGAAAACCATTACATGGCAGGCACTACAATGACCTGCAACAACCACACGTTGACAAAAAGGCATCAAATTCTTGGCTGGCCAAAGGCACTCTCCAGCCAGAGACAGAAGGATTCATGCTAGCCATCCAAGACCAAGTGATCGCAACAAGGAACAATCAGAAATTCATCCAGAGAAAAGACATAGAAAGCGACAAATGCAGACACTGTCATGCGGCATCGGAGACAATCCAACACGTGATGGCAGGATGCAAGATCCTTGCGCAGTCAGACTACAAACATAGACACGATCAAGTAGCGAAAATAGTCCACCAGAAATTGGCAGCGAATGCTGGCTTTCTGACAGAAAAATGCCCGTACTACAAATATGAGCCAGAGACCGTGCATGAGAACGAAACACACAAGCTTTACTGGGATAGAGCAATCATAACAGACAAGACAGTCCCACATAACCGTCCTGACATAACCCTCGTCGATAAATCGAATAAGACCACGTACTTAATCGACATAGCAGTACCCAACACCAATAACATACAGACAACCTACACAACGAAAATCACCAAGTACCAAGATCTCAGACATGAAGTACGAGATATATGGGGTATGGAAAAGATCCTCATCATCCCGTTAGTCATCTCAGCAACAGGGATAGTACCAAAAACGCTTGCGACGAATTTGGAGATACTCAACATTGACCCAAACACCTACATTGAAATACAAAAAGCCACAATCCTAAACACGTGTCACATTGTCAGGAAGTTTCTAGACATGGCACATTAAGAAGTGATGTAAAAAGAGGCTTGGGAACATGGCGCTCTGCCCGTCCCAAAGCCTGTTTCCGCCAAGAATGGGCGAGGAAAACTTTTATATATATATATATATATATATATATAAATCCTTTTTTTATTTTTCAAAAAAATTTCTTGGTAATTAATAAGATGCAGCACGCTAATGCCTTCCTGGCTTTGTATAATGTGCTGTTTAATTTCTTTTTCTTAACTTTTGTAGCCTTTTATAACCATTAAAATTGAAGTGCAATATGCATAAATGTTTGGTTTAATATTTCAGATATATTTTTAAATTAACCTTTAATTAATTCTAAACAGAATAGTATTTAATAGCATCCAAATGATTACTTTTCACAAGTTGGTTTGGAGTCGACAATTATTAGTTAATATTTAAAAATTATCAATTAATAATACGGAAATATTTTTATGAAACATAAGTAATGATTCAGTAATGTATGATTAATTAAACAATAAGAAATCACAATATTACAAGTTATAAAGACAGGTAGACATATAAGAAGGTAAGTAGGAAGATAGACAGACAGGAATCTAAGTTAAAAGGTGGGTGGAAAGGAAGGTAGATGGGATTTGTGAGAGCTGAAAATCTACCACTAATCTAAATAAGCAGTCTAAAAGGAATATCAGGATCGTGAGAACAAAGTATCTTTTCACAAGGTTGTAAGAAGGAATTCCATAAATAGTGATATAACTCAGTCAGCTCAAGTGAAAGATATATATAAACGATTTTCTAGAGAAAGCGCCACAAAATTATGAACTGTTTACTGTCTCATCATGATGCCCTATTTTGAAGGAATGGACTTTCGAATTGGGAGATTTGGTATAATACTAGGAGGTGGTTTATAATTTGATGCCGCTTATCAAATGTGACGTCACACTAACCTCATTTGTTATCGAGTTAATTAGAAGGCCTGGAATCAACCAAATATTTATATCAATGGTGTTTACAGATGCTGATTGAGAAATTACGTACAAATAATCAAAAGGATTATGCAACCATTGATGAAGCCGCATCAGTATCTTGGTCATCGAGTCCCCCCCTGTCCTCAGATAGAAGATTGGCTTATATGAAATGCAATCCATCCTTGTCTTTTGCCATCAGTTTGATCTTATGGCAAAATCTAGTTGAGGTTCATTCAGTCACGTGTGACATATTTATCGTCTTTCAGGTCTTTCCCACTTTCTTTCCATTTCTATTCTTACTTTAATAAATATCATTATAATCTCAGAGTTCTTTATAAAAGCGTGTCTTGTATATTTAAGCTTTTAACTTTTTACCATGTTCAGGTGTTACTGTCGTTTTTCGACCATTACAGAAAAATTCTGTCGCTAATTTTATTTGTCTGATAGCTTTAAAAGCTTTCTGTAGCACCACATTACAAACATCCAATCAAAAAACCTTTTGATAAGGTATTAAAAGGATGGCTTTGGCGGCTTTGATTTGTAGCAAAATATAGATAATTTGGTGGATTTGATCCGTACTAAACGTAGATAAGTTGACGGATTTGATTTGTTCCAAAATGTATATAATTTGGTGGATTTGATTAGTTCTGAGATATAGATAATTTGGCGTATTCGTTCTGGGTACTAAAATATAAACAAATTACTAAGACAGATAATTTGACAGATTTGAGTTGTGCCAAAATACAGCTAACTTTTGCAGACGAAGTTTCTATCAAAACTTTGCACAACAGCATCATGAAAATTTGATGTATCGAAATATAGTACTTGCTTCAAAAAAATATACATTGGCAACAACATAAAATTTAATACATTTCCATACGCTGTATATCAGCACAAACTTTTGTATTTCGTTAGAATTTTCAAACTATTTTGCACATAGAAACTCTTTCGTAGATGATCGACAATCTTTTTGTAAATCTGTGATTCAAGCAAGATTCCTTTTTATTTTAATTTCATACGATATGATACATACTCTGTAAAACTGTTGAACCCACAAGAAATAATTCTTTCAGGGTGCAATATTTTTTCGACAAAATGTGTTTAGGAATTGATAGAGTAATTAGATATTTAAGTCTATATGGCTTGTGTAAAATAAATGCACAAATGATAAATGTTTCCTTGAATTATAAATGAAAAATAATAGGTTTAGGGCGTGAACTGGGTTAACAACATATATATTCATCATTTCTATAAGCGAAGATTCATAGTAATAATTTCAATATATAATGTCAACTTCTTCGTAGATGAGCTTATACGTCAATCCACTCTCTGTAGTACCGAGCGTGGGGCTTTGCTTCTGAGAATTCGGGATGAATTGAGAATGACTATCGCAGCACATGAGGCCTTATACGAAAGCGGGGTTGCGTACGGACTTCGGAAATCTTTGCAGGAAGAGTGCAGCGAAGTTGATTTGGATGAACAAGTAAGTACAAGCTTTCTTTAGAGATAGTTTTGGAGATAGCTTTCATCTCTGGTGATAGTTTCAGATGGAAACTAAAGACCTGGGTCAATTTCTTTACTTTAGTCGCCAAATGGAGCATAAGAATTTATTTTCACATCGCCGGATATAATTTTCAAGTGGTTAAAAAGTACATAATTGAGTGGTTATTATACAGAAACCTCGAGGAGTACCTTCTGCGAAATAAAAATATGTACGTGTTAACGGGCGTCAGTGCATTTCTTTGTCTCTGTCGCCAATCCCGCCACCAACTTCCTTCTCGGTTTATGTCATCACGAATTTCCGTTTTGCGCGTTCGCTTTATTTCCGGTCGCCATGATGGATTACTGTTTACAAATGGACAACGTATTTGTGTTGTACTGATTCAACCCTTTAATATTTAGACAGTTTCTCGAGAGTATAACAATCTTAAGTCGGAGGGCGTAGGGGTCAAACCCCCCACTAGACATTTACTGATTCAGGTATTATCTGATGCGTGCGTCCCGACGTTCAGCATTCTTTCTGGCAATGTTCCAAAAATAAGGGATGTTGTACGCACGTGGTAAGTTCATGCGCAGATCCAGTGCTTAGAAATTGCCCAACGTGCAATTCTCGGATCGAATTTAAGAGTATAACGTGAGTTTTGGTGACATCCGTGGCGATCAGGAAATAATGTGCACTGCTTACTATCAATGTTTTAAATGTCATATTGATTTGACTGGCCTGCGGTAGTGCAGATGGAACGGGGTTTGGTTTCTTGGGTGACAAAGGCTCAGAATCCTCGAAAAATACCAGGACGGCACCTCAACTGTCCTTGGATATAGAGGAAGACCTAAAATAGAATCACTCCCAAATCTGCACTTAATGTTTAATGGAAGATTAAGATCAGGTTTTGGGCTTGGCCGTACAGTTTCCTAATATATTCAAACTTTGGTTGCCCTGGAGTGATTATCAGTAGAAAATCAGTAAGTGTGCTACACTAGCGGGATTCAAACACGGGTTTTAAGAAAGGTAAGCAACCCTGTTATCTCTACGTGGCCATACGGTAGAATCCGCCTCGGAGGCAGAGGGTTAAATCGATCATGAAATAAGTCCCGGATTTGGCCACTAGGTGAACCATATGACGCCAAATTTGAACGCCAAACATTTTTGGCGCAAAGACGTTGGACTTAAAAATGTGCATCTCTCTAGTTTCTCAACTGACTAATTTCTTGTTGCTTGGTATTCAATTTCTGTCATTTAACATAGTACCAATTCTTAAGTTTTCTGTCATTTAACATGGTACCAATACTTAAGTTTTCTGGCATTTAACATATCAAATTTTTAATTTTCAGGCTTTTAATGTATCATATTTCTTATGTTTTCTGGCATTTAACATATCAATTCTTAAGTTTCCTGATATTTATCATCATCATCATCACCACATTCGACCATTATCTATATAACGCTGAATGAAGGCTTCTACAAATGCTTTCCACACAAGTCTATCCTGAGCAATTCGCTTCCATGTCACCCCAACCTGTTTTCTTATTTCATCCACCCATCTAGTTTGAGGACGTTTTCTGGATATTCGGTGGTCTCTTGAAATCCAGTTCAGAATTTCCGTTGCCCATCGTTGATTAGTTCTTCTTACAATATGCTCAGCCCATTGCCCTTTCAGCCTTTTTACTTTAACAGTGATGTCCTCTACTCTAGTTTGCTCTCTCACCCAAGTGTTCATTTTTCGATCTCTCCTAGTTATTCCAAACATGCACCTCTTCATACTCCTTTGAGTTGTCTGAAACTTCCATACGGCTGCAATTGTTAAACTTCATATCTCTGATCCATAAGACTGGTTGAAGATCTTTCTTTTTAGACACAAACGCAATATTCCCCTCATGATAAAACTGTTTCTTCCAAATGCACTCCAGCCAAGTTTAATACGTCTGTTGAGTTCTTTCATAATGTTGCCATCCATTGAAATCAGCTGGCCAAGGTAAATATATGAATCAGCAATTTCTAGCTCAATGTTGTCAACTTGTATTTTTGTTTCCTCTACGAAATTATTGAACATGATCTTAGTTTTTTGTAGGTTCATCTTGAGTCCAACTTCTTTACTTCTAGTTGAGAGCTCCTGTACCATGTCTTGGAGTTCTAATGGGTTCGTTGAAAAAATAACAATGTCATCAGCAAACCGCAAATGATTTAAATATTCACCATTTATTTTTATTCCCTTGTTATTCCAATTTATCTGCTGAAAAATCATCTGTAAAGCTGAAGTAAAAAGTTTTGGAGAAATGGTATCTCCCTGCCTCACACCTTTACCAATTTTGATAGTTTTGGTATCTTTATGTAACCGAAATTTTGCACTTGCATTTTTATACACACGTTTCACCATGTCAATGTACACATCCTCAATGTCTGTTGATCTTAAAGAGTTGATGACTGCTGATGTTTTAATAGAGTCAAAGGCCTTCTCATAGTCAATAAATGCCACACACAATGGAAGTTCATATTCATGTGTTCTTTCAATTAATTCTCTTAATACTTGAATATGGTCCACTGTACTGAATCCACTTCGAAATCCAGCTTGTTCTCTTGGTTGAGCTGCATCTAATTTTTTCTGCAGGCGATGTGTTAGCACTTTTGTGAAGATTTTATAAATAGCAGGTAACAAGCTAATTGGTCGGTAATTTTTCAAATCCTCTTTATCACCTTTTTTATGCAAAAGAATTACTGTTGCAGAATCCCATTGGTTTGGTATGTTACCGCTGTTAAGACATTTGGTAAAGAATTTTGCAAGTATGTCTTCTACATATTCTCCAGCTTCTTTTAGGATATCTAATGTAATACCATCATCACCAGGGGCTCTTCCTTTCTTCATACTTTTTATTGCAAATGAAACTTCTTCTTTTAAGATTTTAGGAGCTGTTCCTTCGACTATTTCAATGTCTTCGTTTAATCCACTGTTACTTTCGTATAGATTTTTGTAGAATTCTTCAACTCTTCTAAGTATTTCTTCCCTATTTCTTGTTACGGTGCCATCCTCTCCTTTTAATGCAATGATGTGTTTCTTCCCAACAGATAAACTTCCTTTAACAACCCTAAGGCTCTTGTTATTTTCAATGGCTTTCCTTACTAGCTCACAGTTGAATTTTCTTATGTCTTCTTTCATGCTTTTGCGCAGAGTTTTACAAAGTTCTATGTACTCAATCCTGGAACTGGTATTTTGATTGTCCACCTTCATATCTCTTCGCCTTTTCATGAGCTGTTTCGTCTTCTCAGATAATTTGCTATTGTGCTTTTTACAGGTTACACCACCAATTTCCCCAGCAGTTTCAACTATTGTCTTAACAATGTTTTCATTTGCTTCTGAGATATCACTTTCATCAATAAGTCCTTCCAGTGCAGAAAAGCGATTTTTTAATTCCAACTTGAATGCCTCGGTATTTTCTTTTAATTTCTTTAAATCCACCCTCTTACTTACTTGTTTCCTAATGAGCTTCTGTCGTTCTAATTTAGTATTTAAGTGCACTTTACATCTCACCATTCGATGATCACTTCCAGTATTAAATCTGTTCAGTACACTGCAATCTTCAATAATTGATTTCTTGTTTGCCAGGATATAGTCAATTTCGCTAGTTCCCCCATTTGGGTGTTTCCATGTCCATTTTCTTTGCGGTTTCTTCTTAAAAAATGAATTCATGATGCTAAGATTTTCAGCTTCTGCAAATTCGATGAGTTGATCGCCACGTTCATTCCTTTCCCCATATCCGTATTTACCAACCGATGTCTCTCCTTGTTCCTGTTGTCCAATTCTTGCATTGAAATCCCCCATGATGAGCTTGATATGTTGTTTCCCTTTGGTGTGTAACTCTTTGATTTCTTCATAAAATTCTTCAACCTCTTCGTCGGTATGGCTTGATGTTGGTGCATATACCTGTACTATTTGAAGTTGGTATCGCTGGGTTAGTTGAACAACGAGCCTCGCTGCTCGATCTGACGTGCTTTCGACTTCAAGAAGGTAGTCTTTAATTCTTTTGTTGATTAAGAAGCCAACACCACTTGTTCTTCCAGTTTCCGTTCCTCTATAATAAAACAAATGTCCACTTTTAAGTTCCACCAACTCTTCACCTTTTCTTCTAACTTCACTGAGTCCTACAATGTCCCATTTGATCTTGTCTAGTTCCTCTTCCAATTCCTGAAGTTTTGCTTCAGAAGCAAGGGATCGTCCATTATACGTTGCCAAGGTCAATAACAAACGGCAGCCTGGGCCATTCCAGTGATTCTTAGCACCCCCTGCTTTCATGCCACACTGACCGCTGCATTTAATATATTATCATTTGTTAAGTTTTTTGGAATTTGACATATTATCAAATTTTTAGTTTTCTGTATTTTAACGTAACTTATTTCTTAAGTTTTCTGTATTTTAACGCATCTTATTTCTTAAGTTTTTTGGCATTTAACATATTATCCATTCTTAAGTTTTCTGGCATGTAACATATCATCAATTTTTACAATAATTTTCAACACCCACATATAATATATATTATTGTAAAAATAAATTTCCCTACGCAAACTCACAAAAATCTCGCCCCGGTGGCTTTGTGTGTTGACCATTATTTGGCAATTGTGTTATCCCTGTGAAGGGTAATAATATCTTACATACCAGCAATTCTTAAACATTTTTCATTTGCTTAGGTGGAAACAGCAGAAAAGGAGCTAGAGACCTTTAAAGAACGCGTGAAGGAGTTGGAGGTGATGATAAAACAAACGCTTAAGGTTGGAGAAGAACAAAAGGCCATCCTGAAAGGTAGACATGAGGAGAAAATGCAGTATTTGAAGAAGACGAACGAACAGCTTCGGGTAAGAAAGAAAAGAAATAAATCCCTTTGAGAAGAAACATAATTACGGGGGGACATTGCGAAAGTACATATGTAATATCTCAAGTTAAAAATGAAATAAATAAGCATTAAACTCTCTCATTAACACATTTCAGAGAGAGAATGAAATAAGTTAATTAATTAGAAAGGTTCGTTAGTCAGAATGTTGAATTAAGTAAGTACTGACATTTTAATGTTTAATTGGATTTTTTCCACCATTGCAAGTTTAGGGATGTCAATATGTTTGACAAATGTTTTGGCGTGCTTAGAAAACCTCATTATCGTTATTTAATTTGCACCTTAAAATTTTGTGAAGTGACGTATAATAGAATGAGAAAGAACGTGAAAGAAAACCGCCTATGTTCGATATTTAAATTTAGCGGGTTTCAATTAACATTAATTCGCAACTCTCTAGTCCGCAACTCTCTAATCTGCAACTCTCTAATTCACAACTCTCTAATCCGCAGCTCTCTAATTCGCAACTCTTTAATCCACAACTCTCTAATCCGCAACTATCTAATTCTCAATTATATGATCCCAACCCTCTAATTCGCAAATCTCTTATTTGTAATTCTCTAATCCACAATTGTCTAATCTGCAAATATCTATTTGGCAACTTTCTCTTTTTCTCAAGTAACTCGGTAGGTTTTCAGCGTTAACAACAACCATCATTATTGCATTTACGGAAGACCTTTGCCTTACCCTTTTTATTGCGTATAGACAGACAGAAAAACCAAAAGCAATAGCGGGTTCAATATCTATTGAAACCTGTTAATAATGCAGCACATTACAATAACGAAGTAATGATTTACGGAACATTTTTTATAAAAAAAAGGAGTCAATTATCTTAAATTTAGTCCCATTTATAGAATGTTTTTCTCTATTTTTTCAAGAATTAATTTCTAAATCGGGTGAGGCGATCTACCTGCAAAGGACATTTGGAGTCTCGCTGGCTTCTTCGAAACTTGCAGAAGAGAGGGGGTAGATCTCATTTCTATTCCATAATCCAATGTATCATCATCATCATCATCTTCTTCTTCTTCACATTTCCATTTTCTCCATGTTTATATGGGGTCTACATTATGCTCTTTTAATCTTCCCTTCCACAATTTTCTATCCAAGGCCTCTTCTCTACTCCATCCATACTCTTCCAGATCTTCGGTCTTTATCCTTTCACCTCAGACGTGGTCTTCCCCTCTTCCTCTTACCCATTACCACCAGCTTATCCATTACCTTTCCAACATATTCCTCATTTCTCCGCTCCATATGCCCAAGCCATCTTAACCTATGTTCTTGTATTTTTCTTCCTATGGGTCCAACCTTGACCGTACCTCTAATTAGGTTATTCCTTATTTTATCCCTCCTTGTAACACCATTCATCCACCTCAACATTCTCATCTCAGTCACTTCCATCTTCCTTTCATGCGCTCTTGTAATTGGCCAAGTCTACGTCCCGTTTAAAATTACAAGTCTCACATATCTCATTTTATACAATTTTCCAGACTTTTTAATATCAATGCTAAATATCTTGGCGAGAAAAGAAGCACTATGCTAAACGTCGGTAAAAAAATGGCAATACATTAATACTAAGCATTTAATGGGAACACAAAATACGGCCATTAAACAGATAGATTCGTTAATAAGATGATTGTTATCGAGAGATTATTTACATTATTTTCTATGGAGCATTTGAAGGGAGCTCACAAGACGGCCGTTAAATGGAAAACTTCATTAGTTAGAAGAACGTTATGAGACGTGTAAAACTGGGCATGAGACTAACTTGTTTTTGCGTGGCTGTTGTGCTGCCAATTGTGCATGAGTAATTCATGTGAAAATTCGACAATGACAACATTTTCAATATTTTGACATTTCTATTTGGCATTCCTGACGAAAGACGGCCAATTTGTTCTGGAACGAACAAGTTCGTCGATACCAATTTCTTAATTTAGCTTTACAAACACACACACTTTACGCATACAATGTATGTTTCTACTTATTAATCTAACGCGTAGTGCTACTATTAGTGTTGCTATTAAATTATATTGCATAGTAGTACTGTTTTAAATTATACTGCATAGTAGTGGTGTATTAAATTATACTGCATAGCTTGCATTTAGGTCAATGTTAAATATTTATATCAATGGTAAAATTATGATTCAAACTTGTTAATGGTGCACCTTTCTATTTTTCAGGATCAGCTAGAGATGATGAGTGAAAGAGCATAATCAGTATGAAAATTTCCGTTCCATGATAATGAAAAATCTGTAGTACGTGATTGATAGATGCATTCTCATACTCATTCTTTATGTGGATTAGACAAACATATACAGGTTTAACCAGTTCGTATTTTGAGAGGCAACTTGTAATAAAAAGTTAGTTCACAACAATTCCAGTGTAGTTTCTAGAGTACGTGATTACCCAGGATTAAGATACCCATCAGCAAACAGAGAAAGTTCGCAAGGTGGGAAATTACTTTTATAAGGGAGACCGTGGAGCTAAAATTCCATATATTCATGTGCGTATATACAAAACTGTGTAATGGGGTCATGACCCCTATAAACCCACTCCCTCTATGTACGCCAGTGTGATTACTTATCAACATAGAAGAAATTACCACGAGATGGCATTTAGATCGGGGCCATATATTGACCTTACAAAAGACATTTGTAAACTATACATTGACCCTTACAAATTGACCTTTGAAAAAGAAGATTATCAGGATTCTTGTTTGGGGACTGATAGGAAAATTTATAGCCTTTTCCACATTTCATGTGCTTAGAACTTCCGCTTCCGCATACGCTAGATTTTTTTACCATTAGATACAAAGTACAGATGATGTAATTTAGCTTTTTCTAGAAATTTTATTCCTGGGAATAAAAATATCGCACTGTAATAATCGTAACAATTTTTAATCATGTGATGATAAACGACTCATAAACACTCTGTAAAATGGTATATTGTGAGAGGGATTTCCGGCGTCAGATAACATAGAAATGTTCAGAAACCTCAGGCTTCAGTAAATTCATATACAGTTTTTATGAGAAACTGAAAAACTTATTTTTTTTTTATGATGACAGGACATTTAAAATCATGTTGCATCAAGACATTGAGGTTTACGAGGAATTCGAAGTGTTATCGTCTAAGAAATAAAATTGCGGAACACGAATTAGTAAAAACAGTAGTGAGGGTTTCTTCCAACTTGATACAAAGGACGATGCCAGATGTCTATGGGATTTTGCCTACGGCGTTCCACAACAAATCAAATGCCATTCGACGCGTCTCACTGAGTAGATGAAATATGTCAATGGACACAAAGCTGTCAGATCATGCAGTCACGAGTTAGAGGTCATAAAAGGTCATTCTGTGAGGAGAATCTCCAATGTTATTAGGATTTTGCCTATCAGCGTTCCACAACAAATCAGACGCCATTCGGCGTGAATGCCCCATGCCGATATCGCCAATTCTTCAAAACCATAGCCAAACGCGCCAAATATTGGTATTAAAAAGCTTAGTTTTTATACAATTTTTTAAAATACTCTGAATGACCTTTCGTGTAATTTTATAATTTTATCCGTTAAATACAATTACCCTCTTTATTCGAATTGAATTAAAAAGTTATTATCTTCATATACAGTGCGAATAAAAAATATCAAACTTCACCTAAAAAGTGCGATATTTGGACTTTGAATATTAATAAAAAACATTTATATGCTATTCACAAAAAACTGATTTCATATTCTTAATAAGGAACTTAGGGACTATCATTTGTGATAAGTCTTGTGTCAGAGTACGAGCTTCCACAAAAGTGGTTCCCTTGTAAGTAGACGAAAGTATTGTTTCTATCGTTGAAGAGAAATTGTTTATCGTTGATAAATTTTAGATTGCGCTGAAGTAGGCTAAGCCTTAGCCGATGAGGGGGGGGGTCCGATTTGGGTAACTTTTTACTTTATTTTATTTCACAGATTCGACTCGATACAAAATTAGCATATAGAATAAAGTAAATGTGAACAGAAATGCAACTCACCAGGGTGACACGGGGAAAAGACGGAGGTTTGACAACGACTAAGTCCCCTTGTGAGTTTATAAAAACAATATACAATAATACGGACGAAAACAACAACAACAAAATAAATTAATGCCATTGGAGAATACACAGAAGCCGTGAAGTAACCAAAATAATTTAAGATTATACCCCAAATCGGAAAAAAAAGTAAATTACTATTGGAAAGCGAAGCGAACATCTCTATTTAAAGGATACTTTTCCAGTTCATATTATCTAACACTAGTTTCTAGTTTTCTCGTTTATATTTTATTTATTTCATTATTGTTTTGCAAGTTTATTGTGTGTGTGTGCTTATATATGCAATGCAATACTCAAGTCCTGAGACGCCAACTACTCAGAGGTTTTACTTTATTAAATATTTGTATTACAAATGATATAGTTTTTCTAGGTTCTTCTTTATTGTTCGTAATAGATAAATAACCATTAGGTTGTAGTTTTTTTTTTTAAACGTGCATTAATTTATAATATGCTTAATTCAATTCTTAGTGTTCATTAAAATATAGTGTTATAATCCTATTTTAAACAATTCGTATAATTTTACTTTATGTCAATTTAGTCATTAATTTTAAATTTTTTTTATACAGTAACACTCTTCTTAACGGACATCCTGCAGACATGGTCCTACCTGCAGATAGACAGCAGACCTGCAGCAAAAATACATTCTGTGTAGCAATTTGTGATTTTGTGTGGATTTTGTGATTTTGTAAATACACAGCAAGAATTGGACCCAGAGAAAGAAAAGGGTAGGCGTTTGATGCTCTCTTGACAAGCTTTACGCCTTGGGGGGGTCCGCCTTGCGGTAAGAAGCACACTTTTTGTGCGCTATTATCTCTAAAGTTGGGGAGTAAAACATTTTGTTCCGCCCAGAAGAATTTTGGCATCAGAAAACTGCCTATAAAGCGAAGCAACATGATTTTACTTTGCTTTGTGATACTCAAAATTCGTTTAATTATTGATCGATCGATTTTGTTGTAAGACGGGTCAACATTCTAAATCCGATTTAGATATTTTGGTTGTTTGTATCCGCCGCAAAAATAGACTCAATTCTCAATTTAAAAAAATCTCTGTCTCAAGCGCGAGGTTCCATTTAGGATCGGGACCCGATTCATCTGAATCGGTTGAATCGATATACGGCCAGCCCTGCGCGGAAGTATATCGGAATGAAACTTAAGATATTTAAAAATTAAATGATGATAATCTGCGAAGTATAGAACATAATATACACCGTTAAGCAAGCAGAGCATTACTATTAAATCGTTTATGATCATTATAATTAGATGGAAGGTTAAGCAGACTTTAGGCAATCAGTAATAATGTCATTTCCATGCATCGGGGCTACTTCAGCCACTTTTCAATTTAAAACATCTGCGAATTCAATAGCATTTACTTTAGAGATTAATTAATTGTTGTAAAACTTGGGTCTACAATTATACCCTATGTTTACATGTGTGAAAGTTTCCTAAAACATAGATGTTAAAATATGATGAAAAATATACAACTTTTTTGACGTAGTTATAAATTTAAAATCTTTTAAATTTGTAACTACGTCAAAAAACGTTGTATATTTTTCAACATTATTATATTTGCGCAGTGTTCGTCACTCTCTCAGCTTGGCGCAGTATAGCCCAGATGCTCTTGCGCCATAAAAAATCCAAACAAACAAAACTCTTCCAGTCTTAATATATGTTAAAGACAAAAAACAAATATGGTGGCTATTATCATGGTGGCGGTTTAGTTACCCCTCAGTATGGAGTAACTAAAGTCAGCAGTAGGAATTCAATGTTTGGCTTATATTAGCTGGTGATGGGGTGTCAAAATTCATGTAAAGAACTAAAATAAATGTAGATATACTGCTCAAGATATTTATTAGTAAAAATGAAAGTAAAAAGTAAATTTTTTTACATTTTAGTGTTTCGGATGTTTAATTTACACTAAAAGGGTTCAAGATGTTTAATTTAACATGTGTTGCCAAAATCGGTGTCCGAAATTTACCCAGCATAATGGCTTTATACAATAATTTGTCCACCCATGTATAAATAGCTGAAGTTTATACCCATGCTCATACCAATAGCTCAAGATCATACCCATGTATAAATAGCTCAACCATGTATAAATAGCTCATGTATAAATAGTTCAAAGAGATTTTTTATTTTTGGAAAAAAAGAGAAGCCGACATCATCCTGAATTCGAACTATAGCCCTCCGTTGAGCCTGGAGTATCTTGACTGTAGATGAAAGAGGACGGAAACACCCCTCTCTTTCTTCGTATAGAAGGGTGTAAGATATTATTACCCTTCTCAGGGATTACACAATTGCCAAATAATTGTCAACACAAAAAGCCTCCGGGGCGAGTTTTTGTGAGTTTTCGCGGGGGAATTTATTTTTACTCAATAATTTTCGACACCCACGTAGAAACAAGCTCAAACTAGAGCTGTTTTTGTTTAGGAGAAAAAAAGACACCGTCCTCATCCTAGGTGAGAACACCAAAAGCCACTCCTGTTTGGTGGCCTTTGTTACCCCGTACAGGGAGCAACAATGAATTTAAAAATATTGAAAAAAACAAAACAAAATGGAAATATAATCTAGGAAGTATAACAACCGTAAGAGTATTGTTTGAGGTTATGTTTAAAAATGATTTTAGTGAATTTAACTTAAAAATGTGATTTTGGCGATTAAAGTTATGGACTGTATAAATTTATGACGAAATTATCCTAAATACAAATAAAGGTTTATAAACTTAATTTTAAAACACACACACTATTAAAATATGTGGCCCAAAGCTTCGTCAAAATATGGAATTGATGGCATGAAAGTTAACAATCAAACTCAAAACAGTGTTGCCAGAATCAGTGTCCGAAATTTACCCAGCATAGTGGCTTAAGTTACCCCAGCGGCTTAAGTAACTCCGATATACGCTACCTTTAAAATTCTCGTTCTAATACTCTATTATTTTTAAGCCTTACAGATCGTTTGAAATTATCATTTCAAATGATCTGTCTAAGCCAATGTTAAAATACTCGTATGCAATGCTTGATTCTTATTACATGGTAGCTCGCTGATATGGAACGATTGTGTAATGCATGAACTCGATTCTGTTCACCTGAATGAATGAACGAACGAACAAACACACACACATATAAATAAATAAATAAATAAATAAATAAATAAATAAATAAAAATCTGATATTTTGTACAAGCTGAGAACCGCAGGTTGCACTGCCCGCTAATGCAGAAAGACAGAATTTTTCAATAATAATAAACGAGGTTTAATACTAAATTCTATAGTTTAAAATTTGTTACTCTTCTACAAATTTAACTTACTACACAATTTGTTAAATAATTTATTAGTAAAATTGTTATACAATATCTTATTCAGCGTATTATACAATTCTGGTGATTGAGCTGCGAGTAATATGTTTGTATGTTTTATGTCGTAATACGCTTGTATGTTCTACAAGGTAGTCAAAGGCGTATGATGAGCGCTACGTTTGTTGTTAGAACTGTATATACAAATTGTTAAAATACCCCCTTATTTGAATGACGAGAGTTTTACATTCCGCGACAGAAGGGGCGTTTTACCAGATGTTTCTTTTGTAACAAATTAATGGTTTTCGAGGAGCTGTATTTCTTTATGATCTATTTATCTTTCCATTTTGGACTTTCCGTTTTGGATCATACACGATATTAATTGACGTTCAGCACAAGTTAAAACGCGTGTATGAATCTATGAAAGACACATGTATTTTGTTTTAAAATCTGACTTGTTCTGTCTTTTTATTCTTACGTAAAGTTATACACAAACTTAAAGAAAGCACGAACTTTCTTCGTGGTATATATTTGGTTCATATATATATTTATATATACCGCATGTTCATTTGTATACACGGAAGGTTCCTAGGAAAGTCAACCCAATAACTTCGGAATGAGAGGTATCCGAGTATACGTCTGAAGTCTATCTATTGTAAAATGGTAATGAGAGATTGGATAACGGAGATTGCAACGCCCTAAACGGAAAATTGGAAATGTTTCAGAGACTAACTTTACAAGACAGTGAGACAGAACGAAAACAGTCAATCATGCAGTTGCACAGCATTGTCACCAGGGACTTACTAAACTTGATCCGCAATCATCCATCGTGCTTCACTAGTTGATGCGTTTGCGAAATTGGTCCTCGAACATGGTGGTCCTGCGGACTTGCTATCTGATTTGACCCTATGGACTTTTCCTCTCTGGGGTTGTATGAAGGGAAAGGCAGATATAGGACAGCTCACATGTACTACGTTTCACTTTCATTCAAGTAACCCACTTGTCTAGATGACAGACGATGTCGTACTATCAGAGTCTGTACTACGAAGTCCTCTGTAATGAATGTCTAGGTATGCGGAAACATTTTCTTCGAATTCAAGTGCGTATTGTCACTGATGAAGGGTATTTTGAACGAGTTCTTGAACATCGTATATGTGGCACAAAGGGCCGTCGTAATTTTTGGTTGAAGACGTCATGGACGTTGGCAAAATTTAATTGTAAAATAAAAATTAACATAACTTATTTTTCAACATGCATCTTGTCTTTACAAATTTACGTAAATTCTGTATTTTTTGGGCAGAAAGTTCGGTTTCACCAGGAAATTGTTTTACCATCAGTGCCACTTTTACGAGTGGGTCAGCAGGGACCCGACCTAAGCAGTGGGGAACGCCCAAATTAACAAAGTTTTGTTTATTATATATTTTATTTTCCTCAGTGCTAAAATTTGGAAATTTAGAAGTGCAAAGAAGTACTAAAAAACCAATTACGCTCATAATTCTCGAGTGCGTTATGATGACTCTGTTCCTTATATGAAAAGCAGCGAGGATTTGTTTAAAGGTCAGAAAATCTGTATATCCAAAAAGTTTAGGAAGCGTCCGAAGTTATAAACACTAATATAGAACTTGACTCCATAAGCTAAGATGAGTATAGAAATCCATAGGCGTAGAGTTATATGGGCCCGAGCCCCCCCAATAATTTGAAATAAATTGCAATTTTATGTATATTGTAATGTATAAATGTACAGAATATGTACATGGCCCCTCCCCCTTCCCATCAATAATTTTGAAAACTGTACGCTGGTGTAGAAATCACATACTCAAATATTACGTTAGCGCCCTACAAAGAAAAGTGTATATGGAGGGATGGCCATTTTCTTCAGCATCCATCGCTGTACTTCTATTTCTTTCCCCGGTTATATGATGTTTTAAGTTCCTGGCGATGGAACAAGGACAAAGTAAAGTAATGTTTCAATTTAAAGTGACATTTTCCTTTGAGTTTAAAGTCAACACACAATGGTCAGAACTCGTTGCTAGTCACAATGACTGTTTCTTGTCTAATGACGTCCATCGGGGGTTTTTACACCAAAAGAAAAGTCGTGTTTTCCTTAAATATTTCATCTAGAAACAGATCTGCCACGACTTGTATTTTTGAGTTAATCTTACCATGTCCTCGTTGATTTATGGGCTTAGCGAAGTCGCGATTCGCAAAACTCTAAAAATATCCGAAAAAAAAAAGGAACATCTCTCTTTTCTTTTTGGCAGAGCCCGCGATAGTAAAGTTCAACAACCGTTTTTGGATTTCATCCTGAAGGTTAAAGTGAAAGGCACGGCGCACATAGATGAATTTCTATTGATCTGGGACACGTGCCGCGCTCCCTGGCTTTGTAAAGGTTTGGTCTCCTCGGCTTTATTAAGTTTGACATCGGACGAGCCAGAAAGTTTCTTTAAAACGAAGATTACATTGCTAGCAGTGGTGTAGTCGAGGCCTAGCGGCACTAGGACACTTGTTTTGGAGGCCTATGGGATCTAGGGCAATGTTTTGGAAAATTATACACTTTGCAAACAAAATTCTGTTCAAGTTGTAAATAAAAAATATGTGAATTCTACAATTCTGTTAAGAAAAAAAAATTCTTAGAGCAATGATCATAAAATAAATCGTGGGTATTTAAACGAAATTACAGCTTGAAACAAGTGTCTTAAACTATATTCCGAAAACAGAATAAGCCACAATACTTTGTTTGACACAACGAGTGCGACAAGGGTGAAAAAGCGGACATTGGAGGAGTTGAGTGCTCAAAAACTTCCCTCCCTCTATATTTCCTCTCCGACGCCTTCAGCAACCATTCCCAATCCCCCCACCTCCCGCCCAATTCGCCTTCATCCTCTATGGAATGGGAAAGTATAATAGTATAAATTATATAGCTCCCCTTCCTCCCAAAGGCGATTTAACCCTCTGCTTTCTGATGGCTTTTTGTAAACATGATCCCTACACCCGGGACCGACCAACGTTTGAACTGGAATCATCCGAAGTTTTATTGCCACTATCCCCATTCTTATCTGAGTTTTTCCATCTCCTCTCCTCTCCACTCCAGAATTGGAGGGGGGGGGGACTAAAAAGGCGGGAAACTTTCAAAACACGGGAAAACACTAACATTTTCCAGTGGTCCCCACATCGTAAACCTTTGCGCTCTTTTGGTGACATCAGGGAACTAATAATTTGTATTTGAAACAAACGTTATTTTAAATTTACAATGAGGAGATATTAAGTATTATTTTGAAAATAATATTATTAATTGTATAATGTAAATTTATTAGAAATAGGTTTAGTGATCGGAATAATAAAATGTTTGAAATACAATTCAGCAAAATATGAAGATAGAGTGTAGTTTATTGCTAATGCATCTATTATTAAAGTACTTCATGCAATGTAAGTATAGATTTAAAAATTTTGAAGAACGTTTATTCGTATGATACATTCAGGGCCGGATCTATCGCCCGCAAAACCTTACAATGAGGGGGAGTCCAAACAAAAAAAAAAAAGCGACGAATTATTTAGCCCTCATAATGCACAGCCGTTATTCAGAGGTTTCTGTTTTCCGAAGGTTTCGTTATTCGAACATTGCAAAAGTAACAGTTGCAGTTTCTACTTCTTTTTTCAGTTGCATGCAGTATTTGAATTAGCGAATAGTTTAAAATGAGCAAATAAGCGAATAAGCAAATTAGCGTCAATTTCTTTCGGCAATTTTTTTTTAATCTGTTAGGGCATCCGGTGACGTAGTTGTTTAAAGAGTTAGCCTAGCAACTTACTGGACGGTTGTACGAATCCCAGTGTGCTGGCCATTTCTTTGGAAACGTATTGTGTTTCGGAGGTCACGTAAAGCCAGCGGTCCCATCTGAGGCAGCCCAAAGTGTAGCTTTGGGACGTAAAACTAACAAACTAAACCAAATTTTAAACTTTTATGTGCACCGAGAGTCCACTAAGTAGCAATGTTTCGTTACCTTTTTTGAAAGGATAATTTTCCAAAGGAATCTATTTGATTTAGTCAGAAGTACATTAGGGTATATTTTAAGCATAGGGGGCATATTTTAAGATAGTAAATCATGGGCAATTGCCCCATTTTGCAATTTATTAGTGGCATAAATACCCGCAAATATAACAAAAGGGCCCGCAGTCTTCTGTCGGATATCCGCAAGTGGGGGAATCAATGAAAGCGACCAGGGTGGGTTAAAAAGTGATGAAATCTTACGACGTACTTCGTGAACAGTTTCTGGTTGATTATACATGTTTATTTACTTTTTGTACTTACGTATTTGCTCTGATTAAATCGTGTTTTAAGTGGTATTAGTTTAAAGCCTGTACACTACGGCAAGGTGACACCACATCGCATAGGCGCCGACGGCATAAAAATATTGGGCGAGAGGCAGTATACCAGTGAAAGACAACTTGTTGTTAAACAGGGCCGCAGCCAGCG